>JAMXBB010000002.1:124145699-124563481 GCA_024138015.1 Lumnitzera littorea
TAATAATTATATATATAATAATTCAAACCAAATATATAATCGGTTCTTAGATTCCAACTTCTATGTATCTCAACACTAGTACACAACACTTGGCTCTTAACCCATACTCGATTATCTATCAACGTACAAAAAAAAAAGAACTATTGGAAAGTAAACTATAAAATCTTAGTGAGTGATCCCTCATACTATACTAACAAGTAGGTTATCAAATAATTTATTATCAAACATATGAATGTATGAACAAATAGTATACCAAACAATATATATGTAGTTGACCAATGTTACATACAACATCGAATTTAACGCCATTCGAAGTAAGGATTGAAGATACATTGGCACCAATCACAATCGGGCTCTGGTAGTTGGAGTTTTTAATCATAAATTTAAATTATGTATTTTACGAAATAAGTTTTCCTTTTAAAGGAATTCAGTAACACATAAAATCTCGGGTCTAGCAGTGAGATGACCCTTGCAATCTACACTCATACCTTACAATGGTGGTCTCTAAATGCGACCTTCAATCACCTATAGTTAGCATCTTCGACACCAAGTAAACCTACAAACTAAGGGTAAGGTCTTGTTGTACCAATACTCCTATACTGTACTAATCAAATCATGTGGGAATCCATCTCTCTAATGCTCTTCATTACCAACCGCGTAAGGTAACGATCAAAACATTATATACAATATTCGTGCTTATGCATGATCTATTTAATTTTAGTTGAGTTGAATTGAACGTGATTAAGTCAATTTATGAGGTGATTAAATATTATCAACAAATTATTCAAATTATACAACAATCAATCATATAATCAAATCTTCAATTATCACATTTATAGTATTTTGTACGATAATCAATCAATATTAGGCACATATATAACCCAAACTTACGTGCATTAAATTATTAATATTTAATTTATGGGCACTAACTACAAGTACAAAACAAGTATAAAGTTATCAAGAATATTCACTTAAACATAATCAAAGTCAAGGGTCATAAGAGTTGGCTGGTAAATCAATATCAATGTCATGATTACCTGACATTAGGAAATACGAAAAGTAGTAAGTCTTACGAATTAAATAACTAAACTAGTATCGTAATTCATACTTTTTTCTTAATTTACCAATTAATTTATGTGAAATCGTCAATTCGAGCTTTTTATCAAATTGTACATAATTTTTTTGATTTAACTCGGATCTCTATGAACTTGTAGTCCATTTCAATTGTTTTTTAGTGTACTTTCTCGTAGCGAGATTCGTTTTAGATGTTACAACTCACAGTTTTGACTGTGATATAAAAATATCATAAAATTCGTTATTTTGACTTAACAAGTTATAAAATATCAAATTAGTCTTTTCTTAGTATAATTACGATTTAATAATCATTTATATCATATGATTTGTATTTTTCTTATTTTGAGTATATTTTACTACAATTACTTATTTTTACCTATTTTTTAGATTTTAGAATTATCAATTCAAAATTTTCTACTTTATTATTTTTCTACTTTATTAATAATAATATTATTTATTACGAAAAAATTACTTAATTATATTTAAGTGATGACGTGACAACATATGGAAGTGCTACATGTCATCCTTATAAATTTTTCATAATTTTCTATTATTTTCTTGTATTGTACGACATAATTATATATATATGTAAATACTTATTATTATATTTCATTAAATTTTCTAATTTACTTAATTATTATTCTTTTTCCTAATTTACAATATTCTTATATATATATTTATTAACTTTATTTATTAAATTAATATTATAATATATATTATTTACATATACTTGTATTTTTACGATTACGTATACATTACTATTCATATACGTACATTTATACATATATTATATTTTATGTAATAAATTATTTAAACCCTAATTATACATTATGTACAAGTATAATCTACACAGATTTATATTTTATATACATATGTACATATACGATTATATTATATATATACATATGTATAAAAATACAAGATACAATTAATAATATACATATATACATATATATCCAACACGTCCACATATATACATATATATAAGGAAAATACTAATAACATACCTATGTACCTAAATACAAGAATACATAAGACATGTATATATATCATATACGTATATTTACACTTATATATCATATAATAAAAATACATACTATGTACATATACACCCATATATATTCATACATACCTACATATATATCAATATATAGAGGCAATAACATATATATGTATATTAACATAAAAATACATACTACATGTATGTATGTATCATATACATATATTTATATGTATAATTCATATAAAATAATTATCATGTACATATACACGTATATAATATATCNCTAATAACATACCTATGTACCTAAATACAAGAATACTTAATACATGTATATATATCATATACGTTTACTTATACTTATATATCATATAATAAAAATAAATACTATGTACATATACACCTATACATATTCATGCATACCTACATATATATATCAATACCAAAAAAGAGAAAATACCAAATACATACCATATGTATTATTGTTTATACATACATACATATACCGTCTATTATACATAACTAAAAATAAAATTGAATAAAATACGTAATACATACATATATTATATTTATTCATGCCTACTTATATGTACATATTAATAAATAAATAAGTGAAATACTTCATATACAAATACATAGTATAAAATACATACATATACAAGATAAATAAATAACTTATGTAAAATCCTTAGTAATTGAATCAATTAAGTGGTCGAATCCTTTTTATTTTTTTATTTTTTCCTCTTCTTCTTCTTCTTCTTCTTCTTCTTAGTTAATTTGTAGTGTGTGTTTTGTGTTTGGTTTTGTTTTTTTTGTTTCTTTTTTTTTTCTACCAAATGTAGAGCTCTTGTCTAGACAAAAGCAATATAAAGGAGCAAATAAAGACAAGGAAGGGAGAAACAAATCTAAGTTAGCTTTAGTATTAATTGAGATAAGACAAGTAAATCATATCTCTTGTTTTGCTCTTCATTACACAACACCTAGAGGAGAAAATTCTTTACGTAGGCTGTTGAGATTTTAGATGGAAATTAACGTGGTAAGGTAGGAAAAATAGAAAGAAAAGAAAAGGAAAAGAAAAAGGGAAGAAAAATAAAAATAAAAATATTTAATTTTTCTAAACGCAAAAATCACATATTTAGCATTTATAAATTAATATTAAGATTTCATGCAAATTTATTAATTTAATTGTTACCTGTCACAGTTATAATGTTTACATGTTATCTCTCCGTGTTCATTAAAAGTTTTACACGATTACGCGTTTTAGTCAATAATTATAATTAACTAAGGTTTTATTATTATTAAATTATATTTATTCCTTTTATAAATTTAAAGTTATAGTTTTAAGGTTTTCGTTAAGTTCGAGTTCGATCTTGATTTCGATTTCGAGTATTTTCGCGCATATCGGATTTAGGGTTTTTGTATGCAATTATGTTTTGATTAAAATTTTAGGGTTTTTATTACTTATAATATATTCAAATTTATAACTCGTTAAAATTTTTATCTTACTCGACTTTATCGATTCCTAAAATTATTTATAGTATTTGAGCTTCATTTTATACTCAAATGGCTATATTTGCGAAGTTTACATAAACAGCTTTTATTATAGCCGAGAAAATGACAAAAGACCGAAGGGAAGAAAATGAGCCATTAGGCATTAAGTATGTCAATAGCCAAGAAGCCGAGAGATCACATAGTCGAGGGCTCAGGACTAGGGAACCACTAAGTACGGCATGGAGTTACTAGTGCCGAATAACTTTAAAACTCAATAATTATGGGCTAACCTTTTTGGTATCTTAGCCAAATATTGTGAGACTCTAAGGACTCCTCCTCGAACTTGAACATTCACCTGCTGACCTGTCTAGTTTGGATACTACTCTTTTCAGGATTGGCTGAGTGACTACATGCCGTCTCCTTTTATTAAACGTACAGTTTTGTATTGTTATACATGTTTTTTTTTATTTTTATTTATGGGCCCAATTTTTTAGGGTTTAAGGCTTTATACATTATTTACGGTTTTGCCATTAGGATTTAAGACTTACTAAAAATAATAACATTTGTAAGTAGCAGACAGATTTGGTTAAAGAATATTCATACAGAGAACATTCCTTTTTCAAGTAAAGGATGCTCTTGAGCTCTTAAAGCTTGCTTTTGCTGAATTATTAAGTGTTAATTAAACTCTTTAATCTTTCCCACATTCTTATCAATCTTGGCCTTAACATTGTGGTGAACCCTTCATTTGAGCAAGTTGGTGAGTCACATCTAACCTCTTATTTGAAACCTGAGCAACATTTAGTGTTTGTGAGTTACATCGAACTATATTTCAAGCTTAAATCCCTGATTGTATTTGTACCTTGGTGCATGATATCCATATACATTCACACTCAAAACCCCTATTTACTCCTTATTATTCATACCCAGTTGAACCCTGAATACCCATTCTTCCTTTTGAGACTCGTTGCCATATCATCCTAATATTAGAGCTTTGGGGAGACACGCGTGCTAATGTTCTTCAAAGTTGATTCGTGGTTTGAACATTTTTTATAATCATTGTTCCGTACTTAGTGTGTTATTCATGTTTTTAGTAGTTGTGGTATTGTGTTGCAGTTGAGTCCAGTAATATTAATTTCAGTGATTGATTCTAGTTGTTATGAAAGTGTTTGTCCATAATGGTAGCTACAAAAGCTGAGTAATGGTTGTTTTAGGTTATTGTAGCTGTGTTTTTGTTGTAAATCGTGTTTGTTCAATTTTATGGAAATTACTGTATAGATAAGAATGTCGGAAGATTATGTCAACAATAATGGTGATAGTCCTTGCGGAAGCTTGAGGAGACATGTTGATAACTTGGAATACCAGATTTAGAATCTTACTGACTCTATCCAAGAACTCACTAGTTTAGTCAAAGGCTATAAACGTGATGGCCAAGAAGAAAGAAGGGAATGAACACCCACCAGTAGAAGTGCTTTTAATGAACTTGACAATGATGAGCGACAACTGAGAAAAGCTGCTGAGCCAAGAAGAATAGAAAACCAACCTATGCTGAGAAGAAGAAATGAAAGTAGTGTTGACTCCAAAGCAAATCAAGGAGCTCGGAGAATAGAGTTAAGGCCAAGCAAAGCTCCAACAGAAGTTGTCGATCTAAGGTGAATCGACCAGCTCGAAATGGAAGAGACGAACCCCAAGCACCTGGCGGAGGACTTGATAATATAAAGCTTAAGCTGTCGACCTTTAGTGGAAGTTGCCGACCTGAAGAGTTCTTTGATTAGATTCCCCAAGTCGAAAAGTTGTTTGAGTGCTACAAGTATGATGATCGAATAAAGGTTAAGTTAGCTTCATTATCCCTTGTAGAATATATAAGCTTTTGGTGGGATAAGTTGGTTGCCAAGCAAGATGCTAAAGGAGAAGAGCCAGTCATGACTTAAAGATTCATGAAATGTCTGATGAATCAGCACTTCATGCCAACTTACTTTAAGCAAGAGATGCTTTATGCCTCCCAACACCTAAGGCAAGGTTGAAACATTATTGGGTTACTAAGTGGACTCTGAGACGACATTGCCGACATATTCAAACTTTAGCCATTCAATTCATTGGATGAGCTGATCAATTTAGTATTAAGGGTGGAGAGATAGAGGAGAAGAAACCATCAGAGATCGACTAGTTGACCTCAAAAAGGTAGCCCTGAGCCTGAGAGGTATGCTGAGATAAGAGGGCTAGAGAAGAAGATGGAGAAATGAGAGCCTAGTCAACCAATTTATGTCGAGAAAAAGATTGCCAAGAAAGAAAAGGCACCTGGCAACAAGGCCCGAGATGTGAAGTACTTCAAATGGTCAGGCTACGAACATATTATGTCCCAATACTCAAATAAAAGGTTCATGGTCTTAAAGGGAGAAGGAGTTGAGGCTTAAGTTGAAAGTCAGAGTGACAAGAGTTTGGACGACGAGTTAATAAAAGAAGATGTCTATGCCAAAAACCTAAATGAACTCGTAGCCATAACGAATAAACGAGTTGACATAAAGACAGATCTCGGATAAAGGGAAAATTAATTTCATATGCAGTGTCTGGTGAATGAGAAGACTTGTTCCTTAGTAGTAGGTGGAGGAAGCTGCACCAACATCATCTTTGCTGAGTTAGTAGAGAAGATGAAATTGTCGACCTACCCACATCCCTAACCTTATGGATCAAAGTGGTTTAATGACAAGGGTATAATCCATGTGCATAAAAGAGGTTGAATAACATTCAAGGCAGGGCAATGTGAGGACAAGATTGACTTCGATGTGGTCCTTATGAATGCCATAAATTTACTTCTTAGCCAACCATGGGAGTATGATCAGAAAGTGATCCTTGATGGCTTCCTCAACATTTATACTGTTCAGAAGGATGGAAAGAGCTATTGCTTGACCCCCATTAATGTTAAGGAAATCTAAGGACACCAGTACCTATGGTTAAGTGAAAAGGGAAGAGAAGTTTATTTGGTATCCCGACCTGTTCTCATTATTTAACATCAAGGATGACTTCTTTTCAACCCCACAATAATGATAGGAATCAACCTACAACTATCTGCAAGCCGAGACCGACCTGCCAGAAGATGAAGCCGATTTGTTCTAACCCGAAGCCTAATTGTTCAAGGTTGAGGCCAAACAGCTTTTGCCGAGGCCGAGCAAATGATAGAAGATCGAAGGGAAGAAAAGGAATCACTTGGCATCAAGTTTGTCATCTGCTGAGAAGTTGAGAAATCACACTGCTGGAGACTTAGGATCAAAGAACCACTCGGTATGGTACGGAGAAACTAGTGCCAATTAACTTTAGAACTCGGTAATTATAGGCTGGTCTTTCTGGTGTCTTAGCCAAATACTGTGAGACTTTAAAGACTCCTCTTCGGACTCAGACATCTAACTGCCGACCTCGTACAGTTCAGATCTTACTCCTTCCCAGACTAGTCGAGTGACTACATGCCATTTCCTTTTATTAAACACACAATTTTGTATTATTATACATGTTTTTCTTTATTTTTATTTATGGGTCCAATTCTTTAGGGTTTAAGGTTTTGTACATTATTTACAATTTTGCCATTAGGATTTAAGACTTGCTATAAGTAGCAACATTTGTAAGTAGCAGATAGATTTAGTTAAAGAATATTCATACAAAGAACATTCCTTTTTCGAGCAAAGGATACTCTTAAGCTCTTAGAGCTTGCTTTTGCCAAATTATTAAGTATTAATTAAACTCTTTAATCTTTCCCGCATTCTTATCAATCTTGGCCTTAAGATTATGGTGAACCCTTTATTTGAGCGAGTTGGTAAGTCACATCTAACCTCTTATTTGAAACTTGAGCAACATTTAGTGTTTGTGAGTCACATTGAACTATATTTCAAGCTCAAATCCCTGATTGTGTTTGTGCCTTAGTGCATGGTATCTATACACATTTATACTCAAAACCTCTGTTTCACTCCCTATTATTCATACCTAATCCCCCGAATACCCATTCTTCCTTTTAAGACCTACTGCCATATCAACATAAGTATGGAGTGCAACCATAAATATGCCTGTAAACTTTTAGGGTGATGTTAGTAAGGGAAATATGGGCATAAAAGAAAGAAATTATAGGCACGAAGTTAAGTTTTAAAGGATAAAGGGTTTACAGCCAAGAACATAGGCATGAACCTAGCCATAACCCAAGGGGTGTTGTGTATTGAGAGAAGCTGTGTCAAAAGGCATGGTCATAATTCTCCTTGTGATTTTTTAATTCTTTCTTCCCAACTTACATTTATTTCACCTTACAATAACATATTTAAATCCTAATTAATCCTTCTAAAGTAACTTATAATCACCTTAAAATCCTAGATAATAACTATTAACCTAAGTATATGAATTTAAGATAGAGTAAAATGAAATAAGTTTAGAACTAGAATTGTAGAATTTAAAAGTAGGATACTAAGGATGTTAAGCTTTATGATATACTTCACACGTAGAAGTCGATTCAAGTTTTGTTGAAGTTATTTCAACCGTTGCTCAAGATTTAGGTATTTGTTAATCTTGTTTGTTGTTGTGATTGTGTAGTTAGTAAGACTAAATGGACTAATGCATATTTAGAATATTAATTATGTGTGTTGCTTGTTCTTGGATGGGTTTCAAGGGTTATAGTACTAATGTCCTTGAGGTGACACTTTGATAATCTTTGGGCAACATTATCCTTAGTGAAGTTACCCTTAGAAATTATCTGAGTTAGATAGGTTAGTATCCAAGAGTTACAGTATTAGTATCCTTGTATCAGTTAGGTTAGGGGGTGTTTAGGCGCTACAATGTCCATGTCCCAATGCATTTGCTCACTTATTATTCTTTAGATGTAAGAACTTTAGATGAATAGAAAGACTATGATGATTATGGAAACCCTTATTATTACTACTAATTTAGGGAGAGCAGCGATTATGTATATTTCTCTAAGGGAGACATATTATGGGTTATGATAGTTAGAATTTTAGTTTTATTAATATTATCTCTTGTTCAAAAAATAAAGATACTTATTCATGAATTAATTTGAATTCAATTGGAGATTTATTTTTATGAGTATTTGAAGATTATTACGTGTGTTTTAGAGAACGTAGTTAAAAGTTTACACCTTAGCATGTCATTAGCTAGTAGTTATATGTGGTAATATGTGGTAATATGTACCGTCCTAAGTTTAGGGCATTAAATATGTTGTATTTGCATTGTTCAAATGAAATTTGCTTTCTAAATATTCCATGTTGTATCTTGTACCGGTCTTGTAGCCGCGAATAGTAGTTGAACATTTGTGGCATGATGCTGATGATTCTAGGATTCTTAATATTTCCTTTATTTATGAATTTGTGGAGAGATATAAATTTGTTGAAGTGTAATACTAAATATTTAAGACCATGGAAAATTCTTCCACATATGTAGGATAAGGAAATCCTCAGATTTTAATTTTCCTTTAGTCCGATGAGTCTTTAATTAAATAATTCTATGTTGGCCGGAAAAAAAAAAAAAATTCTATTGCAAGTAAGACCTTGGAAATACTACGTGCTTGTACTTAGAAACAACTTCCTACAACGCATTTAGGCATAATTTTTTTTTAAATGCATCTACACATAATTTCTTCTACACTTTTTTTTTTTTTTTTACTAACTACATTACAACTTGGGGGAGGAGGACTCGAATCTAATGTATTCTGTTGAAAAATTAGTATTTATATCATTAGATTATATTAATTTTGACTCTTATTTATACATTTATAATTCTTTTGATGGGTTATACTGACAGCTAGATGACTCTAATCTTATGTATTGTTGAGGTCTCCGTTGCCATCGTGAATCACCATCTTTTTCAATTCTCATAATTTCAGTCCACAAAACTTCATCACCACAATCAATAGGACGTTTAAAGCTTCATTATCGTAGTCAATAATTCCATTTTATTAGTCTAATTAAATGGCTATTGAATATTCCCATTATTACTTTATAAATATTGTTTGAACTATAATTAGCACTCATTTAGCAAACATTACAAATTCATTATAATGGTTTAGAAAAAACTCATCATTTTCATTATTATTGTTCATTAATAAATTGTAATCTCCATTAACGTTATCTTAAGGGCCATTAAGCCCATTACTCCACTATCATAATTTGCATCCACCTTACTAATACAAAAAAGAGTCTCTCTCCCCATTTGCAAATCAGCACTTACAATAGCTATGAGTGTTCAAGAGATATGGGTGGAAATGCACTCTGGAATTCTGAACCTATGGAGATCAATTAAGAGTCGGAAAGACTGAATATTTCTTTCTCATGCTCAGATAGGTTTTTCAAGCTCCTTTCTTTTCTTGGTTTTGATTCAAACGTCATCTTAGATTTCTTCAAAATTTTGTTTCTAATCTTGTTCTTTTATATGTAGTGTCATTCAGGGTGCTTTCCACTTCAAGGTCAGGCCTCCAATCATTTAAACGGGCTTAAGGATGACTTTAAGCGATTCATTAAATGAGGATGAGATGTTTTAATAGAGTAATACCATTTCTCTAAAGCTTGCCCCATCTTTAGATTCTTAAACGAGAAGGAGAAGGCTCATGTGTATAAAATTGGCCTCTAATAGAGTCCGATGGATGATTCCTAGATACAGGTATTAAAGGATCCATTGCTGAGAACCATTAGTCAAACTCTACCAATTGACAATCTAGATTAAAGTCATTATATATGTTTGGTTGCATAATTTTTGTAGTACTGGATTGTACAAAAAAATTTATCTCATGTTTAGTTTATAATTTTTTTAATAACTAAATAAAAATTGGGCTGATAGACTTAATAAAAAACCTAAATTTTATCATATCTATACTATAGTACAAAAATAAAATCCACTTAACAAAAATAAAAAAAAATATTTTGCATTTTCAAAAAGACCCCTTCATGTTATAATATTAAGTTAATTAATATTATTTTTATTAAATATTACAAAAAATTATTTATTTATTATTATAAATAATTAATTTTCTAATATAAATTTTGTATACAATATTATACAAACCAAATGTGGTATAATAAGTTTATATTATTCAGTTCTCCTTGTATTTATCCAATCTAATACTCTTTTTCCAATTTAGTCCTTATAATAAACATTAACTTAGTGTCCATAGACTTGGACTTGGATGATGAGCTTGGATATGGGCTTGTATAAGCTCAATGACTTATGAGAAAATAAAAGAGGCCCATATAGTCTTAAAGACCTATTAAGGCCAAATGAAAGTGAACTCAAAATAATCTTTCTTGAGTCTAATTTTTATGTGCAAGATACATAAAAAACCATCTCGCAATCCCCAATTTAAATCTATTAAGACAAACTTTCAAAGATATCCCAAATTTAGGTTGATTTTCTATATCTTGCCACTAGCTTAAAAAACCAATCCATGGTATTAAATTGATCTAAAAACCCTACATTTTTTAACACTAATTGTCAAAGTATTTGGGACATTATTTGTTCTTCATGATTTTTATATCCTTTACATAATAATGCAAACTTGACAAAATCCTTAATTTCCTTAAGTTGATAATTGGTTAGTTGTAATGTGCATGAACTCTATAATCATCTTAAGGTACTTTCAATAACGAAGTTATGTAGATAAAGGAGGGAAGACATAAAGATCACAAAATGTAGACAATTCTATCCTTTTAATCAAGAGGGAATTAGTATGTCATTCTTATAAATGAAATTATTCTATATTCTATAATATCGCATCCAACCTTTTTAGAAGGAAATGACAATAGTCTTATAGTAAAAACTTGTTAATTTTATAATAAAAGGAATGAGGTTTTTCTCGGTTAGAGTCTGAAGCTTCACCTATGATTGTGCATGAATCTTTCAGGACCAATCTTACCTATGTTTTTACAAGAGATATGTTCGTTTGTGGATTAAAAATTTGGATCCTGATTTATTTTGGTTTACTTTATCATTTCTACATGATATGTACGTATATTCGAATGTGATTCAGTGAAGGAATATGGAATAAGGCGTCCACACAAGTTAACGGCAGTAATATAATTTTTATTTTTTAAAAAAATATATTATGAGGAGATGATATAAGTAAATTTTGAATACTTAATTTGTTTAGAGCTTGAAAGTTTCAAAGCGTATGCCCGAATGGTATTGAGTAAATCCAACCTTTAGGTAGGCTCACAATCACATGTCAAAATGAAATTACGAACATTATAAATAGCATAGAGCTATCATGCCATGTTTTAATTGTTTAAGGGCATATATATGGTGTCTAAATATTTCATTTTTGCGTTATGTGGATACAATATACGTTGTTGCATAGTTTATCCGTGGTTAAATAATTGCTAAAGCTTTGAAAGATAACACTTCGGACTCCAAATTTTTCTTATATATATTTGATTACAACGCTAGATCAGTCAACAAAACGTCAATTGAAGATTGACATAAAGTAATTACAATAGCACATACCATAGAGAGATAACTCTGACACTGTGATATACTTGCGATGAGGATCACTAGGCTAATACAATTAACAGAGCAATCAAATACAAGTCAAGGGAAAATAACCACTAGAACTTCATGACCAACGAATGTATTTTAGGGTTTTATGAATAATGTAATGAAAACAAATACATTAAAAAGGGATATAGATGAAATCTCCTTGGATATGATTAACCAAGAAAGCTTGAAATATACTTAATTTATTTGATATTACTGACAAACAGACTAAATGGTTTTGCTCACCATAGTTAAAGAAGATTGAAAAAAATAAGGGTTTGAAAGAGGTGGACTCAATCAAGAGAAAATGTATTATCGATCAACTCATTTCCATATAAGAATATTAAAACTAAACCCTAATCTAATTAAGGAAAGGATCAATATAAAGAAGGGAAATAAACTAGGAAACAAATAAAAAACAAAATAACTATTGAAACATTACTACTATCGATTCCCGTCTTCAGTGAAATTTTCTAGTACCTTAGATATCTTGAAGTTGAGTCTTCTTTCAAAATTCCTAGTCATCAATCAGAAGCTCTAATCTGCCCAGCTTCTAAAGTAGAACTCTTGGTAGCTTCAAAAAAGAAGTTACTGCTAAGTCATGAGCTACTGACTTGAAAACAAATTTTCTAAAAGTTGATATTAACAAGCTCCTTCCAGGTTCCAATTGATAAATCATAAAAGCATCCTTGAACATTGCTTCCTCTAGTAATAAAGAATCTTTAAGGAACCTATTAGTTAATCCGCTCATTCTTGATCTCATCATTGGCCTATTATACTCTCGATTCTTATTCAATTCTGACCTTCTTCCTAGCTCGGTTCTTGTGCTTCTATATTTTTACAATCACATTTCATCTAAATTGAAAATTTTGTAATATCAATATTTTTGGGGACTGTTCTTATTGCGATTCTGATGTTATTCAAGAGTTATAACTAAAACTAATATTTAAATAAATAGTTCATACTCGAAGTTTCTAACTACCAGAATATGATCACCAATTTTCAATGAACACTTTTGAATAGAAAGGTGTAATATTCACGAAATTCAACTCCAAGTTTATCGCAAAATTGTAAATATAAATGGAAAATTAAAGACTGGTTTTTAACTGCAAATTATAGTCCTTAAGCCCTAATAATAATCAATTCACTTAACTAAAAGCCTTGATTCTCCCATTTGATGTTATGCTTTCAATTATATGGAAGTTCCAAGGGGGGAAGAAAGATTAGAAAACCAGGGAGACTGATAAAAACTTTCACTAAGCATCAATCTAGGTATGAAACCCATCTTAGGAAAATATTTGTGATGGTTTAAACTATTGAAATTCAAATTGTTGATAAAAAATTTGAGGAAGAGGAAGAAAACCATAATCAAGAAGATTTGCAATCCTTTGTGGGAGATTGGCAAGCTTCTAGACTTTTAATAGATGGTTTTTAGGTGTCTTATTGTGATTGAAATGGGCATTTGAAGTTATTAAGCCAATGATTATATGAGCTTTAGATAAATTAATGAGTTGATAGAGTGAGATACAATAACAAAATGGATTAATGTACAATATGGAAGTGTAAGAACAATGAATTTAATTCTAAAATGAAGATATTTGGAGGGAAAATGAAATACAAGGACTTAAGTCTATTTTATATTTTCAATTCAAGATCTATGTCATCAAAACTTCTATTTTAAGACCTAATTTTTAAAAAAATAAAAAAAAAAGTTTAAAATAGGGCTTTCGTCACTTCTATTATAAATGTAGATAGAGTTAATTTAATCCTAAAATGGGGAAAAAAATCAATAGATTGATCCTGAAATAAAAACAAATAAAACACAATTAAAGGATCTAAGTTTTTTAGACCTTTTCGTTTAAGGGCCTAAATTTTTATTATTTTCATTTGGTGACCTATGTTTTTATTGCTTTTTATTTGAAGACTTGACTTTTAACTACACATATAATGAAAAGTAACAATAATCCTTCTTTGACTCAATTTTTAAAACTTAGGTTTGGAAATGAAATATGATAAATCATAGTTACTAAAATGAAAAAATGGAGGAATTTAGGCCCTTTTAATGTATTTTTTCCATTTACACATCAATGCTATTTAGGGTTAAAGGATATTGGTATCAGGTAGAGTTTGGAAGTACTTAGAGTTTGAAAACAACAAGTATGCTCAATGTCCCTAAGTCGATCCACCAAAGTATAAGCTTGGTTAATAGAACTACATCAGAAATTTTAAATTTGGAAGCCTATTCGTTGGATCCACCAATGTTTTAGTTTAATCAATATCACTATTTCGGTGATTTGAGGGCTTGGGAATTTTGATAGTTGACTGACAAAAGTTTAATTCACATCTAACAAGCTATATCAAGAAGTTTGGTCATGCAGAAATCAAGAGAATGGTTAATTGAAATCAAGAAAGGCCAACCAATTTGAGTTATGGCTCGATCAAACTAGAACAATTTTAAAAAATTGTGTTTTGTAATAGTATGATTGGTCGGACTATGGAGTAGGTCAACATAAACCCCCTTATGTGTATAGGTCCCAAATTAGCAACCTAGGTTAAGTTGGTTTTCTGGAAACTTAAAATCAAATTCCGTCCTTTTGGAAATCTTAAGTAGAATGGATGTGCATGATTAGTTGCAATAAATGACAAGCAATGAAAACTATTTAGATGTGGATATATAAAGCTTCTATCTTATGCATAATCCTTTTTACCTACTAAGCCGGTAGGAATCCATGAAGCTTCAAAGTTTAAGAATTGGTGCAACAATTTTCTCTTTCTCACGCATGCATTCTTATTCTCAAAATCATTAGAAGAAAGATTTACTAATTTAGTTTCCTAAAATTATTATTTCATACTTTAATTCGTTTAATTATTTAGCAAAGCCACTACATTTTAAATGTCAAGTGTCTTAAAAAGTATAAATGTATAAGTATTCCCATTTTAATTTGTTTTATTAGTACTTGTTTTTGTTTTAAGTGCATATTTATTATATATTCCGGGTTTCGGAGTATTTAAATATATCTATAATAATTATATTAAATATAGAAATTAATAAATTTTCAAATATGAAAAAGTCGGACAACTTTACAACCATCCTTGGAAGGGCTGGTTGCATCTAGCCATCAAATGCGTAACACATGATGGGTCATGCAGCTACTTTAAGGTGTTGCTGGCGCAAGCCTACTTTGGTGAGTGGTCAAACCACGATTATGCTATAATTGTTTTATTTTAGTTTAATAGTTTAAAGTTATTTTATTAAGAGAATGATGTGCCAAGTTTTAACCATTGTAGCTTTATAGAAAATAGAAATTTAATATTGTAAACCCTAGCTAGATTTTTAATCTTATTTCAATGGGATAAGACACGTCCCTCGAGCATATTGATCCAAAATGCTGTCTTATCTTATATGGGGCTAATGTACAGATCGAGGTAGCAATAAGCATATAATGACTACAATGTTGTCTCAAAACATCTTTGGAAACGACTTCAGTTGTCAAGGTCATCACAATCCGAATAGTATGAGTCCCATCCTTCCTTTGGAATACAACACAATCAAATCCTCCTAGAATAACCATAATACGGATGTTTTGTAATGTATGAATTGAGAAAGCCGGGTAAATAGTTAGCCTGCACCAATTGGAGGGTAATTTACTTTTATGCTAAATGTTAATACACTGCAAGAAATTAATAGTTAAGTGCAGATTGAACTCTAAACTCATAAATGTATTTTATTTCTTTATAATTTTTTAGTATATGTTTATAGCCTCTCAAATCATTTTTAATGTTCCCAAAATATTGCTATAAGTGATTTTTTAACAATAGTTTTGGAGCTTTATCAATACTTTATGGATATATATTCAAAAGTTAGGAAGAGATGAAGTGATAATTTTTTTAAATTTAAAAAGATATTTATAACGCTTAATCAATAGTTTTGAAGGTATATTTACAATTAGTCCTTATTTTAGCATACAATTAGTACATGTGGAGAATATCAACCTAACAATATAAACACCAATTTCTCTAACACGGTGGACTAGGTTCAGAATCCATCCTACCAGAGGGGCGTGATTAAAGCTTTGAGCGATATTAATTTGATAAACATATTCAATATTGAAGGTCTCAAGCTAGATTCAAATAGTCAAACAAATTGACTGTGGCTTTATATCTACTGAGCCCAATACTAAAGGATTATATGGTGGGACAAATGGGCGCTTGAGATGCTGCACAATTTGGAGGAGAAGATGATAGGGGTAATTATTTTTCCAAACCCTCGTCAATGGTAACTCGGTCCTTCAAACAACCCAAACCCCACACAAACCGAGCCGCCAGACGTCAAAATTGAAACGAGATAACCGCATCACCATTAATTTTCACCTGTTGTATGCCAAAAATTGAAACCAAATAACTCTATCATTAACACCTCCCGCCACAAATGACCATGGAGATGGCTCGAAATGGGTGTCTGTCTATATCTAAGGTTATGATTAAGGATATCAGTAGAGGATATCCCAACAACACATTTAGTTCATGAATGAAATAAAGTAAGAATAAAATCACATTCCTTAAGATACATAATAGAAAAGTAATATCTACTCCTTATAGTTGCTTTGAGGTTTGATGAAAAAATTTAAAAATATACTAGAAAACATTAAAGAATACTTAATCCTTTGATCTTGTAAAGAAATTATAATTTCTTATTTTGTAGAAGTAGTGATTATGTAAAATGTTTATTTTACCAACCAAACATAAGAATAAATTTTTAAGAGAAAATTAGTTATTTTATTCCATTCTTAATAAGCGAACAAAATACATAGTAATGTCTTGTAATTCCGGTTTTTTCTTCCAACTAATTAGTTCAATATTCCAACAAATTGAGATGCATTTATCAGGTTTTCTTAACCCATACTTATGATTTTAATAGAAATCACCATACATATAACATAAAAATTTGAGTTTAAAATCCAGGAAAAGTACCTGAATATGTACACATAAGTGTGTAATCATAAAGGAAGAAGTTACAGAGGATGAATTTGGATTCAATTTCAAATAGATGAGGCAATATTCTAGTAGCACAGTGAGTAAATGAACATTATTATATTGGAGCAAATGGTATTGTTATGTTGCTATGATAACTCCATTATTTTATGTGCCACTAATGTGGAACTTTAACGGTCAAAGTGGATCTGATATAGAGTATATGGCAGCAAAATAATATGCAAATGACAACATAACCTAAACCCTAATAAGGGGCAAAAAAAAAAAAAACCACTATTCTTTCTAAACGGTCACCTATGGCTACTAGTAATTCAAATCACCCAGAGGGCCTCCGCACACCTTGCCTAAAGTCTGCTTTTCCTTTTTCATAATTTGTAGATCTTACAGGTTTTTTTTTTTTCTGAAATTATTTTAGTTTTTCAAAGTTTTATATTTCTTAATAATTTAGTCTATTATTATATTATTTATCTATATTAATTACATGAAAGAATGAGAAACCACCACATATCATATATTAATAGAAAACGTAACGGTGTTAAAAAAAGAAAAAAGTACTTATTAGTAGACTGAAGACTTTAATATTAGAAAAAGGAAAGGTTTAGAAAACAAATAGAAAATTATTGAAACGTTGAGTATTAAAAGTACTTTTCCTTTTTTTTTTCTTTTTTGTAAATTCTTTACCTTTGTAACTACACTTATAACTTTCTAATATTGTAAGCCTCAAAAGCGACCCTAGAAAAATCTATCCCAATGCTGTCGTGCCACGTTTACGCTGCCACTTTACAACCATCCCACGAGCTAAAGCTCACAAAGCTCTATTTTGCCATCTATTCATCGAAAAATGATTCAACCATATTACTAAGTAGCTACCTTATTCGATAAATAATATATAAATATTTATAAAATTTTAATATATATATCAATAAAGAAATATATATTTTTAAAAAAATATTAATTATATTTTTACATATAAAAATTATATTAATATTTATATGTCACTCATTGATTCATATGACATATTACTATTATTAAATTATAATCATATTATATTTGAGTACACAATAAAAAAACAAAAACTTATGAAATTTAGTATATTACAACTTTCTAGGATCATAATAAAAAAAAAATAAAAACTTATGAAATTTAGTATATTACGACTTTTTAGGATCGCAGAAAAATGTAATCCCAATTAAGAAGAGAAAAAAAAAAAGGATTTATTACATAACTCACTCTTAAGTTCAAAATACAAAGGAAACTTATCGGTTTGGGTTGCTAAAAGTAGGATATCCATAACTTGCAACTATGTTTACAAAGAATAAATCACAATTCTACAATGATTGTATATCTTAAGATTGGTAGAATTATGTGATAGCTCTCCTTGCACATAGTCTTAGCCTATCCCTACTTCGACAAAACTAACTTGCAAAATGATTATATGGAAATGATTCAAAGGGCACCAAGTTCAGTAAGTGGTAGATAACTTACCTTTTGCCATTTTACCACAACTCAAATTATGCATCAATAATTAAAAGGCAACATCACACATCGATCTTTAACTAATTGACATGATGTTAAAGATATAATCTTCTCCTTAATTGGTGTTAGGGATAACCATCTAGTTCTTAGGTCTCCAAACCTCACTCAAGTTCATTCGATAGTCATTAACTTGTTGGATCCTTTCCTAGACATGATATCACCGAAGTTGACTTACTATCTTGAGAAGGAGCAAGCATAGGCCTTTTGTACCCCCTACCATCACCATCATAAAGGGCTAAATGGCAATTAGTTTATGCATTGCGCAACATAATGTCTTAGTTAAATTCTTTGACCTTAACTTACCCCAACGTATACGATCTCTTTCCCATACCCCCATTCCGTGAGGATTACTAAAAATTTATGTTATTTTGATAATTATATTCTAGGGGACATTTCCTACTTGCATGTCATAAGTAAGAGGGTTTCCTAACACAAACTTGACGAGAATCATTGGACCTTACTATGCTTGATTATCTTGTCTTTTATCTTCTTAGAATTCTCTATGATAAGATTTGATTGAGAAGCCTTTGGTTTTAAGCTCTAATTAAGAGGATATTATAAATACTTGCCAAAAGAGTCAATTTCTTTACATCCCGAACCTTAGACAAGTATTTCTTTCACTGTTGCGAAAGCATTTTCTTGAAAAGAATATAAATAAAGCATAGATGATAAAGGATGATATGTATCATAGCACGATCCTGTTTCAAGTATAATACTACCATCGGGTAGCTTTGATCTTAGTAAACTTCCTAATGATTATTGCAACTGAAATCATGTGGCTAAGGTCAATACAATTCTATGATTTACTATAGTGCTTGTGTTTGATAAGTATTGTATTATAATGATTAATTTTGATGAATGATGAATGCTATGCTTTTGACAAACTTGTTTGATTGATATAAATATTATTGAAACATATACATTGTATATATAAATGTATGAATTTGTCTTATATATGGGATTCACGGATAATACAATTACGAATTTGGTGTCTAATATGCATTTATTGTGATAAATGATTTTTCAATTGATTGAATATTATGGTATTCATGATTGGTGTCTTTTATCTATATTTTGATTAACTATTCGATATCAAATTAAAAATTGGAGATGCTTTGTTGGCCAAAAAAGAAAAAGAAAAAAGAAAAGAAAAAAAAAATGGACATGCATCACTTCTACAAAATAACATCAAGAAGCTTATGTAACCCTTGCTTTGTCATTTGTGGATTAAGTGATGTGGACAGAATTGAGTGTTTATTGTTGCTAGAGTTCCCTCTGCGATTTTAGGTTAGTTTTGTGGGTCTAAGGATGGATGCCATGCTAAGGAATTGTGTGTTACATTCTTTGACTACTTGGGAATGGATGGGAGGCATAGAATCTCTTACCCTGATTAAAGAAAAGTTACATTCTTAACTTTATGTTGGCTATTAAAAAACCTCTCATGATATTGCATTCATATAATTGCCTATGCACACCATATGTTTAATAATTTGTTTAGCATTATGTGTATGTGGTAGTATTGAGAGAGTTCCCATCTCACTAAGACATGAGGATAGCACTTATCCCTCTATAAGATGATCCATATTAGCAGATATTGATGACATAATATAATGAGGAGACTTCCCTCGATAAGTTTTCTTGATGAAGCCTTAAACAAGACTTCGGCTAAGACTGTCTTTTGTGAGATATATGGCCACTCTAAGACTCTTTTAGATCTTTTGCATTTTGCTTTTGATATTATGTAAATTATGGATCCTTACACTATTTTGGACAAAGGAAGGAATGGGGGAAGGAAAAAAAGCTAAAATTTCAAGAAGGATTTCCTTGTTTAGGAAAGGAGGGAGAGGATTTAGAAAGAAAAGTTTTCCTTTGGCCCATAAAAGGAATTCTCTCCAATATTAGATAGAATTGAAAGGAATTCATGCAAATTTACAATTTTACCCTTAATAAAAGCACATGCTAAGGTTATAGGGACTTTTATGACATTTTATTATATAAAAAATTATATTATCAATTTTCTCTCCTCTTTCCTTTTTTTCATTATACAAAAACAATGTATAACTTTTTCCTTTCATTTTCTCTCCACCCTAGTTCTTTCCATCTTCCATATCATAACATTAGTTGGTACTTCGAGAATGTTTAAGACTTGACTATGTTGATTTAGAACAATATTTAAACTAATTATAAATTATCGGTTTCAGTAAACTAAGTTGTGAGAATTTGTCATAATTGGATGCTTATTATGTGTTTGATGAGATTTAGGACTCCAATAATAAAGTCCCATCTCCTTAGAGTATCCATAGCAAGTTGTTATGATTAAGGTATTCTATGAGATGTAAAAATATTAGTTGAACTATGCCATATATAAATCACTGCGATCTTATGCCTAAATGTTACATATGTCTATTAAACTTTCAGTCAATTTATCCTTTAGAAGAATCATAAATTTAAATCATTCCAAAATAATTTGGAATAAATTAATTTTCTATGTAATTCTTGATAGATTACCATAACTAATTTATATTTGTTTACTAACTTTTGTAGGTCAAGAAGTCCATGTCAAATGCTAGGTCATTCATCTACATCAACAATCTCTAATAGTTTTACTTAGCTATAGTTTGTTAGATTAGTTATTAGTTAGTTAGGTTAGGAGTGTATATATACTAATATTTCTTTGTACATATGTTAATTTTTCTTTTCTAATAAACACTTAATCTTTACAACTTCCAGTTCATCTTTTATTCCCTTATCATTCTCTCTCTGTTTTCTTATTGAATAATTTGCTTTTGCCCAAATCGAACATGGTATTAGAGCAAGTTCAAGGCCGATCTATAAGGAGTGTGAAGCATTTTCCAATCGAAGTTACTACATTGAAATTCATCATGAATAATCAAATCATTGAGGTAGTGATGAACAATCCATATTACTTAGATAAATTCTTTTAATATGTGCATAATCATTTTAATACTATATAGAATATAGCTAAAATAGATAATGGAGGAGAGTTTGTATCTAAACAATGTAAAGATTTGTTTTACACTTATGGGATAATTCATTAACATACTATTCCTTATTCGCCTTAGCAAAATGGAAGGGTTAAAAGAAAACATCAACACCTTCTTGATACTACCAAGGCTCTTAGATTGTTTGCCAATTTACCTAAACATTTTTGGGGTGATTGTATTCTTACTGCCACCTTCCTTATCAACATCATGCCCATGTTGGTTCTTAATTGGAAAAGTCCTTATCAAAATTTTGTTTAACAAGGAGCTTGATTATAGCCAACTTAAAGTGATGGGTTGTTTATGTTTTGCTGTTGATCTTTCACCAAGTATGTTTTTCTTGGATATCTTAATGATAAAAAAGGATATAAGATTTATAATATTCAAAGCAAGAAGATTCAAGTAAGTTGAGATGTTGCTTTTTTTTTTTTTTTAAAGTGACTTTTCTTTTAGGACAACTAATCTTGATCAATATTAGTTTTCTCAATCCATTGCTCAACATACCAATCTTATCTTGTTTGAGTCCTTACGAAGTTATATAAATAGTGCTATTCCATCCCTTAATCCTGTTGAACAAATGAATGATAGCATTACTTCAGCTCCAAATCATCAGCCTTTATCACTTCCAAGATCAACTCAACCTAAGTCTATTCCATCATGGCTTAAGGACTTTATTTCTACTATCCAATCTCATCAATCTACCGATTCATTTGATTTTAGTCGTGGTTCGTCTGCTACTTATCCTCTTCTCAGCTCTAATACTTTTTCTCATTTTCCTAAAGAATATGTGGTTTCATTTGCTAACATGTTGGCAATTAAAGAACTGCTATATTACTCCCAAGCAGTAAAACATCAAGTGTGGTTAGGTGCTATGGAAAAGGAATTGATTGCTCTTGAGAGTAATGATACTTAGGAGCTCACTCAATTGCCATCCAACAAGAAACTTATAGGTTGTAAATGGATTTATAAGGTTAAGTATAAGCCTGATAGGAGTGTTAAGAGATATAAGGCTAGATTGGTAGCTAAAGGCTATACTCAGGTCGAGGGTGAGGACTTTCATGATACCTTTTTGCCTGTAGCAAAGTTAAGTATTATATGCATCCTCATTGCTACGGCAACTGCTAAAAATTGGCCTTTACATCAAATTGACATAAATAATGCATTCTTGCATAGTTTTTTAGATAAGGATATTTACATGTTATCTCTTGAAGGTTATTAAAAAGCAAAACCAAATCAAGTGTGCAAGCTTAAAAGGTGCTTATATGTTTTAAAACAAGCCTCTAGACAGTAGAACTTAGAAATTTCATGATTTTTACTTTCCCTTGGGTTTGAACGGTCCAAACATGGCACTTCTCTCTTTACTTTGCATTGTGGTTTTGTTTTTGTTGCCTTATTGCTTTCTGTAGATGACATTCTTATTATAGGGTCTAACGCCTTTTTGACTTTTGATATTAAAACCTAGCTGCATAATGCCTTTACAATTAAAGATTTAGGTCTTCCAAGATACTTTCTAAGACTTGAGTTATGTCAAACAGATCAAGGATGCTTCATTAATCAACACAAGTTCCTACTTAATGTTTTTATTGAGACAGGTTTGACTACTTGTAAGCCCACATCCATTCCTCTTCCTATTGGTTTAAAATTAGATAATCATCAAGGAGATTTACTAAACAATCCTTCATCTTTTAGTCGAATAGTGGGATGTTTATCTTATCTTTCATTTACTAGACCTAACATCAGTTTTACATTGCATTATTTGAGCAAATTCGTGTCCAAGCCATGCATTTCTCACCTACCTGCCGCAACACTTGTGCTTAGATATCTTACAGGGACTCTTTCTTATAGTTTGTTCTATTCCTCATCCAATGATTTACATCTTCATGCCTTTTCAAATTCTGATTGGGCTTCCAATCTTATTGATCGCAAGTCAATCAATGGTTTTTGTATTTTCCTTGGTTCAACTCTAGTATCCTAGAAAACAAAGAAACAATCTATGGTCTCAACCTCTTCAATAGAATCTGAGTATCGAAGTTATGCTATTGCAACCAAGGAAGTACTTTGGACCTCATATATACTTTGAGACCTTCATGTCCTAATCACTCTACCTATATCCTTAAAATGTGATAACAAGTCCATAATTTTGATTGCTTTAAATCCTTATCATCATGCTAAGACTAAGCATATTAATATAGACATACACTTTGTGCGTAACCATATCAATTCTAGTTTCCTTATTGCCACTTATGTTCCAAGCCCATTGCAGTTTGCTAATGTTTGTACCAAAGCTCTACCAAAGTTGTGGTTACTAGTTCTTAAATCCAAGTTAGGTCTTTGTTCGACACTAACTTGAGGAGGGGATGATAGATTACCATAACTATTAATTTATATTTGTTTACTAGCTTTTGCAAGTCAAGAAGTCCACGTAAAATGCCAAGTCATTCATCCATGTCAACAATTTGTAACAGTTTTGCTTAGTTGTAGTTTGTTAGATTAGTTATTAGTTAGATAGGTCGGGAGCGTATATATATTGATATTTCTTTATATAGATGTTGATTTTTCTTTTCTAATAAACACTCAATCTTTACAACTTCTCATCTTCTATTCCCTTATCATTCTCTCTCTGTTTTCTTATTGAATAATCTATTTTGCTCAAACCAAACGATTCTTACTTCCAAGAATTATCAATTTGATTGTTTTAGACTTTGAAATTTTAATTAATAACTCTTTTCTCTATGATAATGTGCTATCATGTGTGACTTCCTAGGCTTTTAGCCATAAAATCTTTATGTTTAGACATAGACTATAAGGTTACAAGGATGAACGATGATAATTATTTAGAAACCTTAAAAAAAGGAAGTCACATATTGTACTTGAGCAAATTCTATTGTTACATATTGAGTAAAGAAGGGAAAATTTTTCATTTCAGGTCCCAGATTCTTACGTTCGTAATTTATGAATTACATGATAAGATTTGGGTTAAAAAGTATTGTAAGGCATTAAGAAACGATGAAACGATGATCTTATAATAATATTTAGGACATATGATCATCAACTTACATTATATTACAAGAGAAATTGAGATTACAGGATATATAAGCCTCCTCTAAATTAAGAAGGATAATGGCTTGCTGTAGCGACAGCACGAGACTAACATAGGATTAGCATATTACAGCACCATGATATAATCAAATATACATAGGAGATTACTACGTAATAACAGCAACCAACATGTAAAAGCAAAGCCATATAGTGACCCCCTAGTACCGACCAATGGATCACACAAAAAGTATCATCGTGGAAACAAACACTAGCACCGGCCGATTTCTTATATTGGCCGCGGATGGAGTAATTTCACTGGGTTGCTCATTAGCCAAGGTCGTCGCCTATGTTCTGAAATGAAATTGCATTCAATTGTAGTTGGTGGTTGATTCAATTTCAGTTGGGGATAATTCCCGGAAAACGTCTTTCTTTTTTTTTTTTTTTTTAATTAAAATTTTAAGTATATCCCATAAGTTATTGGTGAAGTGTGGATATATATTGTTTATACTTTCAAATTTGAACTTAATTTTTGAAAATATAGGTTTCAAAACTCACTAAATCTTAGTAACTTTTGGAATTCTGGCACTGGTTTAAGAGTTATTTGTATAATTTTCAGATTTATAGAGATAAAATCACACTGTCACGTTCGCATTGGGGGAATGGTATCCATTCCCCATTATTCCTTATACTTCTTTTTTAACTTTGTGTTGTTGGATTTTTTTTCGTGTAATTCCAATTCCATTGAATCATTATTCCCCTAAACTCTGCATTGGCATTCTTGAAAGAACCCACTGAATTCCAATTCCCTAATCAATTTATCATTTTTATTCCCATTTATTCCTCATGCAAACTCAAATCTATAAACCCCAATCATACTGATTACACCTTGGATGTAACCCTAATCCAAATTCCAACCGAGCACTTGACAATGGAGAAGATCCTCACGAAGTAGAGCCAATTATGAATTGAAAAGAGATAGGCTCCCAACGCGAATTCGACCTATCGAAAGGATTCCTTGATCTCATCAAAATCCATCGGTGAGGCTTGATCCAAATCTGAAGAAGGCCGAAACCGAAACCCCAAAATGCGGTATCATTGAGCTTGAAATCCCAGATGCAACATGAAGGAGTACATTATCTGTCTCATTTACAGCGAGATGTTAGGTTACGATGCTTCATTAAGGTCACATTCACGCCATTAACATGACTCAAGGTGATGATCTCTTGCTTAAATGGATAGGATTTTTCTTTTTCTGAAGTTATCAGGTCTCCTTTGCCCACCACACATCCGATTTTAAATTTTAGGAAGGTGGAAAACCCTAATCTAATGGAAGATTGTGCTCGGATTTTTTTCCTTTTTCAAAGGATGATGCTATTAATTGTTTAGACGTCTTGCTTTCTCATTTATTTTTATATTTTATTGTTTAATTAACATGGTTATTTTTGGAATACTAATTTTAATTCATAACATATTCCCCATTAGTGATCAATATAATATTAATTCCAATACATTCATTTAAACATAGAAATATGTATTTATAACTTATTACACCTTCATTCTGTTAATTCCAATTCCATTCTCACTTATTCTTTTCGGTAAACTAAATAGGTCATAAATATTTAGAAGATTTACCCTTACTCAAGCAATACTTTAAGGTTATAGTTACAAATGTCTATGCAAGGTACAGGTGTGAAACCAAAAGTAGATTATTACTTCATATGATAGATGATTATTTATATTAGTAATCTTGATATAGTGATGATTTATCAAGAATTATTGAGCAATCAATGAGAATATATAAGATAATGAAAAATCAGTGCTCTGGCTTCAATATTAGGGAAATGAATTAGTCAATATTAAGACTGATGGGATTTTTAATTTTCAGTATTTGAAGTAATAAAAGACATGAATGAATCCTATTTATCCTCAACTAAAAATTGTGAATAGCAATAATTTGATATGAAATTTTTATCCACGAGGGTACTTAGAGAGAGAGAGAGAGGGAATAACTAAAAATGCGAAAGAGCGATATAATAAACGTAAAATGACACATATTGATAATGGAGGCGGAACAATTCGAGATTATTCCTACGAACTAAGGCTCCATGTAAATAATAGACACCAATATACATGAAATAGCTCTTTCATGCAATGGCCTATCCTATACACGTGATGTAGCAGGCAAAACAATACAAACGAACGAAGCGAAAGATAGAGGGGGGAATAAATAAAAGCAACAGTGACACTGAGACCCTGACCTAGTAGTATCGGTCATGGACGAGGATGATACAACACACAAGCATAAGCACCGCCAAAAGCTTTAAGACACATCGAGCGCGCGACACCCTACCACCACTACCGGGTACTAATTGCAACAGGGGGTTGGTGGTGTTGCCAAAAGGTTTGGTGCAAACACTTCAGCAGGTTTCTTGGGCTTCAAAAATCCCTTCCCTCCCTCTGGCAGTCCCACCAGCCCACGTCTTGAAAATCTGCAATGAGGAAAAAGAAAATAAATCATAGAGAAGAGGGGGAGGGGGAAAAGAAATAAAAAAGTCAGTGTTTTTTTAATCATCTCTATTGATAGAAAGTTTAATTCTTGGCACAGAATATTTGGTTTGACATGATGCCAACTGTGGAAAGTGGTATAAAAAAATAATAGGACAGGCGATTTCATTTTCCATTTGGACCCAAAAATCATATATACATATGAGTAGAATGCTGTAATAGTAAAAACAGGTATTCAAGTGAATCCTTCGAATAGCCTAAACATTTTATTTAAAATGTTTTGTTATAATCATGTAAAGTTAAAAAAAAAAAAAAAAAAAAAGAAAGGAAGTAAATCGAACAAGCCTAGTTGAAACGACGCTTACTTTTGCCGATAATGAACACCAGCAGAAGATTATTCACCAGCAGTGGCCAGGTCAAGCGCCCAGAAAGACAGTATAAGGCAAACCAGCAAGAAGAGAACAGTCTTTCCGGAGGCCACAGCTTCACTTCGAGTATTGCAGTTAATGTTAACACAAACGAGGTAGGAGCGCGTTTCCTGTTTTTTATACAGTAATTTTACGCGCCTTTGATTTTTTGCAAAGTGAGGTCATTTTGTGGAAATTTCCTCGCAATAAATTTATTTAAAATTTTGAAAGCTACCTTCAACTAATTCGACAAAAGCGCTTTGTACGCGCTTTCATTTTTTGCATAGTGAAGATGTTTAGTGGAAACTGCCTTTTTTTTTTTTAAAAAAAAAAAAACTTATTTAAGAATGATTTTACCCTCTTAAAATTTGGAAGGCCAGCTTCACCTATTCCCAAAAGCACGCTTTTTACACACTTTCACTTTTTTACAGAGCAAGGTTGTTTCATGAAAACCATTTTCCTTATCCACCTTTTATAAGAGTGATTTTAGCTTCTTAATATTTTGAAGGCTAGCTTCACTAGGATGGACCCTAGATCATATAACTAAGAGATATCTTTACATTAATTAAATCAATATTAAAATTGATAGATATTACATTTTATTTATGTAAAAAAACCTTCTTAATAATTTGATCTACAATAATTCCTAAAACTTAGTAAAATGCATAAATTCTTCTAAAATGATTAAGAGTGATTGTACACTTCATAAAATGTTAAAAGAATAAATTTTTAACTTATTTTTTTTCTTATGCATACAAATTAAATAAGGCTTAACAATTAATTTATAAAAAAAATTACATTAATATATAAAACTTATGCAAATTTTTTCTAATAAAAATCAATTTGGAAAAATATTTAAATAGGAAATTACAAATAAAGCAAAAAAAGAAAATTGATATAAATATAAATATTATACTATTTTTATTCATGTTAACCTTGTATGGTTATTTCATTAAAAATGCTAAAAAGAAATAATATGATTTTAAAAATAAGTTATTAAGTAATTAGTTATCTGATAATTCACATTCATGTTTGCAGCATTATTGGAGAAAGAAATTTACTATTATAAACCCCATAAATTTTGTATTTTAAATATAAAAGTGAACTCAAATACCAATACCAATAGGTATTCTCTAAGTCCAATAAGACTAAATGAATTAAAACTAATAAAAATTTTAGATAAAACCTTAAATCGAGTTATAAGAGGAATTTGTTGAAAGTTTATAATCGTTTGTTTAAATGGTTAACACTGATTGACTTTTTTTATCACTCTTAGGACCATCCCTTTCGAAATCTAATCAATATCCATCTTTATAAACTAAACCACTAATGTAGTCAAATCAAATCCATAATTTTGTGAGGAGAAATTAAAGGTTTTGTGTTTATCAAAATAACATTGAATTAGAAAGATTATGGGTTGTCTTAAGATTTACAACTCTTGAGACAATATAGCTTCGCCATGGTTGTTTTCTATTTGACAAGAGTAATTTGGAAAAGTTAAAACGGTAATTAAAGAGTGGAGTATAATGGATATTCATCCACTATATTAATAGAAAAATCTTATGTTCTTCTTTTTCTTTTCAAGGATCATCAAAGTCCAATCTTAATATATAATTCACTTGCATTATATTTTTCTTTTTCAAGATGTTTTAAACATTCACACTATAGATAAGTTAATTACACCTACAAAGCTCCATTGATGATATGAATTTTCTACATAGGTACAAGAAACCCAAATATGCATGCCTATGGTAGTAATATTTTTCAAAATGCCTTAAGATATTCTTTTCTTAAGGCATGGCAATCTTAGGTATTGTTTACTCATGGTATGCTTTAAGAAAATCTTTTACAAGATTGTCTTATTTCTTTACCATGCAAACTCTGGATCTAGGTTATAGATTATGCATCTCATCATCATCATCATCCCTTAATTTTTTTTATTTTACAGAGATCATAAGATTTTCGCTATGAACTAGAGGTTTTCTTTATCTTTCCTCTATTTTTTTTCTGGAAGCCTCCATTTGTTTAACTTATTCTCCTAACTCAAAGAGACTTTTCTTCTGAGGCTCTTAAGAGTCTGAAAAGGAAATTGAGGTTTTTCTAGGTTTGATAATTCCAATAAATATATTTGATTTTGATGATGGAATATATGGAATTCCCCTCTACTTTGCTTCTAACATATCAATTTGATTCCTCAGTTTCTTGATTTCTAACTCTTTCTAGTTAATATATTCTTAGAGTGATACGGTCCAAGGTGGATGAACACACAGTGTCCTATATCACACGAACTAAGGGAGATGGGTCCAAACCTTGAGACGGTCCAAAGGATAAATGATAATCAAAGATTAAGTAGGGATCTCCGTGCGTCGACGATGGATATGACTCCCCAACACTTCATATGAACTTTACTCGTACTTGATATTACCCACAAGTATGGTTGAATGTCACTCCCCACTAATCCAAACTTAATGGGTTAGATAAGAGTAGTCGAGAGTAAGGAAGATACACTTAGCTTACGTAAGAAGAAAAATGTCTGAATGTTAACTATATTGACTATTGCGACTATTACAATACATAAGTATTTATAGGACCTAATTAGAGTAAATCCTAGGTTAGTATAAATTATGAAAAAGATTCCTATTAATAAAGGAAAAGGAATAATTTACAAGGGTAATGTTGTAAACAAGCATGAAGAATATTTGGCAACAGAAAAGGACAGTACGATGTCAAGAAAGTTAGGGCACGTTTTAGCTATCCATTATATGATCCCAATGATACTACTAGTCGAGCAAAGCAGGTTCTGAACAGATCAAGTTGGGGTCGATAGTTTGACATCTAGGCAGCTTGGATGTTTAGTATTAAGAAAGGGTTGGTTTAGAAGGTGGCTCATTATCAAGTCAGCCTTAGGTGGTCGACTCCAAATAAGTGTCAACTCAACTTCAGCATGTATCAGGTCAACAATATACTGCTTCGATACTTAACCTTGGATAAGTGTTGTAAAGGGGTCAATCACCTTAGCAACTTCTTGAATGATGTAGAGGGCAAAGTAACTCAACAAGCCAAACTAAGGAATGCATTGCTCTTATGAGTTCAACTCTCCTCAAACAACTCAACGAACCATATGAGCAAATCCCCGAGCTCAAGAGCACGTGATTGGTCCTTAATCCTTATCATCCCCTCTGGATTGGTTGAGATTTGGGATCAAATTTAGTTCAGCTCCATATTGCTCGTCTTCAAGAATATATGGGTAGAGGTCATCAACGTTAAAGGAGTTCAACACCTCATACTCTTTTGGTAGTTTAATCCTGTAAACATTATGATTGATCTTTTCAAACACTCTGAATGTTTCGTTTACCCTAGGAGATAATTTGCTCTTCCTTAAGTGCGAAAACCATTCCTTACCGAAGTAGGTCCACACCAAATTGCCTAGCTAAAATATCTTATTATTCCGTCTTTAACCTCATCTCTCGAGCTTCGTAGTAGCTCGGCTTAATTATTCTACGACCTTCTGGTGCATGACTTTGATGGCTTCGACTCTTTCTACAGCCAGTTAGTCATCGTCTGGGCTTAGAAGGGGTATTTAGTGCATTAGGAACTCAAGGTAAAACCCATAGGCAACCTTAAATGGTGACATGTTTATTACACTATCGGCAGTCTTGTTGTAGGAAAACTTTATAATTAGCAAGAACAAATCCTAATCAACCATATTCTGACCAACGACAACCCGAAGTAAAGTTCCTACTATCTTATTGACAACCTTAATCTATTTATTCGTTTGTAGAAGACAAGACATATTATACAATAGCTTGGTTCCCATTAATATCCATAACATTCTTTAGAAGTAGCTCATGAACTGGTGGTCTCGATCTAAAATAATGGTTCTGGGTACTCCATGAAGTTTGACTATTTCCTACAAAAAAAGACTATTTCCTACAAAAAAAGAAAAGAAAAGAAATAGTCGAAGTGTAGTTAGTTTTAGAGTAAAGCATGAAGTATGTCATTTTACTGAATCAATTCACTATCACCATGATGGAGTCCTTCCCTCGAGACATCATCGACAACTCTAATGTAAAACCCATACTTAGCTCAAACCATGGTTTGGTCAAGATAAGCAATGGTAAATAATGTCCTTGCTATGTTCGACTTGGCTTTACGTTTTTCTACAAGTAGTGTACCTTTTCAACACAAATCGGACATCCCTCTTCATTTTTGGCCAAAAGAATCTTGAGAATAGTATCTCATGAGTTCGATATTGGCCAAAGTGTCTAAACAATCCTCCCCCATATGTCTTATGCATTAACAACTCTTTCATAGAACAAGTTGAGATATATAGTCTCCTCTTCCTAAATAAATATCCATCCTCTCTATTATAGTCATCAAATGTTTGGTCTTCCTCACACATAGCATAAATAAGCCGAAATGGGGGTCTTCAGCATATAAATCTTTTATTATCGAAAACCTAGCAACTTAGTCTATAGCTCAATTTAGAAGGAAATTGATCGAGAACTTTCAAAGATCGGGAAGTTAGGAGTTGAAAACAGCCACCACCTTGTCAGAAATCGCAAAATAAAACCCCTAAACTAGCCTCCAGTTCATTGTTGCTAAAGGTAAGTGTTTTGAGCTTTAATGTTTGTTCTTGAATGTTCTTATGTTTTATTGAATGTTAATGCATGGTATATGTGATTAACACTTGTAACTTTGTTATGTATAATAGATTAGATAATTAAATGTGTGATTTGTGTTTTTCTTATCATAATTTGTGTATGAATATTATATAAACCAATGGTTTGATGTTCTTGTAAGCTTAATGAATTAATAAATTGTGTTTATTCTTATTGAAATAAAAAGATTTGTGAATTTTATTGAGATATAGGATCTGAGGAATAAGTTGATGATGATTCTTGTTCATCTAATATAGAAGTTCATGCTATCTTAATGTATAATTGATCTTAAAAGGGTTTTGATTTGTAAGATATTTGTTTGTTCTGTGTTTGATTTAATAATTTTTAGGAAAATAATGATAAAGTTTTTTCTTTTCTTTTTTTGCCATGATAATTTGTCTAGACATATTTTTTGTAAGTAGATTGCAATGTGTTTTTAATTTGCCATGATAATATGTTTAGATATGTTTATGTTAAAACTCTTCTCAAAATAAAAAAGGGTTTCTTTACAACAAAAAGTTTAATCACCTTAGAACAAATATTTTTTGAACAAAAAATAAAAATCTAATTGGTACGTTTTTAAAAAATTAAAGTTTTCTTATTTTTTTTTTCAAAAGCAAGACAAAAAAGAACTTTTTTTAAATTTAATTAAAATTTAGATATTACATACTAAAGTTTTTACAATATATTTTTAGAACTATGTAGACCTGATCCTTATTAGCAAATATGTAGACACTTCAAGCGACCCTTAAAAAATGAAAAAAATATTTTTTTCCCTAATTAAAAACCCTTTATTTTTATTTTAAAAAGAGTTAAAAGGCTCTTATATTTAGTTATCGATCTTTTATGGTAATCCCATTAGGTTCTAATAAGTTAGTCCTTGAGTTTATTTCTCTAGTTTCTTTTTTTCTTTTAAATTTTCATATCTAGAAAAAACCCATCAACCAATAGTCGAAATTAAAGCCTATCCACCCATGATTTTTAATTTCACTATTCCTCACTTGATCAAGTCCTAATTCCATTTTTTTTAAATCTAAACTTTTTTCTTAATTTGGTCAAGGAATTTATATTATGCAGGTCAAATTTAGTATAAGTTAGATTAGGAAAAAGAAGAAACCTAATTTTCAGTTCGACAAGTAGAGAGAAAATTAAAAATAAAAATAAAATAAAGATAAGGAAGAAGGATAGTTGGTTCATCACCTACAAACCCTTACCTTTTGTTTAGGATGATGAAAAGGGGAAGAAAGGAATTGGGAGGGACGAAAGAGTGAGGAAAATTTTTAAAATTCATTGTTTGGTGAATGGTGAAATTAGGAGGGGATAAAAAATGAAATCATGGGTCCCACAATTTTTTTATCTCTCCCAAAATGGAAAGAATGAAAGGGAAAAGGGGAAAAATGATTACAAATTCACAATTTCAATTTTATCCCTTTCATTCACCATTTTTTTTTCATTTGTTATTATTTTTAATGGATATATTGGTTATTTTCATTACATCTCTTTTTTTGTCTTTAATAATAATTATTATTCATTTGTTTTTTATTCCCCTCCTTATCCAAACAAATTCAAGATAATTTTTTCTCTCATAATTCTTTCCTTTTCAATTCTTTCCTCCTCAATATCCAAACACATTTAACGTTCAAGGTTGTCTCACATAATCCACCAACCCACCAATGACAATGAGGTTGAGCACTTGAGTAGAAAAATTATAATCGTTTGTTTAAAAGGTTACCACCATCTGTTACTAGGACCATCCTTTTCAAAATCTAATCAATATCTATCACCATATATTAAACCACTAAGGTAGTAAACTCAAATCCATACTTTTTTCAAAAGAAATTTCAGGTTTCGTATTTATCAAAATAACAATGAATTGGAAAGATTATGAATTGTCTTTGGCTTTACAAGCTTTTAACGACATCCATTAGCACACAAGGCAGTACTGCATATTTTATGCCATTGATCGATCTAACCATAAAATACATTACAGTATATAAGATGGGACCTCGCCAAAAATTTCACCAACCAACTTATACATTTAGCAAGTACCTCATAATAATGACAAGTATGCACCAAAGTTGTTAATGAGTCAAACTTAGAAATTTGAGATTATGACTATAACCAGTCAAACTTAGAAATTTGGGCCTAAGCTTGACTTAAAGTAGTATTTGATAAACTCAAACTTAATTTAATTAAAATCTTTAAGCTCAATTTATGTAAAAATATATATATATTTTTCTAATTGCGATAGTATTAACATTGAAATTTGACTCACAACTTGACTAATTATAATACTTAACTCAAATTGAATTAGGCTCACAAATTAGTTAAGTCAAACACTGTAAAGCTCAAGCTAGACTAAATTAACTATTTGAATAACTCGAGTTCAAATTTAACTTGACTTTTCTCAAGCCAAACTCAAATAAAGATCATTCTAAATTTAAATAGCTTATAAATACTTTAACTCGTTTACATTGAATATGGAGAAAGTTAATTCTGCTTCTTAGATGAGGTATCGCATCCATCAAATTAAGGTATCTTATCGACTACCTAAGAAACCAAAAAGAAAATTTTCAAATCATGGAGGGATTGAGTTTTGGCATGAAGATTGCGTTCCTATTATTTCTATTCTAGGCCTCATTGTTGCATTATCAATGCAAGAAATATATCGACATAAAGCACAATCACTAAAGCAAGGTAATGTATCTATCACCATATCACGATGCACAAGAAAAAGAAAATATCCCAACGTTCTATTCTTGTCATGCAAAAAGTTCCTATTTTTTGTGCTTTCAATTTTTTTCTTTTGTGGAGTTTTGTGCTTTATAATTGGCTCTGTCTTTCACACCCCCAGTACAGATTGGAATATTAAAAATAAATATAAACTATAGTATAGAGTATCTTTAAACCAAAAAAAAAGAAAAAAAGAAAAAAAATTGAGGGAGAGAAAATAGAAATTGAATTTTCTATTTTAACATATTGGCAGGTTGGTTTATTTAACCAAGCAACCTTCAAGTAGACAAAGTTGGTAAGTTGGCCCTTATAGCACACAAACTCGTAACGGGCCAAATTTTGTTAAAAGGATTATTATGAGTTGGGTCGTTTAGGTACATTCTAGTCCATCATTTTGTCAAATCCAGTAGACAATATCCATCTCTACAAAATAAACCACTAATATATATAGTTATAGCAATGCATAAATATCTATCTTTGAATTTAACAACATGAACAGTGAATTCGATAATGGTTGCATGGACAATGACAAACTGGATGTTAAAGAAGAAACTTACGACCAATATAAGTTGTACGGGCAAATATTAATTTTCGCTGTTATGAGCATAAATGCATAAGTTAAATTGATAAACGGATTATTATACGCTAACTACATATTGCTGTTATAAAGCTTGACCTAGTGATGATTTATTAAAAATTATTGGGCATTCGAAGGGTTATTTGATAAATCAAAAGTTAAAAGTTGATGAGAATATGTAAGATACTGAAAAATCAGCACTCTCGCTTCAATATTATTGAAATGAATTAGTTAATTTTAAGAGTAAATGGACTTTTAATTTTCAGTATTTGAAATACTAAAAAACGTTAATGAATCCTTTTATTCTTAATAAAAATTGAGAATAGCAATTTGATATGAATTTTTTTCCGTAAACAGAGAGAGAGAGAGAGAGAGAGAGAGAGAGAGAGAGAGAGAGAGGACAATAAATGATAGACAGAGTGATATATGCCGAACATTGAGATAGTAGAGGGAGAGTGAGAGGGAGATTGATGGTAGGTTACTTTATAAAATTGAAATTTCATTTTTTTTTATTATTTATTACGATATTCAATTTTTTCTCAAAAAATCGTAATTTCATATGAATCCTTATTACTTAAAATCAAATAATAGGGATTCTTTAATACAATAAAGGAATCACGATTCCCTACTACTACCACCATTACCATCACCTACACCGCCGTTGCCACTACTAACCCATCGTCACCACCTCTACTACCCTCATTACCACCATCCTCATTACCACCAGCACCACTGCCACCGTCATTGCCACCAATCACCGTAGCTACCTCCACTACTACCGTAGCCACCTCCACTACCATCACCACTACTACTATTGTCACCATTGCAACTATTGACATTACCATCGTCATTGCTATCATCACCATCGCTCCCATCACCAACTACCATCACCAATCATTATAGCCATCGCTATTGCTACCATTACCATTAGCTCCACCAGTCATCGTAGCTACTACCACTACTATTATTACTAATCACCGTTGCCTCTACTGTCATTATCATCGCTGCCACTACTACTTATTATTTTATAATTAGTTGAAAAAGAAAATGGATAAAGGATAAAGGATAATTTAGTTATTAAAGTTATATTATATATCTATTTCTAAATTGCTTATAAATCTAATTAAAAAAAACAATATGTATTATATACTTATTCAATTTCTTATGAAATTCCAATTTTATGAAGTGAACGAGCCATAACAGAATAAGTAAAAGCAATAGTGACACTGGGACCTTGGCCAATATTACAGAATTTGGTTTAACGTGTTAACTATGGAAAGTGGTATCAAAAAATAATAGGACAGGCATTTTCATTTTCCATTTGGACCCAAAAATCATATGTACGAGCATAATGCTGTAATATCAAAATAGGTATCAAGTGAATCCTTAAAATAGCCTAACCTAAACATTTTAAATCAAATGTTTGATATAATCATAGAAAGTGAAAGAAAAAGAAAAAAAGAAAAAAAGTAAATCGGACAAGCCTAGTTGAAATGAAGCTTACTTTTATATGAACACCAGCAGAGGTCACGCAAATTGAAAGGTCAAGTGCCCAGAAAGACGGTTCAAGCAGAACCAGCAAGAGACCAGTGTTTGCTGTGGCCGTAGTACAATCTTACATACGCATTTTCTAGGCGTTTTCACTTTTTGTTGAGTAATTTATACAAGAGTTTTACAAATCTTTTCTAGTAGGCTTGCTTCACCTACTCTTAGAAGCGCGTTTTACACGTGTTTTCACTTTTACTATATTTTGCCTTACTTATTTTGTGTTTTTATTCTTTTGTAAAGTGGGATTGTTTCTTAGAAACTGTTTTATTTAATCTTAATTTTACCTTTTTTTTTTTTACTCGTTTTTACTGTTTTTTTTAATTGAGGAAATTGTCTTTTTCTTTTAACAAACCAAGCATATATTTAGTAGAACTAAATCATGATATAGCAATCAAATCAAACTTTCATAAAAGAAAAAAAAAAAAAAAAGAATGCATGCATGTCATCGTCCTTAGGTAAAGGCATACTTATAATACTAATAATATCAACCATCATCATACTAAATCATCGTACTTCAAATCATTATAACAGACAGGCAAAAATCGTATTAAACTCGTATATATCACAATCAGTAAATTATCGAGGATATCTGGAACCTGCTAGTGGCCACACTCTTACATGACGACTAAACATACACGATGTCTAGGGGAATTCACCTAATCCTTGGCAATCTCCGAAACAACATTCTCTAGTTCACCTATGGAACACATACATATCCCAAGGTCATTTTATCGTTTGTTATAGTATAATGAGCTTAATTATTTACCATTTACGATCTGTAAACTTCTAAAGACCATATCCTTATTGCTTCTTATCAAAATTTTATGTTCTTCAAAATATCCCAAGTCGAAAATGAAAATAATAAAATAACAAAAGGAATTGAAGTAATTAAGTGATGGAAGGATATTTTGGGAATTTACAGTTCCTTAAGCTAAGTTAAGCAGCAGCAAAACTATATCTATGGAGTATGGTGCAAGTTAAGCCTTATACTCTACTCACTCATAGCCTGCTTAACCTTAGTAGAGATATTTCAGTTATTGGCAATTGTTAATGAAAGTGAATACATGATTGGATGGATGATGGTGGTGGTTATGACCATGCAATACTTCATGGACTTGGGCGATTCAGTCCTAAGCCTAAGGCCAATGGAGGTGGGCCTAGGACAGCAAGGCTTGACGGATCCAGTCGGGCCTAAGGGGCCCATGTTCAAAGTGTCCTGTCAACACGTGCTACCCCGTAGTTTCATTGTTGGAGAAGAAGCAAGGAGAAAGAATATATGAGCCACTCAAGCATAATCGATCCAGCTTCAGTAAGTTTGATTCGATGACATAGTGCCAATGTAATGAGATTGCAAATCCAAGGTGATGGGCAGTTCGAGGTAACTAGGTCTAAAGCAGAAAGGCCTGAAGTGGGAAGTCGTTCGACGCGGTTCGTTGCTAGTCCAAAAACATTCGAGGCTAGGTGAGTAGGGGTGGTCAACAATTATTACGAGGTAGAGTGTTGAAAACCCAAATGATGCTTAGGTTAAAGTGTCAAAGCAGGATACCCTTGCAACTCACTAGGCAACGACATCGTCTTAGTCGTGTCGACTAGAAGGGAGTAAGATGGGCCCTAGAACAACTTCTTGTAGAAGCAATTTTTTCAAAATGCAACTTTTGCCTACTTGTACTCCGTATATTAAATGCGACATGATAGATGTCGTGCTACAGCAGGCTAGTGTGTAGCTACATGCCTTCTATCTTTTAAAGGTGAACGTCTAATCAAGACGCTTTCCACGTGCCTGCTATGTAGCATTCCAAGGGATTTTTACTTGTACGAATCCTTGTAACCACCTGTACAACTTCCTAGGTAGTTTGCCTATAAATGGGGGTATCAGAGAGAGAGAGTGCTTTTCTACAATCTTCTTGCTTAGTCATTGCAATTTTTGCATTTACGCTCAAACTCTCAAACCTTTTTCAGAAGTTTCAATTTTTCTTCTTTCAAGAATCACTATCATATCGACCAATAGAGGTAAGGCTAGTTCTTCTTCGCTACTGCTTACTTCCAATTCAGACTCTACAAGGAGTAATCCTCCTCAAGTGCAGGAGGGCGAGGTATCATTACTAGCACAACTTGACCAACCTATGAGGATGGCCGTAGAAGCGTTGGACAAGGCCAAAATCATCAATGCTATCCTTAGGGACGTATATGCAGATGTTCCGTTGCCTCCACGAAGGATTTGTTTAATGATCCTAGTACGAGCAAAGGGCCTGATGGCCATATAAGTAAAAGTAGGCAATCTGCCCCTAATTGGGTCATAAACAACTTTCTTATATGGGTGATTCCTAGGTAACATTTTAGGCTGCCGAGTAGGGACGAACAGGTAGCCCTACTATCAAAGAAGCACTTCACCGTTTTTTAGAAGTGCTTGGAGTTTGTGTTGCGCTTCCCTCCAGGTCGTTTTGTGAGGGAGTTTTGCAATTACCACTGCTGCAGCCCATCGCAAGTCTCTCCCAATAGGTAGAGGGTGTTGAAGACATTCTAGGTGCTTTGTGAATACTTGGTGATAAGGGCTACTCTCGAACTTTTCTACCACTTCTACATGTAGAAGAGTGTTAGGGGGTGGCCTTACCTCCAGCTACGCTCGAGAAAGAAGTTGTTCTACGGCCTTATCGATTTGGTCAAAGGCTAACATGACGAATACATAATACTGGATCTACCCGAAGAAGCTAACTTCTAGACCTAATGGACCGAAATGGTCTATACCGAAGGTGAGAAGAGGCTTGGCCCAAGCAACACTAAGGCCATCCAAGAGATCTTAGCCTTCATGGAGTTGAGAGATGGCTAGGAGATTAATGCTGTAGAAATTGTAGAGAGGTATTTCCGGCGCTCGATCTCCAAGCTCTTCCCTATCATAAAGAAAGTTGTGGCGAAGAAGTAAGTAAAAGGTACCGGTTCATTCCTACACACCTGTTTGTTGTGCTAGTGTTGGGGTAACTCCTCTGACGCTTGTAAGATGGGAGGACTTCCTTGGTTATGCCAGTTACGGTGGTGTTTTGCAAATGGTAGTGGTAATTTCTTTAGATTTGTCCTTATTTTCTTTTTCTAACCTTAGATCGGCCTTCTTGCAAGCGAAAATTTGGCTCTAAGGGTGCCTTGTTCATTTGTAGACAACTTGATGAGCTAGCGCGAAGCATGATCAAAGGCGACATAGTCAACAGGGAAAGCAGTAAGGGCAAAACTGAAGCCGAGTGAGACCAGCAAGGCACGACTAACATTTGTGCCCTTAGAGATTCCTTTCATCATCTGAGGAGAGTTGGCAAATGTAAAGCCTTTGGGCATGACTCTACTCGCTCCTATCCTCTGAACTTATAATCGTAAGTGATGAAGGCGCTGAAGTAAGGGGAGGGCCCAACGTACAAGTGCTTTCTCCTCCAAGGGCATCGGAGGGAGAAGTAGAGGAAGGGGGTACCCCTTCTGTGGCAGTAAGCCAAAAATGAAAGGCTCCCGAAGCATCCAAGGAGCCAGCTCCAATGGCGAAGAGGCAAAGGGCGTTGGCGAGAGATCCTTTGGCGAGAGGGAAGTGGAATTAGTAGCCTTTGGCTCATCCCTACTAAAGCGTTGATGATGTAGGGGACAGGTTTTTGGACATCCTCAACAACTTTTAGAAGATAGGGCCAGCACCAGACGCATTCCAAGGAGCGCCATTCATTTCCCAGGATGAGGCACTAAAGAGGGGGGCATTCGAATTGGAGATGAAGAAGGCTCGAGGGAAGATCCTAAGGTCGAAATGGGAGGTCTGTGCCGACGATCTGATGTTACAACACTGGCCCCTCAACTATCAGGCTTAAATTGGGTCGTACACCCTTGGTGATTAGGCTATCCTAAAAAGGATCTCCCAGGAAGGTGGGGATGACCCTATATAGACTATGAGCCACTTGAGTATGTGTAAGCCCTAAAGCCAAGCCAAGTATCTGTAAAATTGAACTTAGAACCTAAGGTTTAGGGCGATCGGTTAAAGAATCCGATCAAACTCAAATTACAAACTATTGAGAGAAATATTAATAAAAATGACCTCGTAAACTTAAATTTGAGAAAATAAGTAGTAAAATAGGAGACTATAAAATTTTCAAATTTTAAGCATAATAATTTCTAATTACCGAAAAGGCGAAAAGTGTAATCTAATAACTATTAAATTACTAGAGATAAATTATATGTATACTAAAAATTTTAGAATAACCAAAATAATAATTAGGAATGTTCACGTGTACTCCACATGTATTTACGTGTAGATAAAAATACGCGAAATTAACTAAATTAGCCAAAAACTAAGTAAATAAGTAAAGAAAATTATAAATTAATTATGGAAAAATCAGAAAAAAAATCAGAAGAGGATAAGATGATCCAAATTAGGTCATGGCAGGTCAAGATCTGTAAAAGAAAAATCAACCAATTAAAATTAGATAACATAAAAGCCAAAAATCAAGGAAAATGGGCAAAGTCTTGTCAAATTAATGCATAATAATTACAAAAATTGTCTATAAATAGGGGAAAATTTCCCAGAAGTCATTTGGACAGTTTAGCATTAGGGAAAAATAGGAAAATTGAAAAAATCGAGAAAAAAAAAGAAAGGAAACTGTGCAAATTCGTGTAGTGAGAGAAACCCACATCTCACCACCACCTGGGACCGAGCCACCACCACTACCACCACCACCCTACACTAGACCTACTGTCTGGGCTGGCTGACAACCTTGGATCAGGTTTGGATGGCCAGAAAGCTTCGAACTAATTAGTCCCTTATTTATCCCGATTTTGAATAATTTTGTAAAATTAGTTATTTTGCCCAGAAAATTATAAAATTTGTTATTCTGAGGTTTTATTGTATGTAGATTTAGGGAAAAATATTTATTTAGTTTAATTACGTTTGAAAATATAAGGCTCTTAACAAATTGCACAAAACCGAGCATGATTAGAACTAGAAATAAATAGGCTTAGGAGTGTAGTTTGGAGCTCAATTTTTTTTTTTTTTTTTTGTAGGATGCTCATATGATATAGAATAGTGCTATGAAGCTATTTTTTTAAAATTAATTTTTGAAATTTTTAAGTTAATTTTTAGCCCTAAAATGATGGGAAAATTTGGGTGATTTAGAGTTAATTAGGTGATTAAGATGTTAATTACTAATTTAGATATTTATTTGATGTTTAGGGATGTTAATCTCTAAGGTAGAACCCTAATCCTAGCCTTTGGAGTATTAAGTATGGTTAATTTAGGACATTAGGTAATTAAGATAAGAAATTAGTAATATGTGAAATTGTAAATTAATAAATCTAAAAAATAGGGTTATTTAGATAATATTATAATAGAAATAAGAAAAATAATAAATCTGAAATAACATTTAATTTTAAGTAAATGTCTCAAAATGTAAGATTTTCACACATCGGGAATAAATCCGATACTGCAATTAGGGTTAGCGTGTACCGAATAGTTTAGAATACCAAATTACGACCCAATAGGATATTTGGACACTCGAGCTTAATGTGATTAATTTCACATGAGGATTCGAGCATATTTAAGGCTTAAGAATCAAAATTTAAAATCTCATTTAAGATTCGAACACCGAAATAGAGTACAACAAATCATTAGGATGTAATGGGTATATACGAAAAAAATGAGTTAAAATATAACTTAGAATATGAAACCATAAATTATAAGTACTAAAAAGACCTATTTGTATTATAGGATACTCAGAGACACATTAGCTTGCAATTAAGGGATCGAGCTATCGAGCGATCGAGCAATTCCACATAAGTTGCGTTATTACTTATTGTAATAGAGTACTAGTTTTGTACATGTGTTTGTAAGTAGTTTATGCATGTGTTTGATGTATCTGAATTCGTGCTAAAATTTGTATTGTGAGTGATTTTGTGATCGAATGAATTGGTATGAAATTGTTTTGAACACCTTAAACGGAATTTAATCTTAGTCGACCCTAATAACTAAAAATGTCATGCATTACAACCCGTTAGGGGATCATAGGATTCTCCAACTAAATACCGACCCCTTCGAAAGGGATAGTGCAGGATTGCAGGGTCCCTTCTTCATCCTTAGTCGAACTAAGTGACAGGAGAGGAGGTCGCAACGAAGGTGAAGTCAATAGTTTGAAGGTAGTCGTGGGAGGAGCAAGGTCTCCATTGCACAAGCCTGGGTTTGGTTGTGAGTTGCTGCATAACATGAAACTCCTCAACCCGAATTGAAGCGAGTGAAATTTCTCTGATTTCACAACGGACCGGACTACGTTGTGCGATGACACTTAATTGTTGCACTGCATGAAACCAATTGTTTGATAACCCTGTTTGTGCTTGTATGCATTTATGAGTCTCCAATTCAACTTACTGAGCTGTAGTTGCTCATACCCTTATAGATCCTTTTGTAGGTTCTGATTTCTGAACACTTCAAGTACTATGCCGCCTTACAATTACCCAGAGGTTAGTCTGTTTGAAGCCAAGGGTGTGAAGATCAAGTTACTTAGTATAATGTTTAACTAGAGTGACTATGTAATTAGGGATGAAAGACCGATACTTATTATGTAATCTAGTGAACTGTTATGTTTATGTAAAACTTCCTGGGGAGCTCTATGGACTTATATATATAATTATATATGTTATTAGAAATTTGCACTATTTATCATAATTGTAGTTTAATTGTTAATCGGACTGTTTATTTCAAAGCGAGGAGTCGTCGATGCCTTGTGTAGATCATGTCTATGGTAGGCGCTGTGAGGCCAGTTACTATCATAGAATGGTTTACACGGCGGGACTGTTGCGACTCTGCGACTTCGGGGCGTAACAGTATGCTAATGCGGCAAGTAGGTCTTCCTTGCTATTGTGGTGTTATATTTTATTGTCTTGTAATAACTATGGGTTCCATTTTCATTTTGCAATATCACAGCTAAGTGCTTCTTGAGCTGAACAAGTCTCATGCCGCTTAAAAAGAGGTAAAAAATTTGTGAAAGGCGTTGCGTCAACAAAAGCGGTGCTTGCTAGAGGCAAAGACTTCTAGCAGGAGGTACATGATTAAGTTCGCCAAAGCTAATGCACGCCTATGCTGCTCTATTATGCAGGTAGCAGGGCTTTAGGCGAGGCTCAAGCATGTCAAGCAAGAGAGGGGTAAAGTTGAGAGAGTGGCCTAAAAGGTAATGGAACTAAAGGCTCGGTTGAAGAACAAATAGAAGATGAAGGCTCCCTTCTCGCAAAGGTTGGAAGAGGAGGGCACAACTAAGGCTCGAATCGACATAGAGAATGTCTTGTTGAGGGCTTCCGTGGTCAGGCTAGAAACCGAGCTGGCAATGAAGGCATTCAAGTGCAAGGGTGTTAGGGCCACGTCGCTAAAGCTAGCCAATTTAAAGGTTACTCTGGAGCAACAGGTTAGGGAGTTGGGGGGCAAAGTTTCGAAGATGGAAGAGATCATCTCCAAGATGGAGAGTAGGGAGGTCCTCAGCGATGCTACTGCTAGGAAGGCGGTCGCCAACTGCAGGACCATCGAGGAGTGGCTAGAGGAGCTAAAGGACCTATCTACCGACTTCACCCGCTTCACTAGGAGGGAAATCTTCTCCCATTATCCAGACTTAGACTTGAGCTTCCTCGACTTTCTGGACTTTCCAACATTTAATGAGAAGAAGGAAGCTCTAACGTAGGAGAAAGCATTCGCCTAGGCGGCCGACAAAGATACAGGTGCATCCTCTACTACCGAGGTAGGGCGAAGCGCTTCTACATCCGGCCTTACCTTCACAACCCAACAAGAGGTTGCCTCAAAAGCTATCCCTAGGGAAGATCCACTCGTGAGGGGTCCTACCACTATTGGTTCACATCTCTTAAGCTCCCCTCTAGCTCAAGGCTTGCCATCTGAAGTGCCTATGGAACAACGCTCGGAACAAATAGACGCTTCAAATTTTTTAAAGTTACCAGAGTTAGCTGATCCTAGGCAATAACAGGGTTCTGTCGCTTTTTGTTTTTTCTTAAACTTAATGTTATTAGGGCTAGGATGCTAGCCTTTACTCTGTAACCAAATATTTGTAGAATAAATAAATGAATGTTTTCCAAACGTCTTTTGTTTTTCTCTATTTGTCTTTAAATTTTTTTGCTTGAGAATTTCTGTCCAAAGGAAGTTGACCCTTATCGAGGTTTTGTTGGGGTATTTCCTATTGCCGAGGTTATCCTGATCGGGGGTCAAGTTGGTGGCATTTCGACTTGTTTGGCACATGGGAGTTCCTCTATGTAAGGGGTGTTTCCTCTTGCCAAGGTTACCCTAAGAGGGGGTTAGGTTGATGGTATTCCAATCTGCCCAATGCGTGGGAGTTCCTTTGTATAGGAGCGTTTTCCCCTATCAAAGTTACCCTAAGAGGGGGTCAGGTCAGTAGTGTTCTGACCTGCCTAGTGCGTAAGAGTTCCTCTATGCAAAGGGTATTTCCCTTTGCCAAGGTTGCCCTAAGAAGAGGTTCGGTCGATGGTGTTCTGACCTATCTGGTGCATGGGAGTTCTTCTATGCAAGAGGTATTTCCCCCTACCGAGATTACCCTAAGAGAGGGTTAAGTCGATAGTGTTCTAACCTACCCAGTACGTGAAATTTCCTTTGTGCAAGAGGTGTTTCCCTTTACCGAAGTTACCCTAAGAGGGGGTCAAGTCGGTGGTGTTTTGACCTGCTCGAGTTAGCTATCCATACCTCTTTCGAGGCTCGTAAGGTGAGAGAAAGAGAAGTATGCAATCAATTGAGGGCTTTTATTTCGATACAATTAAAAGAATTGTACATAAAGGGAATTTTAATCAAAATAAAGACAAAGATTATTGATGTTCCATGTGCATAGGATGAGCTCGCCATCCAATCTTTCCAACCTGTATGCTCCATTGCTCAATCTCTCCTTAACTCTTATCAGATCTTCCCAATTAGGGGCCAGTTTGCCCTGGCCTTCACGTAAGCCTGTGGCTTCTAATTTTCGGTACACTAAGTCACCAACCATGAACTCCTTATGTCAGACCTTCTAATCGTAATACCGAGCATCCTGGTGTTAGTATGCAATCACCCTAACAATGGTAAGGTCTTTAATTTCCTCAATGGTATCAACGCTCGCATGTAGTAGTAAGTTGTTAAAGGTAGCGTCGAAGCTCCTAGTTTGGATGTTCAAAAGCTCAAGCTCGATTGGGAGAACTGCTTCCAACCTGAAAGCTAAGTGGAAGGGGGTCTTGCCTACAGAAGTCCGATAGGTGGTCTTGTACCCCTATAGGATATTGGGAAATTCATTGTCCTAAGTGCCCCAAGATCAATCCACTCGCTTTTTCAGGCTATCCAAAATGACTTGGTTGGTTACCTTAATCTGTCCATTCGATTGAGGGTAGGCGACCGAGGTGAAGTGAGGGTTGATGTGATGTTTGGTGTAGAAATCCCTAAACTTGGGGTTGTCGAACTGTCAATTGTTGTCCATGATGAGCGCGTAGGGGACTTCGAACCAGGAGAGAATGTTGTTTTGGATGAAAGTTTCAACACTTCTCTCTATGATTCTGGCCATGGCTTCGACCTCAACCCACTTCATGAAGTAATCTACAGCGACAATTATGAACTACCGCCCCTTAGAAACTTTTGGGAAGGCACCGGGGATATTGATCCCCCACTATGCGAAAGGCCATGGGCTCATCAGCGGTTGGAAGGCGATACTAAGGGTGTAAGTAATTAGAGTGTACTTCTGGCATTATAGGCACTTTTAAGCAATGACCTTTGCGTCTTGCCTCATGGTGGGCTAGTAATATCCAAGTCGTAACGCTCATAGGTAGAGGGCTTAGGATTGGATGTGATTGCTACATACTCCAGTGTGTAACTCTTCCATGACGCACAACCTTTCCTCTTCTCAAAGACATCAGAGTAGGAGAAGGCTAACTCTCCAATGATATAGGACACCGTCGATCAGTGTGTAATTAGTGACATGGTACCAAAGCCTCTTCGACTCCCTCCTGTCTTTCAATAGCATACCCTACTCCAAGTAACTCTGAATAAAATCCATCCAGCTCGGCTTGGGCGCCACCGTGGTCAGTTCCAAAACTTCAGCTGAGCTAGGGGATATGCTTCTTTCCGATAGGTACTTTATAAAGATCTTGCTATCCTTCACTTCAAGGTTCTGTATGCTAGTAGAGGCCAGCTTGGATAGCCAGTCTGCTGTAGAATTCTCTAATTAGGGAATCCTTATGATGTCTTATGAAGAGAACTCTACTAGGAGACTCTTCACTTTTATCGAGGCGCCTTGCCATAGTCTCATCTCTTGTTTCATATTCGCCTTGGACCTATTAGACGATTTGCATAGAGTTTAAGAAGATCCGCAATTGCTCAGCACCGATATCCTTGGCTAGTTTGAGGCCCATAATAAACACCTTGTATTCAGACTCATTGTTACTGGAATCAAATCCAAACTTAAGGACGTAGCAGATGGTGACCTTATGCAGGCCAGTTAGGACCAAGCCCGCACCTGCCCCTATCGAGGTAAAGGAGCCGCCAACGTAGAGAGTCTACACTGACTTGTCGTCGCCTAACAGTGCTTCTTCCTCTCTTATGTATTCTGCCACGAAGTCGACCAACTCCATCGTGTACTTCATCATTCGTCCAAACATGTCAAGTTTCTACATCATGGTACGCAGTGGTTGGTTCGTAAGTACAATCACTTAGTACGCTTAGAAATAGGGCCTTATTCGCCGAACAGTAATAACAATGATTAGGGCAAATTTCCCTACCCAAATGTACCTAACCTTAAGCCTATGCAATATATGACTAACATAATATACTGGTCTATGTTCTCTTTCCTCTGCTCTAACCAGCATAGAGGAAAGTGTCTAGTCGCTTACGACCAGGTACAAAAATAGGTCTTCCCTTAAGACAGGCTTAGAGAGGACCAACGAATGAGTAAGGAAGTCTTAGAGCTGCTAAAAGGCAGAAACGCACTCAAGAGTTCATTCAAAGCCCTTTGGATTTTTAAAAACTCAGCGCATTTGTCAATGCTCTTTGAGATAAATCTACTCAAGGCAGTTACCATACCGATGAGCTTCTATACTTCTCAAATTGAGGTCAGAGGCTTTATTCCCCCAATAGCTGTGATCTTCTCGGGGTTCACCTCAATACCTCTTTATGTGACCAGAAATCTGAGGAACTTGTCAAAGTCGACACCGAAAGTGCACTTATGAGGGTTCAACTTCATATCGTGCATGCACATTCGATTGAAGGATTCCTAAAGGTCCCTGACATGATCGATCGGATTTTGGTTCTTGACGATCATGTCGTCAACATACACCTCCATGTTACGCCCGATCTGGGGCTTAAACAACTTCATCACCATTCATTGATACATAGCCCCAGTATTTTTTAGTCCAAACGACATCACAGTATAGTAGTAAGTTTCATAATCGATAACGAAAGAGGTATGGACTTCATCCTTTGCGTGCATTTTGATCTGGTTGTACACTAAGAAGCGTCCATAAAGCTTAACAGAACGTGTCTTAACATAGAATCGACAAGCTGGTCGATCCTAAGGAAGGGAAAACAATCTTTAGGGTAGGCTTTATTGAGGTCGGTATAATCAACACACATGCATCACTTTCCATTTTTCTTCTTAACTAGTACTATGTTCGCCAGGTACTTTTCCTCCCTCACAAAGCTGGCTTTAAGCAGCTTCTACACTTCTTCCTTAATTACGGCCTGCCATTCTAAGGAAAAGTGCCTCTTTTTTCTTCTTAATTGTTCTAAGGCAATCTTTTACGAACAATTTCTCTTTGTCCTGCTTTCCACCTGACCTCTCTCGATCGACGTCACACTTGGCACGAATATTGTCTTCCTGGTCGATGTGCTTCTGGGCTTTGTTCCAAAAGTCGACCAGGGTCTTCGGCTTGCTTTTGCAAGTGATCAAAAGAAATCTCCCTAAGGTTAGATGCCAAGCTAGACGGCGTGGACGGTAACTCCCTCATCCATCTAAGGGATCTCATCTATGGCGTTATTGAACCAGGTTACATAATCGCATAGGGACTTGGCTTCACCTCGCCTTACTAGGTACAAAGATGATGTGTCCATAGATGGGGGCTTACTAGCCTTGAAATGGAGGCTGAACCTCCTGGCCAGCTCATCGAAAGAGCTGATGAAGTTTTCAGGGAGGTGGTTAAACTACGTCCATATTGCCTTCCTTAATGTGGTTGGGAAGGCTTTGCACATTATATATCCCCATGACCGTAAAGGTTCATGAAGGTGTGGAAATGGAGAAGATAATTGTCGGGGTCGCTCATGCTATCATACTGATCCAAGGATGGAAGTTTACCGTTAGGGGGCAACACTTCGTCTTAGACACCCCTAGTGAAAAGAGTCTTATTGCTAGCAGCCAGCCCGACATTGCTAACAGGCTTGCTCCCCTATTGCTCGAAGAGCCGCCTTACCATTGCATGGAGCTCATTCAAGTTGGCATCGTTTGCTAGGTGAGCTCGTCATGCAATAGAATGAGCCTAGACTCCCTATAAGTCTACTTCCTACTCGTTGCTAGCTAGAGCTTGGTCGCGGGTAGCCGCAAACCTTATTGGCTATTAATGCAATAGTGGATCAGGTTACTGATCCTTGCCATTTTGCTGTTGCTGTTGTTATTGCTTCTATTCCAAAGCTTCAAGATGGTGAGTATGCATGTTGTGCCACTCTACTTCGTCTAGGTGAGCGTAAAGCATTTTATTCAGCACTGCATACTCTTTAGCCATGCGTTCCATATGGGCTAGGCGCTCCTCTAACACAACCTTTGGGAGGCATTGATTTTCTTCAAGCTGGTTGTTCGCTAACTGTTGATTTCCTTGCTCTTTACGTTGAGACATGATGTCAAAAGACTTGATATAGGTTGTATGTTTGGTTTGTTTAAAATTTCGGGTGTAGGGATACTTTGTTTCCCATAGATAGCGGCAAATATCATTTCTCAGTTCTTGTCAATAATTGATTTAGGTCTACACGTACTGGGCCTGCAAAATAATACATAGCGAGGGGACACTAAAGGATTGTCTGGCGTGGTTACTCTAATACTTAATTTAACAATGGGCTCTTGATAGAGTAGAATATGTAATACGGAAGCTTAAAATGCAGAGTTTGTAGAAAAAGTTACCATTGAGTAGTGGCTTGGTATTTATAGCAAAGTGGAGTTAGCCATTGAAGATCAACTCTCCCACAAGTGTGAGAAAGTGGAATTGTCATGCCTAACGTATCCTTAATATTCAAGACATGATCGTTTTATCTTTATCTTGTGGATTATGGCTGTGCAGCGCTTCATAGGCTTAAGCGATTCAGTCTTAAGCCCAAGGCCTATGAAGGTAGGCCTGAGGGGCCCATGCTCAAAATGTCTTATCAACACTAGTAAACATTTAAATTTTTAAAGTACGATTTTACCCCTTTTTAATTTTTTAAAATTTCCATTTAGACTATAAGCCATCATTAAATCCTCGTAATTTTTGGTGTTTTGGCAATGGTTTTGAAAGGTTATTTACACAATTTAAAAAGTCATACAAAGAGGTGGAGTTAGATTTTGAGAAGTTTTAAGCATTTGCCAATACCTTACAGTTTAAAAAACTTATTTACAATAATTTGAAAGGTTTTCTAAGATATGCATTAATGAACGAAGGAAATTCAATTCAGGAAACTTGTGTTCGCAATGAAAATTGTAAAGAATTTTATTCTCCTCCACCAACTTTTACGGATATACCACTATACAACTTTTCAAAATCGACCTTTCAATACAGTCACTATCTTAAATTAAGTTTAAAGAATTTATAATGAAATATATTCTAGGCCAAATGCATATATATATATATATCTCAAATGGGGAAGGCCATAGTCTTTGCCCGAGCTTTTAAATTTTATGGTCTATAATACAGTCTCCACCATATTATTTGTCCGTGGCATCATTTGTGAATTTAAAACACTTAGATCACCACTTGAATTATAACTTCTACCGATTTCAATCATCATGATCTTATGCACTTTGGTGATTGCATAATCTTTTCCACCTTAATTTTTTTTCCCCTTAATTAGATTTATATAAACCTAAGCCACTTATATAAGTCACTTAACCAAAACTAAACAAATTTCATATTTTAGAATAACCTTTTAAGAATATTAGTTTTTAATTTTTTGGATCCTCCACCAATAGAAATTGGAAAAAGAAAAAAAAAAAAAAGGTTGGTTGAATGGGTGTATCAACCCTATCTTTAGCCACTAGTTTATGGTTCCATATAAAGGAAATTTCCAAAAAAAAAAAAAATATTAGATTTTGAACTACCCCTTTTTTTTTACCATAAATAAAATTATATTAACTAAAACACAATTATAAGTCGGGTGGTTTAGAGCCACAATTAGCGGACAACAAAAGAGATAAATAGGATAGGGAATGGGTGACCCAAAAACTACAGCTCATTCTATCTTTTGTTTAGGCACACTTATTTGCTTCACAATAAATAAAAAAGATTAAACAAGAGTTAAATAAAAATCTAAGATGGATGATGTCATTGATCACAACTAGTATCTTCCAGGAAGCTTGTAAAGGAGAGGAGATAGCTTTAACTACTGTTGAAGAATCTAATTCCACCTTAATATCCATCCAACCTTTTAAGTAGCACAGTCTCATTCCTTCACGAACTATGCAAGACTCATTCATTTCAACATTATAGCTGCTACTCGTGATTGCCTCTGCATGTAATAAAGTGCCTATTACGAGTTAAGCTAGAGTAATTCATGTCACCTGCAATTTCCTTCATCATGGTGATTTTTTTTATGATAGATGCAATGACTTTACAAGGATCAGGCAGCTCATTATTGAACACACAATAATTTCGATGAAGCTAAATATGCCATAAGACAATAGCAACATGTGATAGAAACACCAATCCTTGATATTTTGACAAACCAAGTTGATGCACAATGTCCTCAAACCAGCAATCTATTCTTGATATGTTAAAATCCTCGATTCTTATGTGAATCACAACAAACCGAACCAATTGCCCCCCATTCGCAAAGGAAAGACAAATGCTTAGATGTTTCGTCAGCTACACATGCTGGGGTTTGAATAATTTTCCTGTAAAACACAAATGCTAAAAGTGGTGTTTATGTTTTGGTTGGCACTTTAATTTCTAAATCATTCTCCACACCGCTTTTAATCTCTTGTGATGTAGAAATTAAAGAAGATCCTTGCTATTCTTTAGATCCAATTATGCCATGATAGCCATTTTTGATACTATAACTTCCAGCCCTCTCTCCAACCCATACCAAAGTATCTTTGTCAAGCACTACAAGAATAGGAATTTCGAGAATAGCTTGTACATCATCATTTCACAACGAGTTGATTACCTGATCTAGCTTCCAACTATAAGTGCCAGTATCAATGAGATCACAGACTCTCAAATCAGCAAGGGTTTGCTGTATATGCAATTGATTCAGTTTAAAATGTGGTAATGCTGGAAGCCAAGGATCCTTCCAAACTTGAGTTGATCTACCATCTCTAGCACACCATATGAAATTATTCTTGACAACCTCTTTACCCTGCAATATGCTTCGTCAACCCCAAGAAGCTTTGCTTCCTCTAGTAGCTTCCATAAGGTCTATACTTGGAAAGTAAATGCTTTTGAGTAATTTAACCCATAGTACATCTGGATTTTGGAAAATTGTCCAAGCAAGTTTACCGAGTATTACAAGATTAAATGATTCCAAGTCCCTAAAACCTAGCATATAGGAATAAACCATTCACCTCCCTACACCATTTTTTCGAGAAAGAGAAAACACTCATAAAATATGTAGGAATAACAAAAGCTATCCATTTTATCATAATTTCTCTTTCCCCCATTGACAAAGAATTCTTTTTCCATCCTTAAAGCTTAGCTACTATACGTTCCTTTCACAAAATTCAAACCCTGAGTTTTAGATTTTCCTAAAAAAGTGGAAAGACCTAAATATTTGCTAGGACTATTATTCACCTCAATGCCTAATTCTTTAGCACATTCACTCTTTAAAACATCAGGACAAGATTTAGGAAAAAACAATGGAACTTTTATAAAAATTTACTTCATGTCCTAAGGCATAATAGTAAAGATCCAGTAAATACTTTAAAAATTGGATTTTGGATTCTTTTCTTCTAAAAAAAAAAAAGATAATCATCAATGAAGGGCAGATGAGTTAACATTAGGCTCGTATTCTTGAATCTTATTTCTTGTAGAGAGTGATAACTACTAGCCTTACTAATCATCAAAGACAAACAATCCACAAGTAAAATGAATAGAAAAGGAGATAGTGGATCTCTTTGTCTAATGTTTGTTAAAGGAACAAATTTCCCAACTCATTTTCCATTCACTAACAAGTTAGAAGAGACCAATTTAAAAGATTTCAAAATAGTTTCCATATAAAAGATTTTAAAATGGTAAAAATGCTTTTATTAGAAATTCCCTTTCTCTTTTTGATGATTTTTCCAAAAATTTACAAAAAACAAATAACAAACTGGCTAATTAACGAGAAAGAAAATCTAAAAGGACTTTTTCCTTTTATTTTTACAAACATGCTAATTGACAAAAAAGGCTCACTTTAATTCTTGATTCATTTAATATAGGAAAAATTTTTCACTTTAAGTTATATAATTAACTTTACTATATAAATAATTTATCTTTAAAATCTCATTAAATTACGAAAATCGAATTTCATAATTTCAATAAATGACGAATGATATAGATACACTTAACCTTTTAACCATACCATTATTTTATTGTTCCCTTTCTAAAATCCAAACTCACATTGATACCCTTGATTAATATCAATAGCCCCCGACAAATTTAAAGCTAAAATGGAGAATGTCATTGAGTTAATCCATACTTTTGATTCTGATGGATTTCAATCAATTTAGTTATGATTTGTTAAGAGAGAATGGCTAAGGTTTCGAAAAATTGGGTTTGATAGAAAAAGTGTTAATTTCTCTTTGGATTATTAAAAGACACTACAAAGATTATGTACAATTGTTAAAAACCTATTTCGTGTACTTAAATGTTACATTAATAAATCAAGGAATTTTTTTCTCAATAAATTTATCACTTTATTTTAGAGTTCTTTTATAAAAAGTTCCTTAAATATTTTTTTAATATTTTTTATGGTTTTAATAACAATTCTTAATCAATTAAAATTAAAAAAAAAATTGGAAAAATGACTTGGAAACGTTTACAGGCAGAAAAACGTCCCAACCTTCTGCCTTAGGGAAGGGGCAACAATGCGTAAGCAATTCAATTTCCCTTCTCTTACCATTCAAATTTGAGTCAAGTGAAGACTAATAACAACAATAATAATACAATCAAGCAAGGACTTTGACCAACGAGCCTCGAAAAAGGACCAGAACCTTCTCTGTTCTTGAAAACATAATTTTATAGTCCATGCTGACATTGAGTCTAGGACGTATTAATAATAATTCCTTTTAAAAATAGCTCTATTTGACAAAATGACATACTGTTTTGTTGATTAACCAAGTTACATTAACCTTCATTTTTCCATATAATAAATAATTTAAATTATATTGAGCCCCTTATGAAGTGGCATTTAATTTAAATTGTTTATGACTCCCATTAATTCATCTTTTTTCATCTTATCAATATCTTTTTCATGTTTACTTAAATCTTGCATTTGATGAGAATAAAATACAAAAAATATGGAACTATAATTCTATATATACCTCTCTTTTAAAATTACTTACCCAACAAATTCTAATAAAGTTGAATTTATCTACCATTTATTTTATTTATACTTACAAAAATAATAATTAAAATAATCATCCCCAATATGTAAGTTATATATTTTTTAAATCTTTTCTCTTAAAAATACACAAAATTTCATTTTCCTAATCTAATACCCCAATCACCACTTTCATCATAATTATAAAATAGAAATAGATAAAATACAGATAGATAATTTTCTAAATACTAAATTTTAAATAAATACACATCAGATACAAAATAGATATAAATAAAATACAGATAAAAATAAGTAATCTAAACAATTTAACAATAAGTAAGTTGACCGAAGCCTTTAAAAATAATTTAAATTAAAATTTCCCATTTCTATTGAAAGCTTGAAAAATTGTTTCCACCCCTAAATGAAATATTTTGACCACCATATGATCACTTTTTATGATTTTTAAAATTTTTTTGGCATATTTTTCAATTTTATAGCCTTTTCCACTTCTTTTTCATTCTTTTTATCTTTTTACACTTATTTATTTTATATTCATATTACCACACGCACACTGGGTGCACATCACCACTCCAAATTCACATGTGCACCGACACTACAAAATTTCACACACATTCTCACATAGATGTTCCACAACATACACACACACCCTTATACGTTATGCACCGTGTACAAAAAAATCTGCTTGTACATAAATGCTCTTCGCAATGCACACAACTCCAAATATAAAAAGGAAAAGAACTTGTAAAATTGTATAAAGAACTTGATTTACACTTTGTTTCTTGGTGCCCTAACACTTCAACCAACAATTCCCGCATTACTCCTTTGTAAAGACACGATTTTCTTGAGTTTCTTGAGCCTAGATAAAAAAAAAAAATGAATTTTCTCAAAGAACAAGTGGTGACTTACCTAATTTCGATTAATCCTTTGTAAAAATTCACTTTTTGGCTTGATAGAAAAAGTGTTAATTTCTATTTCAATTATTAAAAGACAACCACAATCCCATATATTTATAGAGCATTAAGACCATGTGCAAACATTAAAAACCCATTTCGTGTTCTTAAATGTTATATTAATATATCAAGGAATTTCTTTCTCAATAAATTCGTCACTTTATTTGAGTTTTTTATAAAAAGTTCCTTACATTTTTTAAAAATATTTTTGTGGGTTTCAATAACAATTCTTAACCAATTAAAATTAAAAAAAATTGAAAAAATAGAAAAATGACTTGGAAACGTTTCTAGGTAGAAAAACGTTCTAACCTTTTGCTTAAACTCATGCAAAGGGCCTAATTGGCCTTAAACCGCCGATTCATGAGCCATTTCCATGGTAAATTGTGACCAGCCTGAGTGCTGGCAATTTTAAACCGATTTGCAACCCTTGAATTGTCTTATTTTTTTCTTTTTCCTTGTTGACCCTTAAACCCATTTTTTTTTTTTTATTCCCTTTTCTCCTTCACCAAAGCATACATTCCAAATGAACAAAATTTAAAACATAAAGAAGTCTTTTATAGTATAAAGAACTAATCTGATCGAGTAAAGTGAATTAGTCGAGAGGGTGGGGATTTTACGATCGATCGAAAGGTGCTTATGTATTTGTTAATTAGAATCAAATCGTAGTAGTTCGGTTTGAATTTTAGAAAACCTTTAATTTATTGGTCAATTTTTCATTTTGCAAAAAAAAAAAAAAAAAATTTAAGCATACGTAACTATCCAATTTTATTTTTTTTTAAGTATAATAATTTCACTCGGCCATTTCTAAGTCGAGGCGATTCACGATTTGAAATCGGTCCTTGTACTGGATTACTTCTACCTTAGGGAAGGGCCAACAATGCATAAGCAATTCAATTTCCCTTCTTTTACCATTAAAATTTGAGTCAAGTTGTTACATCCCGAAATCATAGAATCGCAATAGTCACACCGTGTAAACCATTCTATGATAGTAATTGGCCTCACAATACCTACCATAGACATGATCTACACAAGGCGTCGACGACTCCTCCCTTTGAAGTAAACAGTTCAATTAAGAGTTTAGTTAAAGTTACAGTAATTATTAAGAACTTTAGGTCAACATACATTATTACATGTAGATTCCACAGAACTTCCTAAGAAATTCTACATTAACGTAGCAATCGACTAATTTACATATCAACTATCATTCTTTAAGTCTTAAGCTATTAAGGAGACTCTAGATATACATTAACTACTAGGTAAATTGATCCTCAAACCTCAGGCTTCAAAATAACTAACCTCTGGATAGTTGTACGGCAACATATTACTCGGAGTATTTAGAAATCAGGACCTACAAAATAATCTATACGAGTATGAGCAACTACAGCTCAGTAAGTTAAATTGAAGACTCATGAATGTATACAAATATAAACAAGATTATCAAACAATTATTTTTATGCAATGTAACAAGCAAGTGTCATCACAAAACGTAGTCCAATCTATTGCGAAATCAAAGAAATTTCACCTACTCTAATCCAGGTTGAGGAGTTTTTATGTTATGCAATAGCTCTCAACCAAACCCAGGTTTGTGCAATGGAAACACTTCTCCTCCTAAGACTATCCTTGAACCAATGCCGTTATCTTCACCGTAACCTCCTCTTCTGTCACTTAATTCGACTAAGGATAAGGAAAAGACTAATTTACTATTTAACGCTATCTTTATCAAAGGTGTCGGTATTTGGTTGGAGAATCCTAATGATCCCCTAAAAGGTTGCAATGCATGACAATTTAGGGCATGAGAGTCGATTAAGATTAAATTCTATTTAAGGTGTTCAGACAATTTCACACAAATCCAGTCATAATACACAATCAATCATTACGCAAATTTCAACACGAATTCAGATACTCAAACACATGCATAAAATACTTACAATCACAATCATACACAATCCTAAGTCTCCAAGTACCTTAAAATAGTACTATAATACGGTGAAATAATAAACCCAACTTACTTGAAATTCTTGGTCGCCCAATCACTTAATTGCAGGTCGGTTCGTCTTCGGATATCTTATAATACAAATATGTCTTTTTAATACTTATACTTTGATGATACATATTCTAAGTTATAATTTAACCAACTTCTCTATGTATACCTATTATTTACTAATGATTCACTTTACCTTAGTTCGAGGTTCGGTTTCTAAATTAGATTCCAGTTTTGATTCTACATTGTCTTTAACTATAAGGAATCCTAAATACGCTCGAATCCTAATGTGAAATTAATCACATTAAGCTTGAGTATTCTAATATCACATTAGGTCTTAATTTAGTGTTCTAACTTAATCGATACACTTTAATCCTAATTGGGGTATCAGATTTACTCCCGATATGAGAAAATCTTATATTTTTTATCCAATTACCTAAAATTAAATTTTGTTTCAAATTTATTATGTACTGATCTTATTATTATATTATCCAAATAAACTTAATTATTTCATATTTATTAAAATTCCAATTCCACATATTCCTAATTTTCTACAATTACCACATAATTCCTATATTAATTACACTTAACACTCCAAAGATAAGGATTAGGTTTCCACATCAGAGATTAACATCCTTAAACATCTAATTACCTTCTAAATCAGTAATTAATCACTTAATCACCTAATTAACCCAAAATTACCTATTTTTTTCATCATTTTAGGGCTAAAAAATTACTTAAAAATTTCAAAAATTAATTTTTAAAAAAATGGCTTCATAACACTATTCTATATCACTTAAGCATTCTATAGAAAAAATTTGAACTCCAAACTACACTCCTAAGCCTATTTATTTATAGTTCTAATCATATTCGGTTTTGCCTAATTTCTTAAGAACCCCATATTTATAGATGTGATTAAACTTAATCACTATTTTTTCCTAAATCTACATACAATAAAACCTAAGAATAATAAATTTCATAATTTTCTGAGTAAAATAAATAATTTTAAGAAATTTTACAAAATTGAAAAAGATTTGAGACTCACTTAGTTCAATGGCTTTTTGGCCACCAACACCAGTTTAGGTGTATCAGCTGGTTCAGGCTGTGGGTTTGGAGTGGGGTGGTGGTGGTTTAGTTCTAGATGGTGGTGATGTGTGGGTTCGGTTCACAAGCCCCTACTCCATAGATTTGTAAAAGAATTTTCTAAACCCTAATTTTCCCTCTTGTTTTTGACTCTTCCCAAATTTTCTAAGCTTCTAACTATCCAAATGAGTTCTGTAATTTTTCTTGCTATTTATAGGGTCTTGTAGGAATTATTATGCATTAATTAGACAAGATAATGCTCAAATCTCTTCCAATTTGCCTTTTATGTTGCTTGTTTTTTATTGGTTAATTTTTATCTTTAATTCCTGACTTGTCACAACCAAATTTGAGTCATTCCCTATTCCTTTGATTTTTTTCCTTAATTTTTTTTATAATTTTCTTTAATTATTTAATAAGTTTTCAGCTAATTTCAGGTAATTTAGATAATTTCGCGTATTTTTATTTACACATAAATATATGTGGGGTACAAGTAAACATTCCTAATTATTATTTAGGTTATTCCATAATTTTTAGTATACATATAATTTATCTCTAGCAATTTATTAGCTATTAAATTGCACTTTTCGCCTTCCCAATAATTAACAAGTAATATACTTAAAATTTGGAAATTTTATAATCTCTTATTTTATTACTTATTTTCTTAAACTCAAGTTTACAAGGTCATTTTTACTAATATTTCTAACTATAGTTTATACTTTAGGTTTGATCAGATCCTTTAACCGATCACCCTAAATTTTGTGTACTAAGTTCGATCCTATAGTCACTTGGCTTATATTTAGGGCTCACACAAGTGATGACTAATAATAACAATAATAATAATACAATCAAGCAAGGATTTTGACCAACGAGTATCTAAGTTATTTTATAGTCCATGCTGACATTGAGTCTAGGACGTATAAATAATTATTCCTCTTAAAAATAGCTCAATTCGAAGAAATTACGTACTCATTTATTGATTAACCAAGTTACATTGACCTTCATTTTTCCATATAATAAATAATTTAAATTGTATTGAGCTCCTTATGAAGTGGCATTTAATTTAAATTGTTTATGACTCTGATTAATTCATCTTTTTTTCATCTTATTGGTATCTTTTTAGTGTTTACTTAAATCTTACATTTGATAAGAATAAGATACAAAAAATATGGAATATTATTTCATATATACTTCTCTTCTAAAATTAATTATCTAATAAATTCCAATAAAATTGAATTCATCTACTATTCACTTTATTTGTATTTACAAAAATATCAATTAAAATAATCATCCCCAACACATAAGTTATATTTTTTTCAAATCATTTCTCTTAAAAGTATACGAAATTTCATTTTCTTAATATGATACTCCAATCACCACTTTCTTTGTAATTATAAAATAGAAACAAATAAGATACAGATAAATAGTTTTCTAAATATCAGATTTTAAATAAATACATATCAAATACAAATTAAATAGAAATCAGATATAGATAAAAAAAAAAAGAATAATCTAAATAGTTTAGTAGTAAGTAAGCTAACTGAAGCCTTTCAAAAAAATAATTTAAATTAAAATGTTCCCTTTTCAATTGAAAGCTCAAATCCTAAGAAATTTCACATATATAATTTCATACTTTCACCTTAAAAACTGCTTTTACCTCGAAAATTTTTTTCTACCCCTAAATGAAATATTATGACCACCATATGATCACTTTTTATGATTTTTTAAAAATATTTTTGGCATATTTTTCAATTTTTTAGCCTTTTCCACTTTTTTTTGGCTTTTTTTTTAGTTCTTTTTATCTTTTAACACATTTATTTACATTTTTATCTTGTATTCTTTTTATTTCTTACTTAAAGAACCAACCCATGTTAACAAGAAGACAAAAATAGTGTTAAGGCTGATAATTCATGTTATCATGTCGTGTGTCATTTCCGTGTTTAAATGAATTCGTATATGAAAAGCCTCAACCCATGATACAACAATTTGTTACTAATATATGAAAACTTAAACCCATCAATCGGCCCATTTAATATGCATGTCTCATGTCCATATCAAAATTGTTTATAGATTAAAAAATTATAAATAAATCTATTTACAGATTTATAGAAAAAAGGGCAGTAATAATATTTATATTCAATATAAAATTACAACTTAAACAAAAATTTTAGTAAAATAAAATCTCATCAAATATCGAAAATCCAAGAATTTACATTTCCTAACAATTAACATTACTAAATTAAGTGAACTTGTAACTTAAATGAACATTTCTACTAGTGTTGATTTTAAAATTTATCGCATTCTCTATTAGATTTTCAAGGGAAACAGTCGAAGCAACTACATATAAAAAAGAATCGTATGAATGAAATATATTATGTAGAGAACCTTAAAAGAATGGTTTGCTATACTACTTTCTTCTCTATAGAATCAATCCTTTGTATATGAAAGAGCTTATATAGTTTCTAACTTTAATTAGCAAGGATTTGACCTTTAATACTAAATGTAAATTCCGAAGCTACCATAGATATCGATATGCTTAAGGTATTGCGTGCCATTCTTGTAACTTGAGGGTATTGGAATTAATTGGTTTGCCACTAAGCCAACACATACAAACGAACCATTTTCCGCCGCTCCTAATTCAAATATAGCTTTACTTGGATTTGGTAGTACAATTAGGGATTTTCATACTTTTAGATTTTTTACACACATAACTCTAAGCATAATTAATTGATGATTCAAATTTTTCACACCTAACCTAATGTGATTTAAAGCATATTAAATCCAATTAGTTACTCATACCTTCGAGCATATAAGATAGTATGTATACACATCATTAAGTAAGGAAAAAGCAAATTGGTGTAAATTATGAGTTATCAGAAGAGGCAACTTGATAGCTTATATACCATCCAAAAAAACAAAGAAAAGGAGTATGTATACACATCATTAAGCAAAGAAGTAGCACGGTGGTGTAAATTCCAGGTTATCAAAAGAGGCAACTTGATAACATATATACCATCAAGAGAGAAAAAGAAAAACACTTAACAGTTGACCTCAATCCATCTAACTATCATTAAAAAGAATATAAATCAAAGCTTTATAAAAACTCTTTTGGAAAACAAAATGGAATGCATACATTGGTTCCTTGCTTTTTGCTCATTTAGACTATGATATAGTAAAAAATTCTCTAACTTAGGAACAAGAGATCTATACATAAAAATGTAAATATGAGAAGAAAAGAGAGATTTCAAAATTAAAAGCACACTTGTGACTTTTTATGCCGCAGCTAATGTCCAAAGAGAGTTTAAAAACTATTAAAACCCTATGATAAATTGTGTTCAACAAACCAGTGATATGTTTATAGGAATTGTTTAATAAATATGCTCATAAGTAGGTATAGGAGTTGCTTATGAACTTCGATATAAATCTAAATACGTTTGGATGAGTCTAACATATTTGTGTCTCATGTCAATTTTTTTTCATATACAAACATGCTTAAAAATCTATTATATCTGACTTGGGTCCCAAATTGCTAGTCCTAAATAGGATGTTTGCAAATTCTCGTAAGTTGGGAAATAAATTAATTATTGATGACTATAATTCCAAAGCAACTAGTAATTTACTACGCAGAAGTTCATAATTCTTGAATCAATAGCTAACAATTCGGAACAAATTAATTTTTCAAGTGATAACTTCGTCGACAAATTATCCGTTTGATTCCTTTAAACTTTAAAATATTTCTCCGTATGTCATAACGTGCATTAGGAAAGAAAATTACAAATAACAAGAAGCAAGTGATTAACGTTCCATAACGTAAAAGAAGGGAAACATTTTAATTCATATTTCATATTTTAAATATTCGTAATTTAAGAATCGCATGACAAGATTTAAGTCAAAAGCAAAACGATAATGACAACTAACCTTAATAGTGGATTTCTTTAAGAGTTCTTTAGATCTCACCTAACCTAGTCAGCTACAAAAACATAAGAATTCTTCATTGTGATTATTAGTTGTTTTTAACGATAAATAATAAGGAATGGTGAATATGATTGTCGATGGACTATGGGTAATGGCTAATCATTTAGAAAAGGTCCACTATAAATGAGTAGAAAACCATTAGTATGAGAATCAACTTTCCAATTATTGATTCGCAGTTTGAATGATAGTTAACACCACATGCAGCCATTTATTTCTATAGCAACATAACTTTAAGATATCGTAGCGTTTGCATTACTTATTTAACAACAACGAAAAATGAAAAAAAAATATATATACATATATATATATATATGTAAACGTATATGTATATGAAAATCAGTTTGCACATATTCATAAGCACACCAAATCATTAACTGTCTTATTCTAAAACAGTTACGTCACCATTGAATGAACTTATTTATTTATTATTATTATTATTTTAGAATAAGCCATTTAAACCATATTGAGCCCCTTTGGAAGTTACATTAAATTTAAACCGTTTATTTCTTATGACTTTAGAAATAAGCAAGCTGACCGGTGCTTTAAAAAAATTAATTAAATGAAAATTTTCCCTTTTCTACTAAGAGTTCACATTCCATCAAATTGCATATAAATACTTTCACTCTTAAAGCTGATTTTGACCCAAAATATTGTTTCCATCCCTAAACGAAATATTCCAACCAACGTATGATCGCTTTTTATGATTTCCTTTTCTTTTTTTTTTTTAACTTTATTGTATCTTTTCTTTTTTCTTTTTTGTCTAATCACTTTTTTTTTGTTTTATTTTTCATTTTTTTAATTTTTGTACTTTTTTGTTCTTTTATTTTTCCATTATTTTTCACCCAAAGAACTGATGTAAAGAACCAACCTATGCTAACAAGAGGATAAAAATAGAGTTAAGGCTAGCAATTCGTGTTTATCTTATTGTGTCTTGTATTCGTATTTAAATAGGTTTATATTTGAAAAATCTCAACTTGAAAAACGAAAGATTTATTGATTATGTATAAAAACCTAAACACATAACCACATCCATTTAAGAAGCATATCTCGTGTCCAAGTTAAACCCATTTATCAATTAAAAAGTTGTATATAAATTTATAAAATATTAGATATAAAGAAAAAGGGCAATAATAGTTTTTAAATTCTACAAATACAAATGATATAGGATCTCAACGTTTAATATAAAATTATAACTCAAACAAATGTCTTAGTGAAGTAAAGTTACATCAAATATAGTAAATGCAAAAATTTAAGTTTTCCAATATTGCCAAGTTAACTAGAACCATGACTTAAATAGATGTTACTATTAGTATTGATTTCCAAATTCATCACATTCTCCGTTAGATTTTCAATGAGAGAGTGAAAGAATCTACATAAAAAATAATCATGTGGATAAAATATCTTATGTTGAAAATTTCGAAAAAAATACTTTACATTACCACATTCTTCTCCACAGAGTTAATCCTTTGTACACAGAAAAACTTCTAAAGTTTCTAATTTCAATGAATTGCAATGTTGATTAAGGATTTGACCTCCACTACTAATGTGTACTTTATACTTACTGTAACTAAATATCCATATGCTTAAGGAATCACGTATCATTCTTACAATTTGAAGATATCGAAATTGATTAATTTTCCAATAACTCAACATATTCAATTCAACTTTTGTATGTCACCTTCATCTAAATATAGATCTAATTCACATTTGGTGGCACCACCAAGGACTTGTATGGTTTCAAATTCTTCTCACACATAGCATTATAAATTTTTCATTGAAAATAGCTAATTGATCATTCAAATTTTTCATGCCCGACCTAACGCAATTCACAACATATTAATTCCAAGAAGTTGCTTCTGCCTTTGAATAGATAAGACAGTATGTATGCATATCATTAAGCAAGGAAGTGGCAAATTGATATAAATTCTAACTTATCAAAAGGGACAACTTGATAGTTTATTTACCACCAAATTTTAAAAGAAAAAATTCAGTTTATATTAATCCATCCAACTATAATATAACTCAAAGCTCTTTTGAAAAACCAAATGAAATGCATATATATTTTTTCCCATTTAAATTATGATAGAGTAAGAAAAATTTATAGTTAAAACTAGTAAATCTCATACCTTTAATTGAAATATCTATCTTAGAAAGAAGAAATTTGTGTAAAAGAAAAATACAAATATGAGAAGAAGAGAGAGATTTGCAAACTAAAAATACTGACTTGTGGCATTGTTAGTACAACCAAAGTCTAAAGAGAGTTTGAAACTATTAAAACTCTAAGTCAAACGAGTTCAACCAACCAGTGACGTACTTATGACAATTGTTTAATAAACGGGTTTGTAAGCAGGCATGAGAGCTAGATAGAAACCCAAAGGTGAATTTAATGGTGTTAGTTGAGTGTGATTTGTTTGTGTCTCCTGATGATTTTTTCTGTACACAAATCCACATAGATCATATCATATCATGTTGTTTCAAGATCTCTTGGGTCAGGTCTGAAATTGCTAACCCTAAATAGGGTCTTTACAAATTTACATAAGTTGTAGTCATTTTTATCCTCAAGAAGAATCATAACTTTAGAAATAAAGTAATCGTTCGTGATTGTAACTCCAAAGCAACTAGTAATTTATTACGTAGAAGTCCATAATTCTTGAATCAATATCTAACAATTCGGAACAAATTAATTATTCAAGTGATCGTTTCTTCGAAAAGTTATTATCTCTCTGATTCCTTTAGACTACTTTACATTATTTAGGAACACTTCTCTGTCATAAGGTTATTACGAAAGAAAATTACAACTTACAGCGCGCAACTAACATTCCATATAGAGTAAAAAGAAGGGAAATATTTTAATTCAGATTTCAAATTTTAAATATTTGTAATTTTCGAATCGCACGACATAACATATAGGTTAGAAGTATCGTAGCGTTAAGAAATGATCTTTTTGATGGCCAAGAAAATAAGAAAAGATCTTTCCTATAACAATTAAGGACACATTGGAATCGATTTATATGATTGGACATATTGAGACTACAAAAGCATAAGACCCTTCTTAAGACGACGGATTATGGCTGGCTTTGGGAGCCGAGACGAGAATGACCAACGACTAGCGGATTACAAGACAATAATATAAATATAGGACTCACGCAACAAGTAACAACTACATCCAACCCAACATACAAAAGCAAAGCGATAGTGACACCCTAGTACCGGCGATCCAGTCACACAGCAAGTATCATCATGGTCACAAACATGAGCATCGGCACAAGCATGGATTCATGGAGCGGGTGGAGGACTATCTTTCTGTGCTAGCTTGTCAAAAATCGTCGCATCGTCTACTGCCTTCTTGCCAACTTTTGGTAAAACTTTCCGAATACCTCCGATAACCTTCATCGCAGGTCCCAACCATAACGACCCACGTCTTGAAAATCTGCCATTAGGAAAAGAAAATAAAATTATAGAGAACCAAAAAAAAGGAAAGGAAGGAAAAGCAAAAATGAGCGTGTTATCACTTTATTGATGGAGAGTTTCACTCTTGGCATGAAAAACTAATTCTGCAAAATTTTTGGTTTGACATGAAATTGTGGAAGTGAACTAAACTAGGATTGGTGATTTCTTTTTCCATTTGTCCATGTCAAATGTCCAAGGGCCATATTGATTCTCTTTGTATAATTTTAAATCTGTTAGATCTTTTAGAGACTATAAGATAAATGTATCTTATAAGAAAAAGGTAAACTTCTACACTTACAAAAAGTAAGTGCCACTAAGTCATTGATCTTTTCCATTAATTGGATCTTTTGGATTTATAATATGAGATCAATATGAGCTTTTCCATATAATTACTGAATACGATGGCTCTAGTTCAAAGTCTGAACTCAAATGTGCATATGAGCAGTATTGTCAAATGACCCGATTTAATTAGACCTAGTTATGAAACAAGTCCACTTAAATACTGTTTAACTTTGTTTGAATCCAGTTCATCCCTTTAATCCTTAACCATCTTCACATACTCGAGTCAATCACTCGAGTATGATTTGACAACACTGTATATGAGAAGAATGTTGAAAGATTAAATTTAGATAACAAATGAATCCAACATTTAAAACAAGTTTCTGTCATATAATCACAAAAATTTAGCAAAAAATAAATAAATAAAGAAAACAAAAACAAAAAGCTAGATTTAGTAAACAAAATAAGCCTATCTTCATTAGAATTCTTGATAACTTAAGAAAGACCTCAAGCTAAGGAAATCCAACTAGTAAACCTAGACCTGTGCAAAGGACATTTTCGAATCATGAACCAATTCAAATGAGAACGAGCTTGAATCGACCGACAAACCGTCAGGCCCTAAGGCCCAAGCAATTCTGCCTTAGAAAACCGTCCATCTAGCAAACCCTTGAGCTAGCAGTTAGGCTTCCAATTCAAGTCCACCCAACTTCAATTTTTTTTTTTTTAAAAAAAAAAACAAACATCATTACATTCATGTGATCCAAATCAAGTATTTTATAATGAAAAAATTTGTTAATCAGAAATAAAAATGAATCATTTACACATCACTACATATCCACATATAAGTACTAGAATTATTTGGGAAAGAAAATAAAAATATGTAAGTAAGCAACAAATTATTAATGGCAATTAATGAAAATGTGAAAAATTAAATTTGAAAAAGAATTTAAGAAAGAAACACAATTCAAGGGCCTTCAAATTGACCCTTGAACCACCGTTTCATGTGAATCGGCTTAGGTTGGTAGCTTTAAGAGTTGAGCCTAGTTCAATTAATCATCGGCCAGTAGATTGGAGGTTTAAGGTCAATTTAGGCTAATGTGTACCTCTAAGTAAATCTAGCACCTTAAGCACAGAGCTCTAGGTGGGGTTCCTCTATGATGGAACTTCATAAGTTCCTTCATAATATTTTTTTAGTTATTTTATTTATAAAGTCTAATGTAATATCCAAAAAAATTTTGTTGAGAAACTCCTACAAAGGAACCTATTAATAAAGTGATGAGTTTCTTAATATAATGAGTTTCTTAAAATGTTAAAGTATGATTCTTAAAAACTCTAAAAAAAAAAAAAAATACTGAATAGTAAAGTTGCTCTAGTTTACACGTGTTGATCACCACCAAAGGATTCTTCATCATTGGTGTCCATACGATCTGAAGCATTGAGTGCCCAGAGAAACAGCACAAGTGAAAATAGTAAGAGAATTGTCCTCGTTGAGGCCATAATGTTGCTTTCAATTAGAGCACAGCTAACGGAAAGCAAAAGGAGATATATGGAGCGTATTAAAAGAGGAACTAACTTGTTGAGAAATTTTAGTTCCCTGCACATTATATAGACCCCCTAATGGAGTTGTGCATGTGATAAGGTCAATGACCAAGTCCATCTAAGTCTAGAAATGTGCATTCTCAATTTGGGTTGGACATATTTAATATTATCAAAAGTTTAGAATCTTCATAGTACCTTCAAGAAATAGTTGTGATTATTGGTTGTTTCTAGCAATAAATATCATCTAGAAAAAGGTCCACCAAAAATGAATAGGAAACCATTAATAAAAGAATCAACTTTCCAATTATTGATTCGCAATTTCCGTGATAGTCAACACCACATACATATACTGGCAACTAATATTTATATCGCGATATACCTTTTAAGAGATTGTAGCATCTACATTTCTTATTCTACGACAACGAAAAATAAAATATATATATATATATATAAATATATAAGAAAATCAATTTGCACAACATTATAAGCACACCAAATCATCAATTGCGTTATTCTAAAACGGTTATATGCCACCGTTAAATAAATTTGAATATTCTAAAGTTATTTTCTAAAATTTTTATAATATTATCATCTTTAAGATGTAGTTATAAGTAACTAATGATTACTATTACAAGAAAAAAGATGATATCATAAAAAAATTATAAAATATTTTGATAATGTTAATAATCCCAACAATTAAATTTATAAATTCACTTAAAATACTTTAATAATCTATTTTCCTATTAAATTGATCATCTAACCGGTGAAATCCATTATATTAACTCTTACAATATATCGAGTTGGATGGAATGTGGAAGTCTTCCAACAAATACGGATTCCGTAATGTGCACTACTACAATCATTGGCTACTACTTGCAATTGCATAATTAGCAGCAAAAGTCAGCGGCCATTTTTAATGGGCAAAAACGTGTTGCCACTTGGCAACAGCTGTCAAGACAATAGCCTGTGGCGCGGGCAATTTGCTCGCCTTAGAATTGGCCTAACCTATTCTTTGGGCAATGGGCGATTAAAAAAAGTAAAAATGACATCTGCCTAGACCCAACCCATTCATTGTACATCCTCCTTCTTCCTCCTCCGAAGCTGGCCGTTCACCGGAAAGTCTAAGGTGCGTTTCTTTCGTTGGGTCGACTTGACCACAGCTTTTAGCTTTTTTACTTTCCTCGTCATGTGTTTTTTGTAAGTAAAAAACTCAGGAATGAGCAAACTTATCGCGATTTATAGGTAAATTTTTGCATTTTTTTTCTATTATTGAAAATTTTTATAATGGGTTGTTATATAAACATTGTGTGTTGTTTGTGTTTGTGTTTGTGTTGTTTACATGCTGTGTGTTTCTATTTTGGGTCGTGTGCATCACTTTCATTTAATTTTATCGCCATGTACTTATATATTGTACACTTATCAATATTTTATGATTAATAAAAGCAATACGTTGTCCATTTAAATTCTTTGTATTTGGGCTTGAATTCAATTTACAATATAGTTCGTCGAATGATTAGAGAGAAAATAGACACATGGTTCACAATTATATTGATTATATTGCTCTTCTGAATTGTATTAATTTGTTTTATAATTGTAAATACCGTAAGAGTTATTTATGTAATCTTCTTTAAATATGATTAGTTTAATAATTTCCAAAACATGTAACGACCTACTTCATAGATGTTTGCTTTACCTATTGAATGACATGTATTTCTCAAACAAGGCACTTAAAAGGCTAGTCATTAAGTAATCCCTGATATGAGGATAAGGCTCAACAAAATTTCAACTTAAATATGCTTTTCTCAATCAATAGTATTTCATATCAATAAGAAATCACTTGTATAAATATTCAAAAGGTGCTTATTGAGAGCTTAACCTGTAATATGGACTTATATGTCACTCGCCTTTTAAGGTGAAACATCACTTGTCTTTTAGACCTTCAAAAAAATCCTAAAAGATGCATATATTAGGGCCAACCAGCCAAAACCCTGCTTAAGCTTACCAATTGCTAACCTTAAATCCAAAAAGGCAAACTGGGTGAGTTTGAATTATGTTTACATCAAAAGCTAAACTAGTGCTCTTAAATCATCCTAAAGACCCAATCACAAGGCTTTAACCATTCATACTTGCACCTGATGTCAATAAACACTAACCCTTCAACTCCTTATAATACGAAATGAATAAAACAAAAAAGAGCAAGAAAAGTTGACAAATATATCATATTCACAAAGATTATATCTATATCACAAGAATCAATGCAAGTGAAAATGCATGCAATTGATACACTAATATTTCTTACCTAGCCATTTTGATTGACGCATTCTTACCATACCTTTCATATAACAATGTCATTCATTCTAACCCTAGTTTAAACAGTTAACTAACTTTTTATCCCCAACATTTGCTTTCTTAATCTAAGCACTTGATCAAGTAAATACTCTCTCTCTCTCTCTCTCTCTCTCTCTCATCTACTACAATTAAATCTAGGGGATTAATCCTAATAGAGCACTTATTCCTAGACTAATTTGAGGATCATAGCACAAACTTATCAAGTTTGATCTAAAGATCGTATCATATACTTTCAAAGTAGTGAATAGGATTTTATTTATTAGGATAGCTTCTGACTAGTACTTAAAAACCCATTACTTGTACCTGGAAACACTTGAACAAATGACAATTATGCATATGCGAGATAGTTATACAAAATGCAATCGTATTTTTAATCGAATTCTCAAACTAACAAAAACATTCAAAAGTTATGTAGTGTAGTTGTGATTTCAATTCAGTCACCAAGCTAAACAGAAGTAAACAACTACATATTTACAATTCATTAATCAAGCTAATGTAAGTCATCAAATCTACACACCCACTCCACGTACTATTGATATAAGTATGTTTCACCTACTAGGTAATAGAAAACAAAACATCAACTAAAACAATGTAATTGTCAACAACCTTGCACACTAAATCAATGATAAAACCTAACTTCCATTGTAGATTCTCTTATAATGATCATAGTAAGTAACAAACCTATAAGTAAACTAGTAAGCGAATCCCCCAGATTAATTCTAATGCTCAAGATTGCATAAATGCACTTCACTAAGTCTGTAAATCACAACGACTAAACACAATACAAAATATACTAATTGTTTCCTATTCTATGTGATTAATTTCAAATTCATAACTTTTTCGTTTTTTTTATCTATTATTGATGTTTTATGTACCATTTTGATCATTATCATAAGTATCTTCAAATATAGCATTCATAACTTTACAACATTTCTTATATTAGAGAAGCTGATTCAATATAGCACTCCTAGAGTCAAAAATTTCTTAATGAATTTTTTCCATTCTCAAATTGACCAACTCAATTACACAAGTTATTAGTTTAAAAAAAAAAAACCCTATAATGCATCGTAATTATAAAATAATTACATTCTCGGAGCTAATTAATTTTACAAAAATTATGTAGATCTACAAAATTATATTCATTCAAATGTGCCATTCACAATTATGGAACAACCCTGTCTTGATCAATTTATTATGTTAATAACGAATTTACAATTGCTTAGGCAAATCAACACATTTATGTATAATATTTAATCCTTCCAAACATATCATAGCTCTAAATTTCACAAATAATCCGCTTGCTTATTTGATTACACAAAAATTTCATTGTTTTAATTAAAATGGAAATACTTCAAAAATTGGCAATCTCGATGGAAAATTACACAATAAATACTGAACGCACTACTAAGTGGGAATTCTTACTATATGAATTAAATATAACCTATTAAGAGTTTACATATCAAGAATTAACCAATAACAAAGTCATTAAGAAAATATATTTTGATTCGCGCTCAAAGTAGGGCGTTTATTTAGCACAATATATAATCATTAATAATTTCAAAAAAATAAAATTATAACATGAAACTACACTATATTATCCAAGAATAAATTTTTCTACATATAGTTAACAAGGTTTATTTTCCTTAAGAAAATAATGAAGATTCAAAGGAAAACAGGGGCTTATCAGCACTCACTGTTTCGAACACCATAATAGTTTACTCTTGTCAACCCATCTCCTCTTGGTGTCATACCATAGCACCCTAAGCCACATCATAGCAAAACCAGTAGAATCTATTGAACCAACTCGACTAGCTTAAAACCCTATAATTTTCTATGTTTGTTTAGTAATTCGGGAAATCTACTATCCCGTCCCCATTTTGACGCGATCGATCTAGCTCGCCATCCCACTATTCATTTACGTTTCTTTAAATATGGATAGTTAAATTCACAATTCATCCAATAGTTTAGATTTTAAAAAAATGCAAATAAAAAATAGGATGGAGATCGAACAAATCCAACAAAAAATAAAGACGAAATCATAGAAAAATCCTTATAATTCACTAAGATCTTACTTGAATTCTTCTTGCTTATTGTCATGATTTTCCTATTAATACTACATGGGGTGCTTCCAGAAATTTAAGGGGAAAAATTTGGGTTAGTGGTATAAAGTTTTGACATCTACTTTTATATTGTCTAAGTTTATATATTTGTGTGGTAAGGCTTTTTTTTGTTTTTTTCCTCATGTATGCTACATGATGATGTTAATATTCCTTGCTTCAGCTAAGCCAATCTAAGAAATCTCTTTCTTATATTACATTCACCTATTTTGTTAATTTTTATCATTAGTTTGGATTTGTTCCCTGATTTAAATGAACTAATGTAGCATATGCATATAATTTTATTATCTCTTGTAGATGTTCAGGCCATTACATCACCTCATTAACATGCTATCGTTAACTAGTATTAATTGTATAGATTAGTTAAAATATTTCTAGTATCTCATCATATAGTAAAACTTAATATTCAAATTTCCGATATTTATCAAACCAAACTGCTATTTCATATTTGTAATAAAATTAATGCATTTATATTCCATATTTTACAAAAGAAATTTTATAGGCTCACTTGAAATAGTTTCCACAGTGATGTGATGTGATAAAGTTTGACATAATTTAGAGAATATCAGCTTAAGCCCTAAATTAACAATTCAAAACCATAGGATATACCTTAAAGGGTATGTTAAGCATGACATATTTCATGGCTCAATATGTGTCGTGAATAAATGACTATTTTTTTTTTTTGCCAAAAAGAAGATTATTTATTGATAACTACGTATTATCGAAATGGGTATACAAAGAGTTCATATAATCTTCATGGATAAGCTTTAGAAGATTGGATGGGGTGTCTAAGCACAATCCCAAAGGATTTATCCTCCTTCTAGGGTTTGAAGCCACCCAATCAGCAACATAATTTGCTTTTCTACCAATATAGCAAAAAGAAAAAAGATCTATAGGCGAAGATAACAAATAAGTTTCACACATAAAGGGCTTAGAAGCCTAGTGCACTATATCAGAGGCCCCCTTAACTGCAGTAATTAAAGCCTTACAATCAGATTCAAAACTAACCTTAGACCAATTTCATTCCCTAGCTACTTTGACTATGTATGCTAAGGCGTATGCTTCAACTTCCTCAACAAAAGTGGACATGATAGACTTAGAGAAACCAAACACCAACTATCCCTCACTATCTCTCATTACCTCAGCAATAGCCACTTGTTCATTACAAGAAACCCACAACGCATCGATATTAAACTTTAACTCACCATCATCAAGCCTTCTCCAAACATTAGATCTAGATTACGATCAATCTCTCATATCTTCCTTAGATTCATGGCCATCTACCCTTCCCGATCTCTCCAAAGTCAACAAGTAGTAAGCTTTCAAGATAACTACCCAAGTGTTTATATCCACGATCCACCTTCTCAAACACTGCCTCACATCTGGACTTCCAGATTTGCCATGCAACCACCACAATCTTCTTTTTTAGGTCTTCTCTATCATAAGGTGAAAACTATCTGTTAAGAGTGATCATCAAACCACGTGAAAAAGATTCCTAGGCTCATTTTTAAGATGGAGACCAATCACCTTAAACCACACCATTTTAACCTAGTCGCAGCCAACTAGATGGTGTTACACTATTTCAACCTCTTTACAAAAATGACAACATGGGGAAGTAATAGCCTTTCATTGGTACAGTTGTTCCATGGTAGGTACTGTGTTAGAGAAAACCCTCCAGATGAAGTGTTGAATTTTAGGTAACATATCTATCTTCCAAACTTGTTTCCAAGCACTTAAATTGGTAGATCTGTCTTGATTTGGAGTTAAGTTTCTATTTTTGATGTATATGTAAGCTAATTTCGCATAACACAATCCATTTATAGAAAAAGGCTACATAATTGAGTCCAAACCCCTACTTGAGATAGGTATGTATTTTACACACCCAACTTCATTTTCCCTTAAAGCTTAAGAAAATTGGTTCATATCCCACCATTTTCTATCCTAATCTATAACTTCTACTACCTTAAGTAATGATATATTGCCTTACAAAACTATTCACCTCTAACCCTCTAGCGTAGGAATCCATTTATCTTACTACACATTAGTGTTCACATGATTTCATAACTCTATCTTATCTAAGTAAATACTTTATTTAAAAAAGGAAAGATTCTAAAGTAATAACTAAGACCTTAAAAATAGATATGTTCTTCAAATTTATTTCCTCACTCTCTAGGATCTATGTCATGCCTCAAAGCGGCAAATTCGTAACTGTTCCGTTGTTAAAGTAAATTACACCTACTATAATCTAGGTTGAGGAGTTTCCATTTAATGCAACAATTCACGACCAAACCCTAACTTATACAATGAAGACACTGCTCCTCTCGTGACTATTCGAACTCATTGACTTCACCCTTACTATAACCTCCTTACTTGTCACTTAGTTTGACTAAGGATGAAGAAGTGACCAATTATGCTATTTAGTGCTATCTCTTTCAAAGAGGTCGGTATTTGACTAGAGAATCCTAATGTTCCCCTAATGGGTTGCTATATAGGTTCAATTTAGATTTATGAGTCAAATACTTAATTTAATCCAATTTAAGGTGTTCAATCATTTCAACCAAATCACACAAAACAAGTCAGAATAGTAAACCATAATCACATCATCAACTTAGTCATAAGTACATGTACACAGTTAACTATCTAACAAATATAATTAAGTACAATTTCAAGCCTTCGAGTACTACAAATTAGAATTTCAAGCCTCTGAGTACTACAAATTAGTACTCCAAAATACAATAACATGTTAATCTCGACTTACTTAGACTTCTCGCTAGCTCATTTGAGGTGCAACTCGCATTGGCTATCGCTAAAAATCCTTATAATACAAATATTATTTTAGTTTTTCATATAATTGCTATATATTGGTTTTATCCTATAATACTTGTTGTTATCTTTGGTTTAAGATTTAATATACCCAACTATTTAGGTTGTTAAGTTTTTTACAATTATTCTTAATTTAGGCTAAGTTCTGGTCTAGTTTCCGCATTGATTTTTAAATTAGATTCTAGTTTAGTTTCTAAGTATGGTTTTACACGTGAACCCTAAAAACTCATTTTGACCCATAATATGAAATTAATCATATTATTTTCAAGTATCCCAAATATTATATTTAACCTCTAACCAATATTTTAATTCATACAATACCCCTTATCCTAACGTAACTACCAAATTTACTCTCGATATGAGAAAATTTTATATATTTCATATAAACACTTAAATTTAAGTTTCCCGTTAGATATATTATATATTTCTATTATTATTATAATATAAATTTTAACTTAATATTTTCCTACTTATTAATTTGTTTTACTTACATATTATCTATTATCACCTAATATGTACATAATATACACATTTAATATAGCCATCACTTCAAATATCATCCCTTAACATCAACTAACATCTTAAAATATCTAAATTCATTGCAAATCAGAATTCACACCTAATTACCTTAAATTACAAAATTAACTTAAAATTTATTATTTTACCTATTACATCTATACTACATAATACCCTAAAAACTACAAATATCGCACTTCATCAAGTTTCAACATCTTAAAACATATAATTATGCACTAAATCAGTAATTACCCATTTAATTACTTAATTAGCCCCAAATTACCCATTTTATGCATCATTTTAAAGTTTAAAAATTATCTAAAAATTTTGAAAATTCATCTTTTGAAAACAAGTTTTATAGCATCGCTCCATAACTCTTAAGTAGTCTACACAAAAATTTTAAGCCTACAACTATACTCTTAAGGTCATTTATTTCTAATGCGAACAAACCTCGAGCTTGTGAAATTTCTTAAGAACAGTATATTTCCAGATATAAAATCATCAAACTAAATTTTTTTCCTAAATTTACATACTTAAAAATCTCAGAACGCCAAATTTCACAATTTTCTCAGCACATCTAGTATTTTAAAAAAAATAAGTAAAATCAAAAGAAAAATCAAACTTACCAAAGTTGGTGGCTCCAACTGCCATAGCCTTATTAGCCTATCTGAGCACTACCACCACCGTGTGGTGATGGTGGCCATCCACTCCAAGATCTTCAGTGGGTGTTAGTTCACCTTATAGTCTTTATTTGTACAGATTTTTTTAAAAAAATTTTTAGAAAAAACTCTAATCTTCTTTCTCTAATGCTCTCAATTTTTTTTATACGCCAACTAACCAAATGAGCTTTTGACTTAATTTGGATATTTATAGAGCTATATAGATTTTTTTTCTCATTAATTTGAGTTGACATCGGCCTTATCTTATCTTTTTCCACTTTCTATTCGTTTAATTTTGATTGGTTGATTTTTTTTCTTCCATTTCTAAGCTGCCAAGACTAATTTTTGGAAATTTCCTCATTTTTCTTGATTTTTCTTTAATTATTTATGAATTTTATTTAATTATTTAGTATTATTTTAGCATATTTCAAGTATTTTAAGTAATTTCACATATTCCTACTTACATGTAAATTCACATATAGAACAAATAAATATTCCTAAATATTATATATGTTATTTCATGATTTTTAGTATACATGTAATTTATCTCTATCAATTTGTTAGTTATCGAAACTCATTTTACGCATTTCCGATAACTAATGGAAAATTTACGTATAATTCAATAATATAATAATTAATTATTTTATTCTTAATTTTTATAAATCCAAACTCACGAGATTACTTTTACTAATATTTCTTACTTCATTATAATATTTGAGCTAGATTAGATAATTTGTTTAATCGCCTTAAATTCAACGAACCAAACCCTAAATACTTGATTTAGGGGCTTACATCGCTGACAACCATGGCCTTATCAGCCGATCTAAGCACTCCCACCATCGTATAGTGGTGGTGGTCGTCTACTCTCAAGTGGTCGTCAGGAGTAAGTTTACCTTATAGCCCCTATTTGCATAGATTTTTTTGTAAATAAACCCTAGCCCTCACTCTTTCGGTTCTCTCTATTTTTCTCATACTCTTAACTAACTAAATGAGCTTCTAAAAAAATTTAGGTACTTATAGTACTGTATAAGATTTTTTTCTCATTAAATTGACTTAACATTTGCCTTATCTTTTCTTCTTTCTGACTTTTTATTTGGCTAAATTTAATTGGTTAATTTTTCTTCTTCAGTTCCAGTTTTCCATGACCCACTTCTAGACATTTCGTCATTTTTTTCTAATTCTTCCTTAATTATTTATGAATATCTTTTAATTATTTAGTATTATTTTAGCATATTTTGGATATTTTAAGTAATTTTGCATAATTCTATCTACATGTAAATTCATATATGATACAAATAAATATTATTTATTTTATTTCATGATTTTTAGTATGCATATAATTTATTTTTATTGATTCGTTAGTTATTGGAACTCGTTTTACATATTTCCGATAAATAACAGGAAATTTACATATAATTCAATATTATATCTTTTAATTATTTTGTTGCTTATTTTACTAAATTTAAACTCACGAGATTACTTATACTAATATTCTTAACTTCATCATAAAATTTGAGCTAAATCGGACAATTTACTCGATCACCCTAAATTTTACGAACCAAACCCCAAGTTACTGATTGTAGAATTACAATCCAACAATTACTAGCTTCAAGATAATTATAAGGCCACTTCCTAACTAGCATCTACAGCAACATCTATGAGGATGTGAGTAATTAATAGTTCAGTAAGTTGAGATAGAGTCATAAAATTATACATTAAACACAAACGGTATTATCAACCAAATTAATTAGATGTAATGCATGTACAAGCAAATGTCATCATACGACGTTGTCAAGTCCGTAGTGAGATTAGAGGAATTAAACCCACTCTACTCCAAGTTAAGGAGTTTTCATATTTATATAACAGCTCACAACCAAACTCAAGCATATGTAATGGAGACAGTGCTCCTTTCACAACCACCTTCGAACCATTGACTTCACCATTATCGCAATAATCCTCTCCTGTCACTTAATTCGACCAAGGATGAAGAAGGGACCCGTTAAGCTATCCAACACTATCTTTTTCAAAGGGGTTGGTATTTAGCTGAAGCTGGAAAACCCTAAACATTTTTCTTAATGGGTTGCTATGCAGGTCTGATTTAAAATTACAAGTCATATGTTTAACTAAATCCGGTTTAACGAGTTCAATTAGTTCAAATAAATCACACAAATATAAGCCAAAGCAATAAACCATAATTATATCATCAAACTTAGAAACAAATACATATAGGCATGCATACAGTCAACTATCTAACAAACACAACCAAATACAATCTCAAACCTTTAAATACTATAAATTAGTATTCCGAAATACAATAATATATTAATCCTAACTTACCTAAAATTCCAGTTTGCTCATATAAGGTGTGACTCGCATAAGTTATTGCCAATAATCTTTATAATATAAATGTTGTTTCAGTTTCCACAAAACTACTATAGATAGGTTTTATTCTAATATTTTTATTATTATCTTCAATTTCGGGTTTTATCATACCTAATCATTCAAGTTTTTTCTTTTATAATTATTCTTAATTTAGGTAGGTTCTGATTCAGTTTTCAAATCGATTTCTAAATTAAGTTCTAACTCAGTTTCTGATTATAAGTTTTATACACGAACCTTAGGAACTCATTCTGAACCATTATATGATATTAACTACACTATACTTAGGTATCTTAAATTTCCATTTTAACTCCTAACTAATATTCTAGTTAGTACAGTACACTATATTCCTAATTTTATTACCAAATTAACACTCGATATGAGAAAAATTTATATTTCTCATATAATTATAGAACTTTATATTTAATACCAAATTTATTTTATATTAATATTATTATAATATTATCAATTTTGACATAATATTTTCTATTCATTAATTTCCTATATTTACATATTATGTGTTATTACATAATTCACTCCTAAATCACTTATCTAACACTACATATGCCATTCTTCATCACTAATAACATATTAAATGTCTAATTATATCCTAAATCAGAATTTTATACCTAATTATCCTAAAATACAAAATTAACTTAAAATATACATTTTTACCTATTACATATATACTACATAATATACCTAATAATTACATCTAACACCTTAAATACTACAAACATCATTCTATAATAGATATTAACATCTTAAAATACCTAGTTATATACTAAATCAGTAACTACCCATTTAATTATTAAATTAACCTTAAATCACCCATTTTATACATCATTTTAAGGCTTAAAAATTATCTAAAAATTCAAAAAATAGATTTTTGCAAAATATCTTCATAGCACTATTTTAAATACTCCAAACAACGTACACAAAAATTTTGAGCTAAAAACTACATCCCTAAGGTCATTTATTTTTAAATTGAACAAAACTTAAGTTTATATGATTTCTTAAGCACAGTATATTTTCAAGTATAAATTCATCAAACTAAAAATTTTCCCTAAACGACATACACAAATCTTCTAGAATACTTAATTTCATAATTTTTTAACTTAATTTACTATTTTTAATAATTTTGACAAAATCGGGTAAGAAATTTGACTTACTAAAACAAATAGCCTCCAGCTACTAGAGGTGGGTCGCATTGTGTCAACAGCTCTAAATGATAGGGTAGCTATCCAATGGTGGTGGCTGTTTCTCTCCAGGTGGTAGTCAGGTTCAGTTTCCATTCTATTGCCTTATTTGCACTATATTTTGTTTATTTTTCAAAAATTCACTTTCTCTTCTTTTCTCTCCTCTCCATAATTTTTCTAGAGCTTTAAATTGACCAAAATAGTGTTTGGATGAGTTGTTCTAAATTTATAGTGTAGATTAAGTTTTACTTTAATTTTCTAAGTGCTACATGCCCCTTATCTCTTCCCTTTTTACTTTATATTTAGCTTAATTTAATTGGTTGATTTTTATTCTTTAGTTTTCAACTCGCCATGCCCCAATTCTAGATATTTTTACACTTTTTCTTATTTTCGTTGATTTTTTCTTAGTTATTTATGAATTTTTTTAATTAATTAGCATTATTTTAGTATATTTCGAATATTTTTTATAATTTCACATATTTTTACCTACACATAAATACATATACTGTACAAATAAATAATCTTAAATATTATTTATGTTATTTCATCATTTTTTGTGTGTATATAATTTATCTCTATTAATTAATTAATTATCAAAACTCGTTTTACGTATTTCTAATAAATAACTAGTAATACACATAAAATTTAATATTATAATAATTAATTATTTTATTACTTATTTTCTTAATTTCAAACTCACGATATCACTTTTACTAATATTTATATCTCTATTATAAAATTTAGGCTCGATAAAACAATTTGCCTGATCGCCTTAAATTTTATAGATCAAACCTAAAATACCTAATTACAGGACTCATAAGAAAGGCCTCATTACTCCAAGCAATCAAGGCTATTTTGCAAGCATCTAAACTTTTCATCACCTTATCCCATCGAGACGTACTGCTATCTTCAACATTCCATCCTTTTTTCCACTACTTCCTTACATTCATTAGATGTTAACCACATATTTTCAAATTTGAAAAACCTCTTTCCAACCTTATGATTTATATCCATATTTACAATCATCACCACTTGATTCGAGGCATTGGTTGGTGTATGTTGCATGGGATACCTTAGGAAATGCTCAGTCCACTCCATTAATGTTAAACTCGGATCTATTCTCGTCCGGCTCTACTCCATTGCATGGTTACTCTAATGCTTAAGTCAGCAATAGGCTCTTGATAGAGTAGAATATGTAATACACAAGCTTAGAATGCAAAGTTTGTAGAGAGAGTTACCGTTGGGTAGTGGCTTGATATTTATAGCGGAGTGGAGTCAACCTTTGGAGATCAACTCTCCCACAAGTGTGAGAAAGTGAAGTTGCCATACCTAACGTGTCCTTAATATCCAAGACATGGTCATTTTATCTTTATCTTATGGATTATGGCCGTGCAGTGCTTCATGGGCCTAGGCGATTTAATCCTAGGCCCAAGGTCTACAAAGCTAAGCCTGAGAGGGCCATGCTCAAAATATCCTTTCAACATTGGTAAACCTTTAAATTTTTAAAGTACGATTTTACCCCTTTTTAATTTTTTAAAATTTCCATTTAGACTATAAACCATCACTAAATCCTCGTAATTTTTGGTGTTTTGGCAATGATTTTGAAAGGTTATTTACACAATTTAAAAAGTCATACAAAGAGGTGGAGTTAGATTTTGAGAAGTTTTAAGCATTTGCCAATACCTTACAGTTTAGAAAACTTATTTACAATAATTCAAAAGGTTTTCCAAGATATGCATTAATGAACGAAGGAAATTCAATTCAGGAAACTTGTGTTCGCAACAAAAACTGTAAAGAATTTTATTCTCCTCCACCAACTTTTACTGATATACCACTATACAACTTTTCAAGATCAAATACAGTCACTAGCTTAAATTAAGTTTAAAGAATTTATAATGAAATATATTTTAGGCCAAATGCATATATATATATCAAATGGGGAAGGCCGTAGTCTTTGCCCGAGCTTTTAAATTTTATGGTGTATAATACAGTCTCCACCATATTATTCGTCCGTGGCATCATTTGTGAATTTAAAACACTTAGATCATCACTTGAATTATAACTTCTACTGATTTCAATCATCATGATCTTATGCACTTTAGTGATTGCATAATCTTTTCCACCCTAATTTTTTTTTTCCTTAATTCGATTTATACAAACTTGAGCCACTTATATAAGTCACTTAATAGAACAACCTTTTACGAATATTAGTTTTTAATTTTTTGGATCCTCCACCAATAGAAATTGGAAAAAGAAAAAAAAAGTTTGTTGAATAGGTGTATCAACCCTATCTTTAGCCACTAGTTTATGGTTCTATATAAAGGAAATTTCCAAAAAGAAAAAAAATGGATTTTGAACTACCCTTTCTTTTTTTTTACCATAAAGAAAATTATATTAACTAAAACATAATTATAAGTCGAGTGGTCTAGAGCCACAATTAGCAAACAACAAAAGAGATAAATAGAATGGGGAATGAGTGATCCAAAAACTACAGCTCATCCTATCTTTTGTTTAGGTTGCTACCCAATGAACACACTTATTTGCTTCACGATAAATAAAAGAGATTGAACAAGCATTATATAGAAATCTAAGATGGATGGTATCATTGATCATAGTTAGTGTCTTCCAAGAAGCTTGTGAAGGAGAGGAGATAGCTTTAACTACTATTAAAGAATCTAATTCCACCTCAATACCCATCCAACCTTTTAAGTAGCACCAGTCTCATTCCTTCACGAACTATATAGACCTCATTCATTTCAAGATTACAGCTGCTACTCGTGATTGCCTCTACATGTAATAAAGTGCCTATTACAAGTTAAGCTTGAGTAATTCATGTCACCTGCAATTTCCTTCATCAAGGTGATTTCTTTTATGATAGATGCAACGACTCTATAAGGATCAAGCAGCTCATTATTGAATACACAGTATTTCCGATGAAACCAAATATGCCATAAGAGAACAGCAACATGCGATAAAAACACCTATCTTTGATATTTTGACAGACCAAGTTGATGCACAATGTCCTCAAACCAGCAATCTATTCTCGATATGTTGAAATCCTTGATTCTTATGTGAATCACAACAAACCAAACCAATTGCCCCCCATTCGCAATGGAAAGACAAATGCTCAGATGTTTCATTAGCTACACATGCTGTGGTTTGAATAATTTTCCCGCAAAACACAAACGCTAAAAGTGGTGTTTATGTTTTGGTTGGCACTTTAATTTCCAAATCATTCTCCACACCGCTATTAATTTATTGTGATGCAAAAATTAAAGAAGATCCTTGCTGTTCTTTATATCTAATTATGCCATGATAGCCATTTTAATTATACTATAACTTCTAGCCCTCTCTCTAACCCATACCAAAGTATCTTTGTCAGGCATTACAAGAATAAGAATTTCGAGAATAGCTTATACGTCATCATTTCACAACGAGTTGACTACCTGATCTAGCTTCCAACTATAAGTGCTAGTATCAATGAGATCACAGACTCTCAAATCATCAAGGGTATGCTATACATGCATTGAATTGATCTACCATCTCTAGCATGTCATATGAAATTATTCTTGACAGCCTCTCTACCTTGCAATATGCTTTGTCAACCCCAAGAAGCTTTGCTTCCTTTAGTAGTTTCCATACTCGAAAAGTAAATGCTTTTGAGTAATTTAACCTATAGTACATCTGGATTTTGGAAAATTCTCCAAGTAAGTTTACCGAGTATTACAAGACTAAAAGATTCCAAGTCCCTAAAACATGGTATATAGGAATAAATCATTTACCTCCCTACACCATTTTTTTGGAAAGAGAAAACACTCATAAAATATGTAGGAATAACAAAAGCTATCAATTTTATCATAATTTTTCTTCTCCTATAGATACTTCATTTTACCCTCTTGTAATTCTAATATTTGTTTTTAAGGGTGTAATTTAGAAAATAAAAGAAGTTAAAAAATTATAAAAAGGCAAAAAAAGAAAAGAAAAGAAAATTGTCAAAAAAATAAAAAACTAAAAAAGAAAAATTCGAAAAGATTAATTAGATAGAATCTTGATTAAATAGTTGTCGAAAAAAGCAAATCTGATATAATGACGTTAAATCTAATAAAATCAAGATTTGTAAAATTCGAATCCATTTTGAATCTTTATCAATTTAAATTTAATTTGATTCAAAAGATTTGTTTTCAAGTCTTATAAATAGGGATTGTATGGTGTAAGTCAAGAAAATAATTACACATTCGTTAAAAACATGCTCAAACCCACTCCTTGAACCAATTCTATAGTTATACGTGCGACAGGACTGGGGATCCGATCCGTTCCTTTTCATCAACTTTGTGTACTTTGCCTTACAAGTACATAATAGTGATTTTTAATTATTGTCTATAGCTTGTTTTATTTATTTATTTTTATTTCACTTAGTATATGTGCAGTTATTTTTAAGACTTATATTAACTTCTTTATTTTCATCACATCTTTAATTGTTAGTAGTTAGTTGTAGTGTTAGTATCTAATGTCTAATGAACACGTATTAGGTTAAATTTTAGTTAATTTTTTTTAGATTTCATATTTTCAAAATGATATTTTTATAAAATCTCATATTTTACAAAATCTCGTTATTTGCATGTTATGTTACGCCCCGTAAAGTGGAGTCGCAACAGTCCCGCCATATAAACCATCCTAAAATAGAAATTATCTTCACAGTTACTATCCTAGACTTAGTTCACAATAGGCGTACTCAACTCTACTCCTTTGAAGCGTCCAATTCGATACTTGTTTAATATAAACCTATTGAGTAATCTTTTGAAATAATTTATAACAATAAAGTTGTAATTGACCTTTAAAAGAGTAGTAGTAAATCCCACAGGTATCTGTCATTTCACATACAAACCAAAATATTAAAAACTACCAAGCTTTTTGAGGAGTCTTGTATAGTTTTCCTTGACAGATAAGAAGTTAATACTAAGGACAATAACTAACCATTTTTTGTTGTATCTCACTCCCCGTCCCAATTTACTAGTATTCTGGTATTGGGTAGGTACTTATAATCCATTTGAGACCTGTGAAATAAATTATAGGAAAATAAGCGACAACTTACTCAGTGAGTAAGGGTAAAGACAGAAGTATGCATTCAGCATATCACAACCAGAGTTTTCGATCAAATTGTTTAGATGCAATGTATGTACAAGCAAATGCCATCGCACAACATTATCCGGTTCGTTGTGAGATCAGAGAAATTTCACCTGCTTTAATCTAAGTTGAGGAGATTGACGTTACAAACTTACGAATCAAAACCAAACCAAGGCTTGTGCAATAGATAACGCTTTCCTCCCATGACCACCTTCGAACCACGGCCCCCAACCTTGTCGCGATCTCTTCTCCTGTCACTTGGTTCGGCTCAAGGTAGGGGAATAACAATTTCAGCTATCCTTATCGAAGGGAATCCGTATTTGGCCCGAGAATCCTTGTCGTTACCTCTAGTGGGTTGCAATGGGTATCAAATTAAATATTAAGTCAAGTTTGAGTTAGTTCATTTTTTTAAAGTAATCAACCAAACTCAAACAATTCAATAATAATATTCACAAAACAATTATATCATGGAGCTCAACTCCCATCACAGCAAATCAAAACCCAAACACAAGCATTGCATACGCACAAACAACTAACTATAATCACAAGCCAAAATATCCTAAAATGCAGTGAAGCATTAATCCCACTTACTTGTCCTGACGCTCATTTTGGAAAACTCATGTCATTAATGGTCTAATCATTGAGAGGCCTTATATATACAAAACCTAAATTAAATTTTCGTAATGGTTACAAAAACATTAAGGTCTTATGTAAAGCAGCTATATATATATATATATATATATATAAAGTATATTATCATTTTTATTATATAATAATATATAATTTCATTATATCGGTCAAGTTAAGTTATTAAGTATTAATAACATACGCAATTATACTATTACGTATAATATATCATTCTGATTATATCAAAACGTACTTTTAGTCATTTAAATCATGTTTCAATTATAGAAAAGTTATTATAGTACGTAAATCAGTAATATTGTAGAGATATAGGTTATATTACCTAGGTTTATCCAATTTTAGTAAAAATAATGTCATTAGGCTCATATAGACTTAACGACACATATTACAAGTCTTAATTTATAGAGATGACTTTTAATGAGTAATTCAAGTTTTTAACACAGTTATACGTATCTAATCAAATATTATCTTACTATACGTAATTTATGTTATTAAACCATATTTTACCTAATTTTCAATATAACCCATAATATAGGTATAATCTAATCCTAATACCTCTATAACGTATCCCGGTTATTAAAATATCATTAAATATATTAAAAATATAATTTTTAATAACCGGGATATTTTACTATGTAAATTTATAATAAATAGCTTAGATTACCAAATAATTCCTTGAAAATTTCTATAAACTCTTAAAAATATGTAGAATTCATCTACTACTTGGTTTGAAGTTTTTGATCTATTGCATATATATTCGAAATTACAATTTTACTCTGAAACTTAATTACCTAAATATGATTCTTTTTGTACAAAATTATTTTCAACCTATCCTAACATCATTATACTTCATTAGAAATCAATATAGATCAATTTCACTATTTAATTTCATAAATATTTTTTATTTAACATTTTCAACCTAATTTCAAGCTATTTTTAGGCCAAAAAAATATAATAATTATTAAAAATATTTAAATAAAAAAATATGGCTACATAGAAATTATCCATATATCATAAGTATCTTACACAAAAATTTTGAGCTAGAAACTACATCATTTAGTATATTTATTTTGAATTCCAAATTTCAGATGAATAGTAAATTTGTTAAGCAACTACATTAAATATTCTTAATTTTGTTAAAATAAATTTGCGAAATGAAAATACATCTAAAATGACCTAGAAATTATTTTTTCCATATTTTTCCTAATTAATTTAATAATTTTTCAAAAATAGAAAAAAAAGGGTAAAAGCTTGGAACTTGAGTTCATCAGAGCTCCAGCCACCATTTGCTAGAGAGGGTCTATCGACTGACCTAGTTGGTGGTGGCTCTACTAGGTGGCGATAGGCTTTACATCAGGTCATCAGATGGTTGAGGAACGATCCTATCTCGATCCTTGCTCTATTTCGGTTCTAATTTTTTCTATTTTCCTTTGATTTTTTTTTTCCTTTTTGTAATTTGGATTCCTAAACATGTATTTATTGCAAAGCAATCTTATTTATAGTAGTTAGGGTCGGTTGGATTTTTTCTTTATTATTAATTAATTTATGTTAATATTTTTCTTGAAAAACAAAAAGTATGAAGTGGTAAATTGTTGATGATTCACTTTTGAGTCATCATTTCCAACTGTTGTTGAAGTGCCACATGGATTACAACTATTCCCACATCATTTAGATAAGTTTTGGTTAAATTTTAGTTTAATTTTAGTAATATTTGAATAATTTAGCTATATTTAATTATTATATTATTATACGTGTATATATACACTATATATGTAACATACATAATGAGTAATTATATGCATATAACCTGTTTCTAACATGTCTTTTATTTTTAAGACATTTTTTCTATTTAATTTTTGCGAATTTAAAGCTTATTATGTATAATCATATAATTTTAGGTTCATTTATGGGTATATTTATTATATATATTGAGTATACTCATAAAAATATGTGTATACTCATATAGTATATTATGTTATATTATATTATTTTATTTTCTAATTAACTTATTTATAAGTCCTCATCATATTCCGAGCTCATTTTTAGGGATTTTGATTATTTTTACACTATATTAAGTAATTATATTTCTAAAGGCCAAAATCGAGATTTTGGGTAATTATTTTAAAAATTCAACTTCATTAAATCACTTCAACTAACTTTTCTATCTTAGTTGTAAAGTTTGGGTTTAATCGAATAGCTTTTCCTAGAAGCGTTAAATTTATGTACAGTTGCCCTAAACTCAACTTTAGAGTCTCATATAGAGCAAATTCTCACTATCTTGATTATACTATCTTGATTATATTCTTAATATTTTATTATATTTTTTACTTCCATGTGTTCAAGAATTCCTTAATTCTTTTTATCAATCCTAATCATATAAAGATAGGACTTTATTGTAATACTCAGATGTTTATGTTTTGATTGCTAATTTATGAAATATTACAAATTACATTAGGCATATTAGGGTTTTATAGATAAAAAAATCATTTTGATTTTCATAAAATAAAAAAAAATCTTTAATGGACATTTTTCTGCAAGTAGATATCTTTTCTATAGTTTAGGCTTCTTTTCCATAATTTAGGTTTTTTTTTCTATAGTTGAAACATCACATCTTTTTTATGATTTAGATATCTTTCATATAGTTAGGCATCTTTTCCATGATTTAAATATCTTTCTTATAATTAGGCATCTTTCCTATGAATTAGTTATCTTTTATAGTTAGGTTTTTTTTTTTTTCTATGGTTTAGATATCCTTCGTATAGTTAGGCAACTTTTCTATTATTTAGGTATTTTTTTGTATAGTTAGGAATTTTTCTTTTTTATGTTTTAAGCATTCTTATATATAAAATATTCATCATGTTGAATATTGCATATTTTATAAAAATCGCATTTTTAAGTCTTTAGGGTTTTTCTTGAAAATAAAAAAATTTTATCACTTAGTTTTTTTTTTTAAAAAATAAAAATCTTAATTTAGGACTTTTTAAAAATTAGGCTTTTAAGTTTTTTTTTTTAATTAGGAATAACAATTCTAAGGATTTTTCTTAAAAATAAAACAGTTAATAAAAACATAAATTCAGCTAATTATTTTTTTATAAAAAGAACCAATATACTAAAGCTTTCGGAAAGAACTACGATCATTTGATCCCGATTAGTAGGTACGTAGTCACTTTGGGACGATAATAAAATATGTAAAACTTAGGTTCTTTTTTTTTCTTTTTTTTTTATTCCTTAAAAAATATTATAATTTGAAGAATAAACCTAATTTCGATAAATAGATAGTGATATCCATTAAGATTTAATAAGTTAGCCCTCAAATTCAAAACACTCTGGTTTTTCATTCAAATTAAAATAAAAAATTAGTAACCAAATCGTAGTCAATTCATCTAATTGATTACAATTATTTTTCTTTTCCCGACTTCAATTGAGTGATACTTTCAAAAAAATTTCTAAATTAAAAATCGAAATTTCCTAATTTCTTTAATCGAAAATTGATATTCAAGGGGTTTGGGTTTAGTATTAATTAAAAAGTGGGAAGTTAAATTCAAATAAAAAAAAAAAACAAATTTCAAACTCGACAACCCTATTGACAAAAAATTCTCTTTCCATCCTTAAAGCTTAGCTACCATACGTTCTTTCACAAAATTCAAACCTTGCGTTTTAGATTTTCCCAAAAAAGTAGGAAGACCTAAATATTTGCTAGGATTGTTATTCACCTCAATACCCAATTCTTTATCACATTCACTCTTTAAAACATTAGGACAAGATTTAGGAAAAAACAATAGAACTTTTATAAAAATTTACTTCTTCTCCTGAGGCATTACAGTAAGGATCTAGTAAATACTTTAAAAATTGGATATTAGATTTTTTTTTTTCATCTAAAAGAAAAGGTAATGATCAGTGAAAGACTGATGAGTTAACATTCGGCTCATATTCTTGATTCTTATTCCTTGTAGAGAGTGATAACTACTAGCCTTACTAATCATCAAAGACAAATAATTTACAAGTAAAATGAATAGAAAAGGGGATAGTGGATCTCCTTGTCTAATGTTTGTTAAAGAAACAAATTTCTGAACTCGTTTTCATTCACTAACAAGTTAGAAGAGACCAATTTAAAAGATTTCAAAATAGTTTCCATATAAAAGATTTTAAAATAGTAAAAAGGCTTTTATTAGAAATTCCCTTTCCATTTTTGATGATTTTTCCAAAAATTTACAAAAAACAAATAACAAAATGGCTGATTAACAAGAAAGAAAATCTAAAAGGATTTTTTCTTTTATTTTTACAAACACGCTAATTAACAAAAAAGGCTCACTTTAATTCTTGTTTCATTTAATATAGGAAAAATGTTCCACTTTAAGTTATTTTATTAACTTTACTATATAAATAATTCAACTTTAAGATCTCATTAAATTACAAAAATCGAATTTCATAATTTCAATAAATGACAAATGATATAAATACACTTAACCTTTTAGCTATACCATTATTTTATTGTTCTCTTTCTAAAATCCAAACTCACATTGACACCCTTAATTAATATTTATAGCCCCTGACGAATTTAAAGCTAAAATGGAGAATGTCATAGAGTTAATACGTACTTTTGATTCTGATGGATTTCAGTTGATTTGGTTATGATTTCTTTAGAGAGAATGGTTATGGCTTCAAAAATATGGTTTGATAGAAAAAGTGTTAATTTCTCATTGGATTATTAAAAGACAACCACATAGCATAAAGATTATGTAAAATTGTTAAAAACCCATTTCTAGTACTTAAATGTTATATTAATAAATCAGGGATTTTTTTTTCTCAATAATTTATCACTTTATTTTAGAGTTCTTCTATAAAAAGTTCCTTAAATATTTTTGAGGGTTTCAATAACAATACTTAACCAATTAAAATAAAAAAAAAAAATTGGAAAAATGACTTGGAAACGTTTCTAGGCAGAAAAATGTCCCAACCTTCTGCCTTAGGGAAGGGGCAACAATGTGTAAGCAATTCAATTTCCCTTGTTTTACCATTCCAATTTGAGTCAAGTGATGACTAATAACAACAATAATAATACAATCAAGTAAGGACTTTGACCAACGAGCCTCGAAAAAGGACCAGAACCTTCTCTGTTCTTGAAAAAAATAATTTTATAGTCCATGCTGACATTGAGTCTAGGATGTATTAATAATTATTCCTCTTAAAAATAGCTCAATTTGACGAAATGACGTACTCATTTGTTGATTAACCAAGTTACATTGACCTTCATTTTTCCATATAATAAATAATTTAAATCATATTGAGACCCTTATAAAGTGGCATTTAATTTAAATTGTTTATGACTTCGATTAATTCATCTTTTTTCATCTTATCATTATCTTTTTAATGACTTAAATCTTGCATTTAGTGAGACTAAGATACAAAAAATATGGAACTATAATTCTCTATATACCCCTCTTTTAAAATTAATTATCCAACAAATTCCAATAAAGTTAAATTTATCTACCATTTACTTCATTTATATTTACAAAAATACTAATTAAAATAATCATCCCCAACAAGTAAGTTATATATTTTTAAAATCTTTTATCTTAAAAATACATAAAATTTCATTTTCCTAATCTAATACTCAAATCATGACTTTCATCATAATTATAAAATAGAAATAGATAAAATATAGATAGATAGTTTTTTAAATACCATATTTTAAATAAATACACATTAGATATAAAATAGATATAAATAAAATATAGATAAAAATAAATAATCTAAATAGTTTAACAATAAGTAAGCTAATTGGAGCCTTTAAAAAACAATTTAAATTAAAATTTTCTCATTTCTATTGAAAGCTCGAATTCCAAGAAATCACACATAAATAATTACATATTTTCACCTTAAAAACCGCTTTCTTGAAAAATTGTTTCCACTTTTTTTGGACCTTTTTTTTCATTCTTCTTATCTTTTTACACTTATTTATTTTATATTCATATTACCATTTTATGTCTCATTTTCGTATCAAATGAATTCATGTATGAAAAGCCTCAACCCATGATACAATAGTTTATTACTAGTATATGAAAACTTAAACCCGTTACTCAATCCATTTAATAAGTATGTCTCATGTCCATATGAGAATTGTTTATAGATTAAAAAATTATAAATAAATTTATAAAATACTTATAGATTTATAGAAAAAAAGGGTAGTAATAATATTTATATTCTACATATACAAATGGCATAAGATCTTGATATTCAATATAAAATTACAACCTATACAAAAGTTTTAATAAAGTAAAATCTCATCAAATATAAAAAATCCAAGAATTTAAATTTCCTAACAATTAACATCTCTAAATTAAGTGAAATTGTAACTTAAATGAACATTTCTATTAGTGTTAATTTTAAAATTCATCACATTCTCTATTAGATCTTTAAAAAAAAAAAAAAACAATCGAAGCAACTACATATAAAAAAGAATCGTATGAATGAAATATATTATGCAAAGATCTTTAAAATAATAGTTTGCTATACCACCCTCTTCTCTATAGAATCAATCCTTTATACATGAAAGAGGTTCTATAGTTTCTAACTTTAACTAGCAAGGATTTGACCTTTTATACTAAATGCAAATTCTAAAGCTTCCATGAATATCAATGTGCTTAAAGTATCGTGTGCCATTCTTGTAACTTGAGGGTATTAGAATTAATTGGTTTTCCACTAAACCAACACATACAAACTAACCATTTTACACCACTCCTAATCCAAATATAGCTTTACTTGGATTTGGTAGCACAATAAGGGATTTTCATACTTTTAGATTTTTCTCACACTATAGCTTTACTTGGATTTGGTAGCACAATGAGGATTTTCATACTTTTAGATTTTTCTCACACATAACACTAAGCATAATTAATTGATGATTCAAATTTTTCACATCCAACCTAATGTGATTTAAAGCATATTATATCCAATTAATTGCTCATGCTTTTGAGCATATAAGACAGTATGTATACACATCATTAAGCAAGGAAGTAGCAAATTGGTGTAAATTCTAGGTTATCAAAAGAGGCAACTTGATAGCTTATATACCATCAAGAAAGAAAAAGAAAAAGACTTAACAGTTAGACATCAATTCGTTTAATTATCTTTAAAAAGAATATAAATCAAAGCTCTTTAAAAACTCTTTTGGAAAACAAAATGGAATACATACACAGGTTCCTTACTTTTTGCTCATTTAGGCACCATTTGGTTGAGCAATTTTTATGGTACTAAACTTAATAAAAAAATTTGTTTCATGTTCAGTTTGTAAATTTACTTAGTAACTAAATAAAAATCAAGTTAATGGACTGAACAAAATGTCTAAATTTTACTTCATCTATACCATGGTATAAAAATAAAATTCATTAGATAAAAATAAAAAATATTTTATATTCTCAAAAATACCCTTTCATGTTATAATATTAATTTAATAAATATTATTTTTATTAAACATTACAAAAAATTATTTATTTTATAATATAAATAATTAATTTGTTAATATAGATTTTATATTCAGTATTATGCAAACTAAACATGATATAATAAACTTGTATTGTCTAATCCTTCTTATACTTATTATATCAAATTCTCTTTATCTAGTTCGATCTTTATAACTAAATGTTATCATAGATTACGATGCAATAAAAAAATTATCTAACTTAGGAACAAGAGATTTTTAAGAAAAAAATAAATGCAAATATGAAAAGAAAAGAGATTTCAAAATTAAAATTACACTTGTGACTTTTTGTAGTGCAGCTAATGTCAAAACTATTGAAATCCTAAGATAAATGGGTTCAGGGAACAGTGATATGTTTGCAGGAATTGTTTAATAAATGTGCTCGTAAAGAGGTATAGGAGTTGCTTAAGAACTTTGATACAAATGTAAATGTGTTTAGATGAGTCTAATACATTTGTGTCTCATATCAATTTTTTCGTACACAAACATGCTTAAATTTCTGCATATCCGGGTTTCACAATTCTAAGTCTCAAATTGCTAGTACTAAATAGGATGTTTGTAAATTCTCGTTAGTTCAGAAATAAATTAATTATTGATGACTATTATTGGAGATATTGAGATTACAAAAACAAACGACCCTTCTTAAGATGACGGATTATGGCTGACTGTGGGATCCGACATGAGACTGACAAACAACTAGCGGATTAAAAGACGATTATAAATATACATCTATATAGGATTCACGTAACAACTGCTCCCAACATCCAAAAGCAAAACGATAGTGACACCTAACCTAGTACCGGACATCCGATCCAGTTACACTGAATCGTTGATCTTTCCGATTAATTGGATCTGGAAGTAAATTTATAATATGAGATCTACATGAGGTTTTGAGTTCGAATATCGGAAATGTCGTTTTAATTCTCCATGTAATTAGTGAATAATAATGGTCGTTCTTGGTCAAAGTTTGAAGCCAAAATATGTATACGAGAAGAATGCTGAAAAACTAAAAACAGATATCTAATGAATCCAACATTTAAATCAAGATTTTTTTTTTTAAATATATAATCATCGAAATTTACGAAGGAAAAACAAAAAACTAGATCTAGTAAATAGGACATGCCAAAAATCGTTGGTTCGATAAACTACGCTAAGGAACTCAAGCTAATTAGGAACTCCAACCAGTAAACCTAGTTCCTTAAGCACAATGCTTTCGTGGAGCTCCGCTGCAAAGGAACCCTAGAAATAAGTTTCTTAATACTTTTTCATAATATCATTTTGCTTAGAGCGGATGCTTCTTGACACATTACAAACTGCATCAAAATATCCCAAAATGGTGCCATTTTTTTTTTTTTTTATTCTTACGGATGAAAATGCTCTTATACAGTCTAACATCAGATCTATAAAAATTTCAAACAATTGTTAAAAAAAACTCATTTGAAAGAACCCGTTAATAAAGTTAAGAGTTTTTTAATAGAAAAAATTTCTTAAAAATAGTGATGTATCATCCTAAAGAACTCTTAAGGAAATCCACTATTGAGGTTGCTCTCACTTATAATCGCTGATCCTTCTTCATCATTGGTGGCTATGCAAACTGAAACATTGAGTGCCTAGAGACACAACACAAGCGAAAATAGTAAGAGAGTAGTCCTCGATGAGGCCACAATGTTGCCTTCAATTAGAGCACAGCTAATGGAAAGGGGAAGGAGATATATGGAGTGTATTAAAGAATAACTAACTTATTGAGAAATTTTAGTTCTCTACACCTTATATAGAACCTCAGATGGGGAAAAAGATTTAATAAACATGTAAATATATATGATATGTAACTATCAATTATATTTAAGTATTTGATTATATAGTGAGATTTCAAGCAACTAAGTATTATTAACTTATATATTCGAATCCGATTGATAGTTACATATCATGTATACTTTCACATGATATATACTGTCTACTAAATCTTATTTCCCTAAATGGAGTTATATGTGGAAAATATGCATTCTTAATTTAGGTTGGACATATCTTTAACAACTTAATAACTAGAAGATTAGAATCTTCATAGTACCTTCAAGAAATAGTTGTGATTATTAGTTGTTTTTAACAATAAATAATAAGGAAAGATCAATATAATAGTCGACATACTATGGTAATAGCTAATCATCTAGAAAAAGGTCCACAAAAAATGAGTAGAAACCCATTAATAAAAGAATCAACTTTTCAATTATTGATTCGCAGTTTCCATGATAATTAACCCCACATATACAGCTACTATTTCTATAGCAACATAACATTAAGAGATCGTAGTGTCTGCATTACTAATTTAACAATAGCGAAAAATGAAAAAAAAAAATATATACGTATATATATGTATACGTATATGTATATGAAAATCAGTTTGCACAAATTCATAAGCACACCAAATCATCAACTGTGTTATTCTAAAACAATTAGGTTACTTTGAATAAATTAAATACTGTTAAGTTATTTTTTAATGTTATCCTTTTAAAATGTAGTCACATATAATATTATAAAAAAAAGATTACATCATAATGACATCGTAAAATATTTTAATAGTTTAGATAATCTAAGTTATTAAATTTATAAGCTTAGCCAAAGTACTTTGAATAATCCAAAAAAGAATACATTATAATGATATCATAAAATATTTCGATAACTTAAATAATCCAAGTTATTAAATTTGTAAGTTTAGCTAAATTAGTTTGAATTATCCATTTTCCCGTGGAATTGATCATTTATAACTGTTGAAATCCAGTATAATAACTCCGGTAATCGGTAAGGTGAACTACTACGATTATTGGCTACTACTTGCAATTGCGTAATTGGCGGGGGCAATTTGCCTGCCTAAAGCTCGCCCAACCGCTATTTCTTGGGAAAGGGCGACTACATTACACTTAGCAGGAGTGGAGGTTGTTTATCCGGGGCGATTAAAAAGCTAAAAATCACATCTGCCTAAACACAAGACATTATACCTCTTCCTTCGCTCGGCTCTACTTGAAGATATTGAAATTGATTAATTTTCCAATAATTCAATATATTCAATTCTAACTTTTGTATGTCACCTTCATCCAAATGTAGGTCTAATTCACATTTAGTGGCACCACTAAGAATTTGTATTCATCGAATTTGAATTTTCGGTTTTTTTTTTTATTTTTAAATTTGATTTTTTACTTTCCAATTAATACTAAATCTTAACCCATTTAATATTAATTTTCGATTAGAGAAATTGAGAAATTTCGTTTTTTTCTTTAAAAAATTTAGAATCACCACCTAAACAAAGTTGGGAAAAAAATAGAATCCATAATCAATTGAGTGGGTTACCGGAGGGTTCTGAATTCGGGGGCTAACCTATTAAATTCTAATGAATACCACTATCTATTTTCTTAAATTTTTTGACATATTCTTAAGAAAACATAAAAACTAAAAGAAAAAGAAAAACGTAAATTTTTACAGATTTTATCGCCATACCTACGTACCTGCTAGCCGGAATCAGACAACCATAATTCTTTTTTAAAACTTTAACGTGCTGTCTGATTTTAATTTTAATAACCGGACCAGTTTTATGTCTTTTACCCTTTTTTTTTTTAAGAAAACCCTAAAAGATCTAACTTTATTTCCAATTTTTAAGAAAAAGAATTAATTTTTTAAAAAGACTCAAATTAAGATTTTTTATTTGAAAAAAACGACTAAGCAATAAAAATTTTCTATTTTTCAAGAAAACCCTAAGAAATCTAAAAATGCAATTTTTACAAAAACTTTATAAAATATGGCTTACGCAAAAGATGCAAATATTAATGAAAAGGATATGATTTTTTTTTTAAATGCAATACTCATGCAAAAAATGTAATTCCAAAAAGGTGCCAAATATAACCGACCGATAAAAAATTGATGCTAAATCTTGCAAACCCGTATCAGTACCAATATACACAAACAAACTAGCCAAAATATTTATTTGATTTTTTATTTTTTTCTATTATTTTAATGACAAGACCATCATTCACTATATGAATCACAATTTCAAACCTGCTTAAAGTTAGACTAAAGTTAGTAAAAAACAATGATAACAAATAAAGAAGAAATAAGAAGGAACCACTACCCACCTTTTCAATATGGATACGAATCAGATCCAGGCTTCCAAAGACGCAGATCGGGTAGTCAAAGTCGGATCGGGTCGGGTTAGTAAGGCAAAGCAACCCCAACAATCTGCATAGCGGTCCGAATATAGATTTGAGCAAGAGAGTCAAGTTTTATGTCAAAGTTATTGATAGAAAGTGGGTTGGTGATGGTGTTTGGATTTGCTGTGGTGGTGGGTTTCGAAGGCTGCGTTGATTGTAGTGAGGGCATGCGTTCTGTGGTCACGTGTGGGTGTGTTTGGCTGCGGTGTTATTCGGGTGAAGATGGTTGTGGTTGGTGTGTCTGTACTGTGGCGGAGAGTGGGTGGTCGTGTGGCTGTGTTGTGGGCGAGGATGAAGAGCCGACGGTGTGTCGGTTTTTGTGACTGAAGTTGGTCGAGGGAAGGAAGTCGCAAGGTGAGGCCGATGTGTAATGCGAGGAAGAAGGTCGGCGCTGGATTGTGCAGCGTTCTGTGTGCACGGGCAGATGTTGGTTGGGGCGTGGAGATTCGACTGTCAATGGGTTGAACGATGGTGCTGCTTGATCAGTGAATGGGTTGCCGGAGTTGTGTCGTGTGCGTAGGATGCCATTGTCTCGCGAGTGCGTTCTGTGTTGCTGTCGGTCAAGGGATTGTCCAAGGGCGTGGCTGTGCGATTGAGGCGTACGAGTCTTCAGGCGTGTCAGGCGAAGGCTGTGGTTGACGGACAGTTGGTTGTTGGCTTCCGTAGTGATGAAGAGTGCCGCAGCAATGGGCGTTGGACGTACGCAGTCGTGGACAGCAATTCGATGGAGTACTGCTTGGACGTTGCGTGCGTGTGTGAGTCCTCCGTGTCTTCAGGCGTTGTGTATGTGGTGACATGCTGATCAGTAGGGTGAAGCTGCTGGCGTGGTCTTCGTTGGCTGTTCGGGCGTACAATGCGGCCGTAGCGTGGAGCTTGTGTCTTGATGATTCTGACGTGTCTGTGTATTGAGGAGGTTGGGTACTGGACATGTAGGCAATTAATTGAAAGTGGACTGCAATTTTTTCCGTTTTGAATGTGTATGTGTGTATTGAGGAGGATAGGAACTGGACATGTAGGCAATTAATTGAAAGTGGAACTACAGTTTTTTCCTTTTCGAATGTGTGAAATTTTTTCTTATGCTGCACGTTTTATATTTATAGAACCTGAGTTGAATCATCTTTTATATCGATTCTAATTTGATTTGATGAAATTTAAATTTAGATCCAAATCATTTATAACAATTCAAATCCAATTTAATAAAAATCAAATCAAAATTAAATTTTTTATAATGATTTAAATTCGATCAAATTAGATTAAAAAATTTTAGACTAGATATGAATCCATAGGCACAACTCGCTTTTTGTAAAAATAAAAAAAAAACATAGAAAAATAAAATAAAAAACACATAGGTATCTAACGAAAATTGAACCTATAAGCTCAAGCTAATTCCATATTAATAATCCAATATTTATTCATCAAACCGTTCGCTTATGTATTAATACTTGATACTTAGTACAATTAAATTGTACTTAAATTACGCGGCTCTTTAAAATAATTATTTAAACCGAACCAAAATTAAACTAATTGATCCTAAAATAATTCATTTCCTGAAAATCTAAAAATCTTTATATTTGTATTTTTTCTTTTTTCGTTTTTTTTTTTTTTGTATTTTTCATCATTTTTCAATTTTTATTATTTTTTATTTTAGAATTAAGACCATATAAAAAAATAAAAATTAAAACTACAAAGGAGAATGAGCAAAAATTAGGTGTCTATAGGCTTTCACATTTTTCACACACATAGCATTATAAATTTTTCACGAAATAGCTAATTAATCATTCAGATTTTTCATACTCAACCTAATGCAGTTCACAACATATTAACGCCAATAAGTTGCTTAGGCCTTTGAATAGATAGGATATTAGGTATGCACATCATTAAGCAAGGAAGTCATAAATTGATGTAAATTCTAGCTTATCAAAAGGGACAAATTGATAGTTTATTTATCGCCAAATTTTAAAAGAAATTTCAGTTTATATCAATCCATCCAACTATAATATAACTCAAAGCTCTTTAAAAACATTTTTGAAAAACCAAATGAAATGCATATAAATTTTTTTCCTATTTAAATTACGATAGAGTAAAAAAAATATATAGTTAGAAATAGTAAATCTAATTACTTTAGACTACTTTACATTATTTAGCAACTCTTGTCTGTCATAAAGTTATTATGAAAGAAAATTACTACTTATACCAAGCAATTAACATTCCATATTGAGCAAAAAGAAGGGAAATATTTTAATTCATATTTCAGATTTTAAATATTCGTAATTTACGAATCGCATGACATGCTGTATATGTTAGAAGTATCGTAGCGTTAAGAAATGATCTTTTTTATGGTCAAGAAAATAAGAAAAGATCTTTCCTATAACAAATAAGGACACATTAGAATCGACTTATATTATTGGAAATATTGAGATTACAAAAGCATAAGACCCTTCTTAAGACGACGGATTACAAGACAATAATATAAATATAGGACTCATGCAACAAGTAACAACTACACACAACTCAACATACAAAAGCAAGGCGATAGTTACACTCTAGTACCGGCGATCCAGTCACACAGCAAGTATCATCATGGACACAATCATCAGCATCGGCACAAGCATGGATTCATGGAGCAGGTGACAGGGTACTTGAGTCATCAGTGCTTGTGCAGCGGTGGTGGAGGACAAAGTTTCTGTGCTCGCTTATAAATTTCCCTCGCACGTTTAAAGGCCTCCTGGTGCAGCGATGGTGGAGGACTACGTTTCTGTACTTGCTCGAAAACTTCCTTCGTAAATTCTACGCCTTTCTTAAAACGTTTCATAACCTGATTCGCAGGTCCGAGCCGTAACAACCCACGTCTTGAAAATCTGCCATCAGGAAAAGAAAATAAAATTATAGAGAACCAAAAAAAAAGGAAAAACAAAAATGAGCGGTTTATCACTTTATTGATGGAGAGTTTCGCTCTTGGCAAGAAAAACTAATTCTGCAAAATTTTTGGTGTGGCATGAAATTGTGGAAGTTAACTAAACTAGGATTGGCAATTTCTTTTTCCATTTCTCCATGTCAAATTTACAAGGGCCATACTGATTCTCTTTGTATAATTTTAAATCTGTTAGATCTCTTAGAGACTATAAGATAAATGTATCTTATAAGAAAAAGGTAAACTTCTACGCTTACAAAAAGTAAGTGCCACTAAATCATTGATCTTTCCCATTAATCGGATCTTTTAGATTTATAATATGAGATCAATATGAGCTTTTCCATATAATTACTCAATATGATGGCTCTAGGTCAAAGTCTGAACTCAATTGTGTATGTGAGCAGTATTGTCAAATGAATCAATTTGATTTTACCTAGTTATTAAACAAGTCCGTTTCTAACACTATTTAACTCTGTTTGAACCCGATTCATCCCTTTAATCCTCAACCATCTTCACATGCTCGAGTCAATCACTCAAGCATGATTTGACAACACTGTATATGAGAAGAATGTTGAAAGATTAAATTTAGATATCAAATGAATCCAACATTTAAAACAAGTTTTTGACATATAATCATAAAAATTTAGGAAAAAAATAAAACAAAAAGCTAGATTTAGTAAACGAAATAAGCCTATCTTCATTAGAATTCTCGATAACTTAAGAAGAACCTCAAGTTAAGGAAATCCAACTAGTAAACCTAGATTTATGTAAGAATTATTTTCGAACTGTGAACTGATTTAAATAAAAATGAGCCTGAACTGGCCAACAAACCGTTGGGCTTTAAGGCCTAGGTGATTTTGCCTTAGAAAACTGTTCATCTAACGAACCCTTAAACCGACGGTTCAACTTCAAAGTCAAGTCTATCTCAACTTCGATTTAAAAAAATAAATAAATAAACACCATTACATTCATATAATTCAAATCAATTATTTCAAAATGAAAAAACAATAATCGAAAAATAAATAAATCATTTACACATTATTTTATTTTATTTTTAGTTATTTTATTTATGAAGTCTAATGTAAGATCTACAAAAATTTTGTTAAGAAACTCCTATGAAGGAACATATTAATAAAGTGATGAGTTTCTTAATATAATGAGTTTTTAAAAATGTTAATGTAAGTTTCTTAAAAACTCTTTAAAAAACTGACTAGTAAAGTTGCTCTAGCTTACACTCGTTGATCACCGCGAAAGGAGTCTTCATCATTGGTGGCCATACAATCTGAAACATTGAGTGCCCAGAGACAGAGCACAAGCGAAAATAGTAAGAGAATTGTCCTCGTTGAGGCCATAATGTTGCTTTCAATTATTGCACAGCTAACGCAAAGCAGAAGGAGATATATGGAGCGTATTAAAAGAGGAACTAACTTGTTGAGAAATTTTAGTTCCCTGCACATTATATAGACCCTTTAATGGAGTTGTGCATGTGATAAGGTCGATGACCAAGTCCATCTAAGTCTAGAAATGTGCATTTTCAATTTGAGTTGGATATATTTAATATTATCAAAAGTTTAGAATCTTGTAGTACCTTCAAGAAATAGTTGTGATTATTGGTTGTTTCTAACAATAAATATCATCTAGAAAAGGGTCCACAAAAAATGAGTAGGAAACCATTAGTAAAAGAATCAACTTTCCAATTATTGATTCGCAGTTTCCGTGATAGTCAACAACATGTACATATACCGGCGGCTAATATTTCTATCACGATATACCTTTTAATACTTATTCAAACGACAACGAAAAATGAAATATATATATATACATATACATATATATAATTATATAGAAAAATCAATTTACATAATATCATAAGCACGTCAAATTATCAATTGTATTATTCTAAAACGGTTATATACCACTATTAAATAGATTTAAATATTCTAAAATTTTTATAATATTATCATCTAATATGTAGTTATAAGTAACTAATGATTACTATTAGGAGAAAAAAAGATAATATTATAAAAACATTATAAAATGTTTAAATTCACGTGAAATACTTTAATGATTTATTTTCCTATTAAATTGATCATCTAACCGGTGAAATCCATTATATTAACTCTTACAATATATCGAGTTGAATGGGATGTGGAAGTCTTCCGTCAAATAGGGATTCCGTAATGTGCATGACTACAATTATTGGCTACTACTAGCAATTGCATAATTAGCACCGACAAAAGTCAGCAGCCATTTTTGATGGGCAAAGACGTGTTGGCACTTGGCAACAAATGTCAAGACAATAACTTTTGGCGCGGTCAATTTGCTCGCCTTAGAATTCGCCTGTCCTCCGAAGCTGGCCGTTCACCGGAAAGTCTAAGGTGCGTTTCTTTCGTTGGGTCGACTTGACCACAGCTTTTAGCTTTTTTACTTTCCTCGTCATGTGTATTTTGTAAGTAAAAAACTCATGAATGAGCAAACTTATCGCGATTTACGGGTAAATTTTTGCATTTTTTTTTTCTATTATTGAAAATTTTTATAATGGGTTTTTATATAAACATTGTGTGTTATTTGTGTTTGTGTTGTGTACATGCTATGTGTTTCTGTTCTGGGTTGTGTGCATCACTTTCATTTAATTTTATAGCCACGTACTTATATGTTGTACACTTGTCAATATTTTATGATTAATAAAAACAATACGTCGTCCATTTAAATTTTTTGCATTTTGGCTTGAATTCAAATAACAATATAATTATATTGATTATATTACTCTTCTGAATTGTATTAATTTGTTTTATAATTGTAAATACCGTAATAGTTATTTATGTAATCTTCTTTAAATATGATTAGGTTAATAATTTCCAAAACATGTAACGACCTACTTCATAGATGTCTTTACCTATTGAACATGTATTTCTCAAATAAGGTACTTGAAAGGCCAGTCATTAAGTGAACCCTAATATGAGGATAAGGCTCAATAAAATTTCAGCTTAAATATGCTTTTCTCAATATAGACACCTAATTTTTGCCTATTCGTAATCATAATTTTTTATTATTTTATTTTTTTATTTATTATTATTTTTTATTTTTTACAAAAAAGGTCCTAATTCAAAAATAAAAAACAATAAAAATGAAAGATAAAAAGAAACATAAAAAAGATTTTGTAGATTTTTAGGAAGTAAATTATTTTAGAGTCATTCGTTTTAGTTTAGCTTAGTTCAATAAAATAATCATTGTAAAGAATCACGTGGTTTAAGCACAATTTGATTGTACTGAATGTCAAGGCACATGCTAACAGCCTAACGGATAAGCATTGGAGTATTAGATTGGATTTAATTTGAGATTGTAGGTTTGAGCTTCAATAAGCATCTATGTCTTTTATTTTTCTATTTTTTTACAAAAGCGAGAGAAATAAACAGGATTCATATCTAATTAAAATCATTTGCATCTAGTTTGATTTTATTAAATCGAATTTGAATTAATTTGGATCTAGTTTAATCATTATCAAATCAAATACAATAGATATAATTAGATATGATTTGATTTGGATCTTAAAAACGCACATACATGTGCATAAAAAAAAAAAAAAGGAGACACAGCAAAAAAAGACCACCTTGACACAGCAATAATTCAACGACTAAACACAGTCCTACAAACGGTCCACTGTTATAACACTCTTCAAGACTGCGTACGTCCAACGATTACTGCTGCAGAATTCTTCAGCACGACCAAGCAAATAGTGACAACACCAGGCAAACAACAGCGAGGCAGATAGCAACGAACAAGACAGCAGCACAGCAAACAGCAATGAACAAGACAGCAGCAAGGCGAATAGCAGCAAACAGGATAGTAGTACAGTAGACAGCAGCAAACAGGACAGCAGTACAGCGGACAGTAGCGAACAGGATAGTAGCATGGCAAACAGCAGCGAACAAGACAACAGTAAGGTAGATAGCAGCAAACAGGACAGCAGCAAGGCAGACAGCAGCGACATCCAGCATCATCCCAACGCCATGGACAACAACTCCAATACACATTCCAATTGCAGCTAGCCCAATTCGTCAACAGTAGCATACATTAAACACGTACATTGCTCCCCACACTGATGTAGTCTATGTATTGATCATCCGCACTAATCGCTGCAACTGCACGAACCACCGATCACCAACAAAATCTGCACGATAACGCTTTGCAGCAGCTACGCACATTGGAGACAGTAACCCTGTAATTAGCTTCGATTTCTATCCAAATTTTTTCTAATTTATTATATTATTATTTTGTTAGGACTTTAATGGTTTAATATGGTATATGTATATGTGTATATTAGTTTAAGGTATTTTTTTAGTATTAGTTTTCTTTGTAATATATATTAGGTACATTATATTAATTTAAGTGAATATTTCTTTAATAAGTGGACATAAACATTAGATTAGGAACCATTAAGATTGGTTTTTTATTACATATATATGTTATTATATTAATTATACTTTATTAGTTAACATAATATATGATATATGTATATGTTAGTTCAAAAGTTTTAGTATTAGTTCTTATACCAGTATATTATATGGAATTAATTTATTTTAATAGATAGTCATATATATTAGTTTAGGGATTGTTAAAAGTGGTCATAGCTTAAGATTTGGTTTATCATGTAGAAAGTTGTTTTTCTTTAAATAAAAATTAATAAAAGACCCTTTTTTTAAAAAAAAATAGGATTGTTAGAGAATTTAAAAAAATAAAAAAATAAAAACACTTAAGAGTTGAGACCGTTTAGATTTTTTTTTTAAACCGAATCAACTAAAACGTAAACTCGGCCGGTTTTCGAAAATTAAAATCAATCAACACACTAAGATTTTCTGAAAGAACTACAATCATCTAATCCCGGTTAACGGGTACGTAGGCACCTTCGAAGCGACGATAAAATATGTAGAAACTTAGGTTCTTTTTTCTTTTGATTTTATTTATTTATTTACCTATTTAAATATTATAATTAGAAGAATAATCCTAATTTCAGTAAATAAATAGTAGTACCCGTTAAGAGTTTAATAGGTTAGCTCCCGAACTTGGAACCCTTTGGTTCTTCATTTAAAATTGAAATCAAAGACCGGTAACTAAATTGTAATCAATCTACCCAATTAGTTACGGTTTTTTTTTTCTTTTCCCGACTTTGATAAGGTAGTGACTTCAAAAATTATCTTCAATAAAAAAACCGGAATTTATCAATTTCTTTAGTCGAAGATTAATATTAAATGGGTTAGGGTTTAGTATTAATCGGGAAATAAGAAAATTAATTTTAAATAAAAGAAATCGAAAAATTAGGCTTGACAGTTTGGTAACTCCACTGGGGACCCTAGAGGGCTAGCCACTAGAAATTGTCGAAAATGGGATTTTTTTTTCAAAAAAAAAAAAGATGAAATAACAACAATAATAAAAAAAAAAAATAGGTATGTTATTTTATGTATTTGTTTATTTTATTGCTAACATTTTTTTTTTGTTGCAGTTTATTTAAGGGGGTAGTTTTGGGGGGTTTACTTTTATTCTTTTTTTTTTTTTTTGCATTATAAATGCATTGTAGATACGGTCAAAACCAGGCCGTTTTAGGACCTTAAGAAAGGGGCCATTGTGTAAGCTTCGGATATTATAGGGTAACCACCTTCCGAGGCCGATCAGGCAACCCTACTCAAGTTCAAATGCAATCACATAATTGTTGCTTTGAAAAAACGTAGTGGTTGCAGAACTTGAAAACCTTTAGAACCCAACCTTTTGCATTACACAAAACCTTTTTTCAAAAAAAATTGCAAGAACCTATGATGTGGTAGACCTAAATGGACAAGGGCAGTTATGAAGTTATAGTTATAATATTTCCTTGTACATAATTTGTAATAATTTTATGTAAAGTTTAAATTACATTGTAATTTTAATTTTGATCAGTCATGGCTAGATCCAGTCAAGGGGCTTCCAAACATATCCATGTCTACCCACCTCATTGGCCTTAAAAGATACTCTAGATATAGTTCTAACATTTTAGCCCAAATAAGTAAGAATTTATTAGGAACAAAATTGGGCTCATCTTGCCCCTATAGAAGAACCTTATAAATATTACCTTAGTACGGGCCTTAGTATATCTATGGGAGCCCGAATTTATTGCTTTTTATTTGGGCCCACATTAGTTGAGCCTATCCCTCACGGAGTAAATAGAAAACAAAAATAAAAATAAAAAAAGGAAACAAAACGAAAAGAATCAAAGCTGTAAAATAATAGATAGTTATCATTTTGCCTAGTATTCTACTAACCAGAAATATTCATTCTTTTACGTAAATTTAGCATTTTGCAAATAGCCTTCTTTATTTGGAATAAATAAGATTTAGATATTTTCTTTGTTTAGTATTTTATTCTTCAGAATTCCTCGCTTGTAAATAGACCCTTAGTAACGATAAATTGTATAAGCTTGTATATAGAATTCTATGAAAGCAATCCTCTGTAATCATCCATTTACAATCTCATCACTTGGGATCTGTAACATGAAAGCCTTCACATTTTCTTTCTCTCTTTATAAAAAGAAAAAAGAAAAGAAATCCTTATAGGGTTCAAGACAAACACAATTACTTGGCCCGTTAAGGCAACTAACCTAAACAGATCCACTTAGCAATAACTAACCAAACCCGAACCCTAGCCTATCAAGATGATTCAACCAACTCAATGCCCCTGAGCCATCAAGTCCAACCATGAACCGAACCAACACACAAAGCCATTAAATACTATTCTAAGCTTGATCCTTGATACAAACAAAAAGGGCAATTCATTAGTCCCTTCTACTTCAAAAGTTATTAGTTCTAGCCCATTCGAACTCTAAAGAACCTAACCCAAAGTCACATATGGAAGCTTAAGGGCATTAAGACCTATAAGTCTGAGGCATGGGGCATTTAGTCTTTGAAATTTTACAACTGGGGCATGTTTCAAGGAATTGGGGAGTAAGGTCAATACCCTAAGGTTAATCAATCCCTATGTAAGGAATTGGTAGCTCACTTTTAAAAAGTTTTTGAATGAAAAGAGGCGAGCTATATCCTATACACTAATCCTTAAACACTTTGAGAGTTAAGAAACATCATGGTGAGGATATTTTGGACTCATTCTTTAAAGGAGGTCCATTTTGAATTTGATACGCAAATAGAAATGAAGTTAGGCATTCATTTTCAAATCCCAAACACAATTATCCTTTGATAACCCCGTTGAACTGTTTTAGAGTCATTTCAAATGTAAACCCTATCAAAAACCACCCCCACAATGGGGCAATTCGGAGGTTAAGGTCATTAATTAGGAGAGATGGATAACATTGATTTGTGTTTACCCCAATAATAACAATTCAATGATAATTTTTGTTTTCGATAAATTATTCCCTTTGAAGAAGAGCTAACATTTTTCCAAGTACCTTAAAGGCCACACATACCTTACCTAAGCCAATGCATTCTAAACCTATGGATTAAGGGCCTTAATTCATCTAAAAACAAAAACTTAACAAAAGAGAGAGTTATTTTGGGGGAGAGAAAAGAAAGAAATGAAATGAAAAAAAAAATAGGAAAAAGGAAAATGAAGAAATACCCAAATATTAAGCTTAAGAAAATCCCCAATCAAAGAAGACTTAAGTTGCTCAAAAAACACAAGGCCTTGAATCACATTCCCAACCAAAAACACAAAACCTCATATTCATTCAGAATTATGTTCTCAACCACAAACCAAAAACCCCATATTCAGTTCAAAATCACATTCCAAATCACGAACATAAACCCTTTCTATCCACTCGATTCTTAAACACAAAACCTTCCTACCTACAATACCTCCCTACTCAAAGCTCTTCCAATTTTGAAGAATAATTCATCTAAGATAAAAATTATTTTTGAAACTGAGGCAAGCGCACATCTAGTTCATTCCTAAGGGTTCTTAACTTGTACCCCTTGGGTTAGACGAAAGCACTTCTTTCAAAATAGGCCCTCTCAATTAACTTCTTTTGAAACCATTTGACCAAAAGCCAAATTTACAATACTGAACCCAAAAAGACCTAACAAATCAATCAGAGCATATCATTTGCGAATTGGACTGTAATTTTCGGAATAATAGTCAAAAGTGACGTCTAAACCAAGAGTTCGTAAGGAAGTCTTCTTCGACTAAACTAATCGTGAGTTACATTTTCCTTACAAAATGAATGTTTAAGGCCTATCCAAGAGGCTCATTGTCCAGGTTACAAACTAGGGTGGATATGAGATACCCCACATGATTATAGCGTTTGCCTTTTAAATAGGAATTTGTATATATTAGCAAACTTTCAAAAAAAAAGAAGGAAAAAGAAAATGAAAAGGAGAGAGAGAAAGTGGAGGCTTGTTACAAGTTTTTCCATTTCATCCCTAGTGGCTAAAATTTCAATTCATAATATAAAAAGATTTCACCAAATTCCTCATATGTAAATTTCTCAAATCAAGAGTTTTTTTTTTTTTCAAGTCGGCTATGTTCCTTAGTTTTACTTTCAATTGTCAATAGAGTTTAAACGAGTCCGAAGGGTACTTACCCTTTATCCATTTTCTCAAGGATATAGCCAGCTCATAGAGCACTGTTCCTATCCATATCTTCTTTAGCATTCAGCCAATTCATAGAGCGCTATCCAGATTCAAATTCTCATTTAGGGATCTAGCCAACTCATAGAGCACAGTCCCAATCTAAAGTTTCTTAAGCTTCCAGCTGACTCCTAAAACAGTCCCAATTTATAATCTCCTAGGGAGCTAACCAATTCGTAGAGCATAGTCCCAATCCAGAGTTTCTTAGAACGTTACTCGACTTAAAATTTCTTCAACGGATTTAACAAGCTCAAGAAGCGCTATCCCAACCAAGTTTTCCTTATTTTTATGTCTTAGCCAGCTTAAAGGGCGCTTTAATTGCCTTGGTTAGTCAACTCATCAGGGCACTACCAAGTTTTCTTTGTCTTTAGGTCTTAGCCAGCTCAAAGGGCGCTTTAACCGCCTTGGTTAGTCAACTCATCAGGGCACTACCAAGTTTTCTTTGTCTTTAGGTCTTAGCCAGCTCAAAGGGCACTTTGACCGCCTTAGTTAGTCAGCTCATTAGGGCACGACCAAGTTTTCCTTGTTTTCAAGTCTCAGCTAGCTCAAAGGGCGCTTTAATCGCCTTGGTTAGTTAGCTCATTAGGGCACAACCAAGTTCTCATTATTCTTTCTAGGGATTTTTATCAACCCATAAGGGCACTACCCCTCGCTATTCTTCGTTTCAAACTAATCCTTATCAGGTGTCTTAACATTCCTTAGGATAGAATTGTCCCGCGACAAAAACGGTGTCTCTTTTGTCTTTGTGGCAAAGTTTTACTCAAACTTCACCACACTCAATCAATACTATTTCATGTCAATAAGAAATCACTTGTATAAATATTCAAAAGGTGCTTATTAACAGCTTAACCTGTAGTATGGACTTATATGTCACTCACCTTTTAAGGCGAAACATCACTTGTCTTTTAGACCTTCAAACATATCCTAAAAGATGCATATATTAGGGCTAACTAGCCAAAACCGTACTTAAGCTTACAAATTGCTAACCTTAAATCCAAAAAGGAAAACTAGGTGAGTTTGATTTATGTTTACATCAAAAGCTAGACTAGTGCTCTCAAATCATCTTAAAGACCCAATCACAAGGCTTTAACCATTCATACCTGCACCTGATGTCAATAAACACTAACCCTTCAACTCCTTATAATACAAAATGAATAAAACAAAATAGAGCAAGAAAAGTTGACAAACATATCATATTCACAATGATTATATCAATATCACAAGAATCAATGCAAGTGAAAATGCATGCAATTGATACGCTAATATTTCTTACCTAGCCATTTTGATTGACGCATTCTTACCATACCTTTCATATAACAATGTCATTCATTCTAACCCTCGTTTAAACAGTTAACTAACTTTTTATCCTCAACATTTGCTTTCTTAATCTAAGCACTTGATCAAGTCAACTCTCTCTCTCTCTCTCTCTCTCATCTACTACAATTAAATCTAAGGGATTAATCCTAATAGAGCACTTATTCCTAAACCAATTGGAGGATCATAGCACAATCTTTTCAAGTTTGATCTAAAGATCGTATCATATACTTTCCAAGTAGTATGATTTTATTTATTAGGATAGCTTCTTACTAGCACTTAAAAACCCATTACTTGTACCTGGAAACACTTGAACAAATGACAATTATGCATATGCAAGATAGTTATACGAAATGCAATCGTATTTTTAATTGAATTCTCAAACTAACAAAAACATTCAAATGTTATGCAATGTAGCTGTGATTTCAATTAAGTCACCAAGCTAAACAGAAGTAAGCAACTACATATTTACAATTCATTAATCAAGTTAATATAAGTCATCAAATCTACACACCCACTCTACGTACTATTGATATAAGTATGTTTCACTTGCTAGGTAATAGAAAACAAAACATCAACTAAAATAATGTAATTGTCAACAACCTAGCACATTAAATCAATGATAAAACCTAACTTCCATTCTAGATTCTCTTATAATGGTTATAGTAAGGGATTATATAAGATTTAATAGTCAACATGCATGTGGTCTACAATATAAACCACAACGTAACACAAACAAGTTATTAAGTTTAAAACCTTGTTTTGACTCCTTGGTTTGATGGAAGAAAGAAGTATCAGGATCCCTAAAATTTAACTAATTAGCTCTTGCTTTTCATGCCAATATCTCTCTTCATTTTCCCAAATTATATTAAGTTTCTCGAACAAACATTCCTCCTCTTCTGTATCTAAGCCATCCAGACTCCCTTACATTAATGCCAAATCCTTCAACACTTTATCTATCTCATTCTTGTTATTAGGAAATGTCATGCCCCTAAAGTGGCAGAACTATAACAGTCCCGACATGCAAACCATTATAGGATAAAAACAAACCTTACAGCCATTATCTTAGACTTGATTTTCATAAGGCATTCTCAATTAACCCACTTTAAAATAAACAGCTTATAGATAAACAAGTTATTTACCTAAGAAAGTATGAAAAATATACATTATAATTCAAATATTACAATTAGTGTTCACATGATTTCACAACTCTATATTATCTAAGTAAATACTTTATTTAAAAAAGGAAAGATTCTAAAGTAAGAACTAAGACCTTAAAAATAGATATATTCTTCAAATTTATTTCCTCACTCCCCAAGATCCATGTCACGCCCTAAAGTGGCAGAGTCGTAACAGTCCCACTGTGTAAATTATTTTAAGATAGAAGCTAACACTTCAACCATTATCTTAGACCTAATTTACACAAGGCATCCACGATTAACCTGCTTTGAAGTAAGCAGTTCATAAATAAACATGTTATTTACTTATGAAATTATAAAAAATACATATTTTCTCTAAAATAATTTGAGTATATTACAAGATTTAGTAACCTAATCATAACTTACTTGAGAAATACATAAATTATTACCAAAAGCTTTAAAGATAAAATCCAAAGGTGAAAGTGTATTCGATCCTCAGTTTTATATCCTCACTCCTCAAGATCCAGCAGTTGTTAACTTTAGGGTACTTATATGGCCGCTTCTTAGCTAATACCTGTAACAATATCTATAAGAATGTGAGCAACTGCAGCTTAGTAAGTTAGGATAAAGACTTAAAACTATATCTCAAAGACAAATATGGTTATCAATCAAATCAATTAAATGCAATGTATGTATAAGTAAATACAACTGCACAACACTGTTTTGCCTGTCGTGAGATTTGAGAAATTTCATTTGCTCTAATCCGAGTTGAAGATTTTCCGTTTAATATAACAGCTCACGACCAAACCTAGACTTGTGCAATGAAAACACCATTCCTCCAGCGACTACCTTCGAACCATTGACTTCACCCTTGTCATGACCTCATCATTGATCACTTAGTTCGACTAAGGATGAAGAAAGAACCAATTATGCAATCTAGCACTATCCCTTTCAAAAGGGTCGATATTTGGTTGAAGAGCCCTAAATTTCTCCTAATAGGTTGCAATGCAAATTTGATTTAGAATTATAATTCATATATTTAGTTAAATTTGGTTTAAGGTATTCAATCATTTCAATAAATCATATAAATACAAGCTAGAACAATAAATCAAAATCACATCAACAACTCAGAAATAAGTACAAGCATACATTCAACTACCTAATAATATAATCAAGTACAATTTCAAGCCTCCGAATACTACAAATTAGTACTTTAAAATACATTAACATATTAATCCCAACTTACCGGATTCCTCGCTTACTCACTCTAAGTGTGACTCGTGCAGACCATCACTAATCGTCCCTATAATACAAGCGTTGTTTCATTTTCCACGTAACTGCTATAAATTTATTTTATCCTATAACGCTTATTGTTATCTTTAGTTTAGGGTCTTAATATATTTAATTATTTAGGTTTTTAAGTGTTTTAAAGTTATTCCTAATTTAGGCTAGGTTCTGACTTAGTTTTGGAATCGATTTCCAAATTAGGTTTTTAACTCAATTTTCGATTATGGATTTTATATATAAACCTTAAGAAATCAATCCAACCCATAATGTGAAATTAATTACATTATTTTCGGGTATCGTAAATATCGTTTTTTGTCCCTAACCAATGTTCTAGTCTATGCAATACATCATAATCCTAATTTAAGTATTGAATTTACTATCGATGTGAGAAAAATTTACATTTTTCATCTAGTTATCCTAATTTAAGTTTTCTACTAGATTTATTACATATTTATATTATTATTATAATATCAATTTTAACCTAATATTTTCCTACTCATCAATTTCTTATACTTACATATTAGACATTATCGCTTAATAAGTACATAATATACACATCTAATATTCTTATCACTACAAATATCATCTCTCAACATTAATTAACATATCAAAATACCTGAATTCATCCCAAATTAAAATTTATACCTAATTACCCTAAATTACAAAATTAGCTTAAAATATACCATTTTTACTTATTACATATATACTACATAATTCTCTAATAATCACATCTAGTACCCTAAATGCTATAAATATCATATTTTATCAAATTTTAACATCCCAAAACATATAATTATCCCTCTAACTACCTAATTAGCTTAAAATTACCTATTTTATGCATCATTTTAAAACCTAAAAATAATAAAAAAATTTTGAAAATGGGCTTCATAGCACTAGTCTACATCATCTAAATAGTCTACACAAATTTTTTTACCATAAAACCACACTCCTAAGGTCATTTATTTCTAAATCAAAATATGTTCGGTCATACACAATTTCTTAAAGACGGTATATTTCCAGACATAAATTTATCAAAATAAAATTTTTCCCTAAATCTACATACTTAAAAACCTTATAATATTAAATTTCATAATTTTCTAAGTGTATTTAATTTTTTTAATAAAATAAGTAAAAGAAAAATTAAACTCACCAAAGTTAATGGCTCTAGCCACCACTTGTCACGCTCTGAAGCGACAAAATCATAATAGTCTTGTTGTGCAAACCAATCTAAAATAGAAACCGATCATACAACCACTATCTTAGATTTGATTTACACAAGGTATTTACAACTAACCCACTTTAAAATAAATAGTTCATGAATTAAATAAATTATTTACCTAAAAAAGTTTGAAAATATATGTATATTCACTAAAATTCAAGTATTACAAATAATGCTTGCAAGCTTTCATCATACTTTATTTCCGAAACAATATATTATTCGAAAATGGAAAACTCTAAAATAAAACTTGAAACCTTAAAACTTTCTCTGTTCTTTAGATGTATCTCCTCACTCTTAAGATCTGGCAGTTACTAGCCTCAAGATAAATATAAGTTGGTTCCTAGCTAGCACCTGCAACAACAGCTCAATAAGTGGGGTGGAGACTTAAAATTATACCTCAAACACAAACAGAGTTATCAACCAAATTGGTTAGATGCAATAGATATATGAGCAAATACCATCGCACAACATTATCCGATCCATCGTAAAATTAGAGAAATTACACCCGCTCTAATCCGGGTTAAGGAGTTTTCATTTAATGCAACAACTTACGACCAAACCCTGACTTATGCAATAGAGACATTGCTTCTCTTAAGATTATCTTAGAACCCGTTGACTTCATCCATATCGTGACCTCCTCACCTGTTACTTAGTTCGACTAAGGATAAAGAGGGGATTAATTATGCTATCCAATACTATCCTTTTCAAAGGAATTAGTATTTGGCTGGAAAATCCTAATGTTCTCCTAATAGGTTGCTATGCAAGTCCATTTTAAATTTATGAGTCAAATATTTAGTTAAATCTAATTTAAGATGTTCGATTATTTCAAACAAATCACACAAAACAAGTTAAAGTAGTAAACCAGAATCACATCACCAACTCAATCATAAGTACATACATACAATTAATTATCTAACAAACACAATCACGTACAATTTTAAGCCTCTAAGTACTACAAATTAGTACTCCAAAATATGATAGCATATTAAACGCAACTTACTTGGACTCCTCGCTAACTCATTCGAGATACGACTCACACCGACCATTGCCAAAAATCCTTCTCAAACAAATATTGTTTCAGTTTTTCGTATAATTACTATATATTGGTTTTGTCCTATAATATTTATTGTTATCATTGTTTTAAGGTTTAATATACCCAATGATCTAGGTTTTCACCTTTTTTACAATTATTCTTGATTTAGGCTAAGTTCTGGCCTAGTTTCTGCATTGATTTCTAAATTAGGTTCTAGTTTAATTTCCAAGTATAGTTTTATACGCGAATCCGAGAAACTCATTTTGACCCATAATATGAAATTAATCACATTATTTTCGGAAATCCTAAATATCATATTTAACCTCTAACCAATATTTTACTTCGTATGATATACCCTTTATCCTAACGTAATTATTGAATTTACTTTTGATGTAAGAAAATTTTACATATTTCATAAAAACACCTAAATTTAAGTTTCCTACCAAATTTATTATATATTTCTATTATTATTATAATATCAGTTTTAACCTAATATTTTCTTACTCATTAATTTCTTTTACATACATATTATATATTATCACCTAATATATACATAATATGCACATTTAATATTCCCATCACTGGAAATATCATCCCTTGACATCAACTAACATCTCAAAATATCTAAATTCATCCCAAATAAAAATTTACATCTAATTACTTTAAACTACAAAATTAACTTAAAATTTATCATTTTTACCTATTACATTTATACTACATAATATCCTAATAATTACATCTAATACCCTAAAAACTATAAATATCACACATAATCAAATTTCAACATCCTAAAACATATAATTATGCACTAAATCAATAATTACCCATTTAATTACTTAATTAGCCACAAATTACCCATTTTAAGCATTATTTTAAGATCTAAAAATTTTGAAGATTCATTTTTTGAAAACAAACTTCATAGCACTGTTTTATAACTTCTAAATAGTTTACACAAAAATTTTAAGGCAAAAACTATACTCTTAAGGTTATTTATTTCTAATTTGAACAAAACTCGAGTTTGTAGAATTTCTTAAGAACAACATATTTCTAAACATAAAATTATCAAACTAAAATTTTTTCTTAAATCTACATACTTAAAAACCACAGAATTCCGAATTTTACAATTTTCTAAGTATATTTAGTATTTTTAAAAAAATAAGTAAAATTGAAAGGAATATTAGACTTAACAAAGTTGGTGGCTTTAGCCACTGCCACTCGATATGGCCATATCAGCTGGCCTAAGTACTGCCACCACCATGTGATAGTGGTGGCCGTCTACTCCTCGATTTTCATCGGGTGTTGGTTCACCTTATAGCCTTTATTTGCATAGATTTTTTTAAAATTTTTTTAGAAAAAACTCTAATCTTCTTTCTCCAGTGCACTCAATTATTTTTATACACCAACTGACAAAATGAGCTTTTGATTTAATTTAGGTATTTATAAAGCTATATAGATATTTTTTTCTCATTAATTTGAGTTGACATTAGCCTTATCTTATCCTTTTCCACTTTTCATTCGTTTAATTTTGATTAGTTGATTTTGTTTCTTCCATTTCCAAGCTGTTATGACCAATTTTTGGAAATTTCTTCATTTTTCCTGATTTTTTTAATTATTTATGAATTTTATTTAATTATTTAATATTATTTTAATATATTTCAGGTATTTTAAGTAATTTTGCGTATTTCTACCTATATGTAAATTCACATATGGTACAAATCAATATTCCTAAATATTATATATATTATTTCATGATTTTTAGTATGTATATAATTTATCTCTATTAATTCATTAATTATTAGAACTTATTTTACGCGTTTTCAATAACTAATGGAAAATTTACGTATAATTCAATATTATAATAATTAATTATTTCATTATTAATTTTTCTAAATCTAAACTCACAAGATTACTTCTATTAATATTCCTAACTTCGTCATAATATTTGAGCTGGAACGAATAATTTTCTCAATTGCCATAATTTCCACAAATCGAACCCCAAATACCTGATTGCGAGACTTACACCGCCGGTGACCATGGCCTTGTCAGCCGATCTAGGCGCAGCCACCATTATATAGTGGTGGTGGTCAACCACTCTTAAGTGGTCATCAAGTGAGAGTTCACCTTATAGCCCTTATTTACAAAGATTTACAAAAAAAGATTGTTTTGTAAATCTTGTAAATAAACCTTAGTCCTAACTCTTTTGGTTCTTTCTATTTTTCTCACACTCCTAACTAACTAAACAAGTTTCTAAAAAAATTTGGGTATTTGTAGTGTTGCGTATGATTTTTTTCTCATTAAATTGACTTGATACTTACATTATCTTTTCTTCTTTCTGACTTTTTATTTGGCTAAATTTAATTGTTTAATTTTTTTTCTTCAATTCTAGCTTTCCATAACCTACTTCTAGACATTTTCTCTTTTTTTTTTTCTAATTTTTCTTAATTTTTCCTTGATTATTTATGAATTTCCTGTAATTATTTTAGCATATTTTAGGTATTTTAAGTAATTTCATGTATTTCTATCTACATGTAAATTCATATATGGTACAAATAAATATTATTTATATTATTTCATGACTTTTAGTATGCATATAATTTATCTCTATTAATTCATTAGTTATCAGAACTCATTTTATGTATTTTCAATGAATAACAAGAAATTTACATATAATTCAATATTAGATTATTTAATTATTTCGCTACTTATTTTACTAAATCTAAACTCACGAGATCACTTTTATTAATATTCTTGGCTTTGTCGTAAAATTTTGGCTAAATCGGACAATTTACTCGATCACCCTAAATTGTACAAACCAAACCCCGAATTAGTAATTATAAGGCTTACAATCCAACAATTACTAGCTTATAATCCAACAATTACTAGCTTCAAGGTAATTATAAGGCTACTTCCTTGTTAGCATCTGCAACAATATTTATAAAGATGTAAGTAACCAATAGTTTAGTAAGTTTAGACAAATACATAAAATTATACATTAAATACAAATAGTGTTATAAACCAAATTAGTTAGACATAGTACATATACAAGCAAATGTCATCACACAATGTTATCCGGCTTGTAGTGAAATTAAAGGATTTACATCCACTCTAGTGTAAGTTGAGGGGTTTCTATATTTATATAACACCTCATGACTAAACCCAAACATGTGTAATGGAGATACTGCTTGTAAGCCCCAAAACTAACTATTCGAGGTTTCAATTGGTTGAAAGACCCGATCGAGCCTAAATTATAAAGTAGAGCTAGAAATATTAGTATAATGATCCCGTAAGTTTAAATTTAAAAAAATAAACAATAAAATAAAAGAACATAAAAATTCCAAATTTTAAGTATATAACTCGTTATTTATTGAAAATGCATAAAATACATTCCGATAATTAACGAATCGCTAGAGATAAATTATATATATACTAAAAATCATAAAATAACCTAAATAATATTTAAGAATATTTATTTGTACTATATATGAATTTACATGTATGTAGAAATACGTGTAATTACTTAAAATACGCGTAATGTGCTAAAATAATACTAAATAATTAAAGAAAATTCATAATTAATTAAGAAAAAATAAAGAAAAATCAGGAAAAATAAGGAATGATCCAGATATAGGTCGTGGCAGCTAGGAAAAATAAGAAAAAAATTATCCAATTAAATTAGAACAACACAAAAGTCAAATTGGAAGAAGATAAGGCAATTATTTAATCAAATTAATGCACAATAATTTCGCTAAAGCTCTATAAATAACAAGAAAAATTCAGAAGCTCATTTGGTCAGTTTGGAGAGTGAGAAAAATATAGAGACTCGAAAATTCAAGGGAAAAACTAGAGAAAAAAAAAAAGAAAAAGAAGTTGGGGCTTGTAAAGAGAACCCAAACCCAATGAGCAGCTACAAATGGATGGCCATCACCACCACACGGTGGTGGTAGCGCTTGGATCGGCCGACAAGGCCACGGCGGCTGGCGGTGGCCAGAGCCACCTAGATTGGTGAGTCCGATTTCTAACTCGATTTTGTATAATTTTGTAAAAATAGTAAATATTCTTAGAAAATTATGAAACTTGTTATTCTAGAATATTTTTTTATGTAGTTTTTAGGAAAAATATTATTTTAATGAAAATATGTCTCGTGATATAGGGTCCTTAAGAAATTGTGCAAAACCGAGCATGTTTTGATTTAGAAATAAATAATCTTAGAAGTGTAGTTTTGAACCTAAAAATTTTTGTGTAGATCACTTAGATGGTATAGAACAATGCTATGAAACCCGTTTTCAAAAATTAATTTTCAAAATTTTTAGGCCTTAAAATGAGGCATAAAATGGGTAATTTAGGGTTAATAAATTAATTAAATGGTTAATTACTGATTTAGTGAATAAGTATATGTTTTAGAATGTTGAAATCTAATGGAGTATGATACTTGTAGCATTTGGGGTGTTAGATGTAATTATTAGATTAATTATGTAGTAAATGAGTAATAGGGAAAAATAGTAAATTGTAAGTTAATTTTGTAAATTAGGATAATTAGATGTAAAACCCGATTTAAGATGAATTTAGACATTTTGAAATGATAATTGATATTTACAGATGGTAATTAGAGTGATAGAAATATTAGAAGTGTATTATATACATAATAGGTGATAATGCATAATATGTAATTATTGAAAATATAATAAATAGAAAATATTAAGATAAAAATTGATATTATATAAATAATAGGGATATATAATAAAACTGATGGAAGACTTGAATTTATGTAATTATATGAAAAATATAAAAATTTCACACATCAGGAGTAAATTCGGTACACTAATACGGATTTAAGTGTACCGGGTGAAATAAAATACTGATTAGGGATAATAATGATATTTTGGAGATCAGGAAGTAATGTGATTAATTTCACATTATGGGTTGAAACGAATTTCTAGGATGCAAGTATAAGCCCCAAAGTTCAGCTAAGTAACCGTAGGATTGAACTTAGAACCCAAGGTTTAGGGCGATCGGTTAAAAGATCCGATCAAACCCAAATTATAAACTATTGAGAAGAATATTAGTAAAAATGACCCTGTAAACTTAAATTTAAGAAAATAAGAAATAAAATAGGAGACTATAAAATTTTCAAATTTTAAGCATAATAATTACTAATTACTGAAAAGGCAAAAAGTGTAATTTAATAACTAATAAATTATTAGAGATAGATTATATGTATACTAAAAATTTTAGAATGACCAAAATAATATTTAGGAATGTTCACGTGTACCCCACATGTATTTAAGTGTAGATAAAAATACGCGTAATTACCTAATTTGGCCAAAAACTAAGCAAATAATTAAAGAAAATTATAAAATAATTATGGAAAAATCAGAAAAAAATTAGAAGGTGATAAGCTGAATCAAGATAAGGTCATGGCAGGTTCAAAGCTGCAAAATAAAAATTAGCCAATAAAAATTGAACAACTTAAAAGCCAAAAATCAAGGAATTTGGACAAAGTCTTGTCAAATTAATGCATAATAATTACAGAAAATGTCTATAAATAGCAGAAAAAATCACAGAGCTCATTTGGGCAGTTTGGAAAGTGAGAAAATTAGGGAGAGTCGAAAATTGAGAGAAAAATTTGGTTTAGAAAAAAAATAAGAAAAACTGTGCAATTAGGGTATTTAAAAGGAACCCTTACCAGACGAGCAGCTAGAAGTGGACGGCCACCACCACCACCACACGGTGGTGGCAGCGCCCAGGCCGGCTGACAAGGCCACGGTGGCTCGCGGTGGCTGGAGCCACCCAAACCGGTGAGTCCGATTTCCAGCCCGATTCTTGTGAAATTTTGTAAAAATAGTAAATATAATTAGAAAATTATGAATTTTGTTATTCCGAGATATTTTTGTATGTAGTTTGTAGGAAAAATATTATTTTGATGAAATTATGTCCTATAATATATGGTCCTTAAGAAATCGTGCAAAACCGAACACATTTCGATTTAGAAATAAATGACCTTAGGAGTGTAGTTTCAAGCCCAAAATTTTTGTGTAGATTACTTAGCTGATATAGAACAGTGCTATGAAGCCCGTTTTCAAAAATTAATTTTTGAAATTTTTAGGCCCTAAAATGAGGCATAAAATGAGTAATTTAGAGTTAATTAGGTGATTAGGATATTAATTACTGACTTAGTGAATAAGTAGATATTTTAGGATGTTAAAATCTGATGGAGTATGATATTTGTAGCAATTAGAGTGTTAGATGTAATTATTAGGTTAATTATGTAGTAAATAAGTAATATGGAAAAATAGTACATTTTAAGATAATTTTGTAAATTAGGGTAAATTAGAGTAAAATCTGATTTAGGATGAATTTAGACATTTTGAAATGATAATTGATGTTTAGAGATGATAATTAGAGTGATAGAAATATTAGAAGTGTAATATATACATAAAAGGAAATAATACATAATAGGTAATTATTGAAAATATAATAAATAGGAAATATTATAATAAAAATTGATATTGTGATAATAATAAAAACGTATAATAAATCTGATGGGAAACTTGAATTTATGTAATTATATGAAAAATGTAAAAATTTCTCACATTATGAGTAAATTCGATACACAAATAAGGATTTAAGTGTACCGGATAGACTAAAATACTAATTAGAGGTAATGATGGTAATTAGGAGATCGGAAGTAATGTGATTAATTTCACATTATAGGTTTAAACGGATTTCTAGGGTTGGAATCTAAAACATTACTTAGAAATCGAACTAAAACCTAATTTAGAAATCGATGCAGAAATCGAACCTGAACCTAACCCTAAACCTAGAATAATTGTAAAAGACTTAATACCTAGATAATTAGGCATATTAAACTTTAAACAAAACTTAACAATAAGCATTGTAAGATAAAACGAACCTATAATATTTATAATTTGAATTTAATCGGATCGTTTAACCGATTGTTCTAAACCTTGTGCTCTAAGTTCAATCCTACAGTCTCTTGACTTAACTTTAGAACTTACACAATGTCCTCAAACCAGCAATCTATTCTTGATATGTTGAAATCCTCGATTCTTATGTGAATCACAATAAACCAAACCAATTGCCCCCCATTTGCAATGGAAAGACAAATACTCAGAAGTTTCATCAACTACATATGCTTGGGTATGAATAATTCTCCTGCAAAACACAAACGCCAAAAGTGGTGTTTATGTTTTGGTTGGCACTTTAATTTCCAAATCATTCTCCACACCGCTTTTAATCTCTTGTGATGCAGAAATTAAACAAGATCCTTGCTGTTCTTTCGATCCAATTATGCCATGATGGCCATTTTAATTATACTATAACTTCCAGCCCTCTCTCCAACCCATACTGAAGTATCTTTGTCAAGCACTATAAGAATAGGAATTTCGAGAATAGCGTGTACGTCATCATTTCACAACCAGTTGACTACTTGATCTAGCTTCCAACTATAAGTGCCAGTATCAATGAGATTACAGACTCTCAAATCAGCAAGGGTATGCTATACATGCAATTGATTCAATTTAAAATGTGGTAATGTTAGAAGCTAAGGATCCTTCCAAACATGAATTGATCTACCATCTCTAGCACGCCATAGGAAATTATTCTTGACAGCCTCTCTACCTTACAATATGCTTTGTCAACCCCAAGAAGCTTTGCTTCCTCTAGTGGCTTCTATACGGTCCATACTCGAAAAGTAAATGCTTTTGAGTAATTTAACCCATAGTACATCAAGATTTCGAAAAATTCTCTAAGCAAGTTTATCGAGTATTACAAGATTAAATGATTCTAAGTCCCCAAACCTAGTATATAGGAATAAATCATTCACTACACTCACAAAATATGTAGGAATGACAAAAGCTATCAATTTTATCATAATTTTTCTTCTCCTATAGACATCTCATTTTTGCCTCCTCATAATTCTAATATTTGTTTTTAGGAGCGTAATTTAGAAAACAAAAAAAATTAAAAAATAATAAAAAGGCAAAAAAAAAAAAAGAAACGAAAATTGTTAGAAAAATAAAAAAACGGAAAAGGAAAATTTCAAAAAAATTAATTAGATAGAATCTTGATTAAATAGTTGTAGGAAAAAACAAATATGATATGATGACGTTAAATCGAATAAAATCAAGATTTGTAAAATTCGAATCTATTTTGAATCTTTATCGATTTAAATTTAATTTAATTCAAAAGATTTGTTTTTGAGTCTTATAAATACGGATTGTATGGTGCGAGCCAGGAAAACAATTACACATTCGTTAAAAACATACTCAAACCCACTCCTCAAACCAATTCTACAGTTATGCATGCAATAGGACTGGGGATCTGATTTGTCCCTTTTTATCAGCTTTGTGTGCTTTGCTTTACAAGTATATAATAGTGATTTTTAATTATTGTCTATAGCTTGTTTTATTTATTTATTTATTTTTATTTCACTTAGTGTATGCACAGTCATTTTTAAGACTTGTACTAACTTCTTTATTTTCATCACATCTTTAATTGTTAGTAATTAGTTATAGTGTTAGTGTCAAGTGAACATGTGTTAGGTTAAATTTTAGTTATTTTTTTTAGATTTCATATTTTCAAAAAAACATTTTTATAAAATCTCATATTTTACAAAAATCTCATTATTTGCATATTGTATTAATTTAGAAAAATTGTGTTAAACCTCGAAAAGTGGAGTCGTAATAGTTCCGCCGTGTGAACCATCCTAAGATAAAAACTATCCTCATAGTTGCTATCCTAGACTTAACTCACACCAGGCGTACTCAACTCCACCCCTTTGAAGCGTCCAATTCAATACTTATTTGATATAAACCTGTTGAGTAATCCTTTGAAACAATTTATAACAATAAACTTGTAATTGACTTTTAAAAGAGTAGTAATAAATCTCATAAGTACCTATTATTTCACATACAAACCAAAATATTGAAAACTACCAAGCCCTTTAAGGAGTCTTATATAGTTTTCCTTAACAAATAAAAAATTAATACTAAGGATAATAACTAACCATTTTTTGTTGCATCTCACTCCCCGTCCTAGTTTACTAGTGTTCCGTTGTTAGGTAGGCACTTATAATCTATTTAAGACCTGTGAAACAAATTATATGAAAATGAGCAATGACTTGCTCAGTGGGTGGGGATGGAGATAGAAGTATGCATTCAATACATCATAATCGAAGTTTTCAATCAAGTTGGTAAGATGTAATGTATGTACAAGCAAACACCATTATACGACATTATTCGATCCATCGTAAGATTAGAGAAATTTCACCCGCTCTAATTCAGATTGAAGAGATTAACGTGATAAACTTACGAATCAAAACCAAACCAAAGCTAGTGTAATAGAGAACACCCTCCTCCTATGACCACCTTCGAACTACAGCCCCCAACCTTGCTGCGACCTCCTTTCCCGTCACTTGGTTTAGCTAAGGGAGAGAAAATGACCATTTTAACTATCCTCATCGAAAGGAATCCATGTTTGGCCCAAGAATCCTAGTCATTACCTCTAGTGAGTTGCGATGAATATCAAATTAGATATTAAGCCAAGTTTGAGTTAGTTCATCTTTTTAGGGTAATCAACCAAACTTAAATAATTCAATAATAATATTCACAAATCAATCATATCATGGAGCTCTACTCCTATCACAACAAATTGAAACCCAACCACAAGTATTACATACGCACAAATAGCTAACTATAATTATAAGCCAATACATACCAAAGTCCCCAAATAATCTGAAATAATATCCCAAAATGCGGTAAAGTATTGATCTTACTTACTTGTCCTGATGCTCGCTTCGAAAAACTCGTGTTGTCAACGGTCTAATCATTGGGAAGCCCTATATATACAAAACCTAAATTCAATTTTCGTAATGGTTACGAAAACATTAAGGTCTTATTTAAAGCAGAGATATATATATATATATATATAAAGTATATTATCATTTTTATTATATAATAATATATAGTTTCATTATATCGGTCGAGTTAAGTTATTAAGTATTAATAATATACACGATTATACTATTACGTATAATATATCATTCTGATTGTATCAAAACGTACTTTTAGTCGTTTAAATCACGTTTCGATTACGATAGAGTTATTATAGTGCATAAATCAGTAATATTGTAGAGATATAAGTTATATTACCTAGGTTTATCCGATTTTAGTAAAAATAGTATCGTTAGGCTCGTACAGACTTAACGATATATATTACGAGTCTTAATTTGTAGAGATGATTTTTAATGAATAATTTGAGTTTTTAACACAATTATATGTATCTAATCAAATATTATCACACTATACGTAATTTTTGTTACTAAACCATATTTTACCTAATTTGTCAATATAACTCATAATATAAGTATTATTTAACCCTAATAACTGTATAACGTATGCTGGTTATTAATTTATCATTAAATATATTAAAAATATATAATTTTTATCCAATCTAACCAGTATACAAATAGATAATTTTTATTCAACTATTTATCATATTTTAACCTATTATTATTAGAATTAGGTATTGGTTCGTTATTTAAGCTATTTTACTACATAAACTCATAATAAATAGCTTGGGTAACCAAATAATTCCCCAAAAATTTGTATAGACTCCTAAAAATATATGGAATTCATCTAGTACTTGATTTCAAGTTTTCAATCTATCGCCTATATATTCAAAATTATGATTTTACCCCTAAATTACATTTAATTACATAAATATGATTCTTTTTGTACAAAATTATTTTCAACATATCCTAACATCATTATACTTCATTAGAAATCAATATAGATCAATTTCACTATTTAATTTCATAAATATTTTTTATTTAACATTTTCAACCTAATTTCAAGCTATTTTTAGGCCAAAAAAATATAATAATTATTAAAAATATTTAAATAAAAAAATATGGCTACATAGAAATTATCCATATATCATAAGTATCTTACACAAAAATTTTGAGCTAGAAACTACATCATTTAGTATATTTATTTTGAATTCCAAATTTCAGATGAATAGTAAATTTGTTAAGCAACTACATTAAATATTCTTAATTTTGTTAAAATAAATTTGCGAAATGAAAATACATCTAAAATGACCTAGAAATTATTTTTTCCATATTTTTCCTAATTAATTTAATAATTTTTCAAAAATAGAAAAAAAAGGGTAAAAGCTTGGAACTTGAGTTCATCAGAGCTCCAGCCACCATTTGCTAGAGAGGGTCTATCGACTGACCTAGTTGGTGGTGGCTCTACTAGGTGGCGATAGGCTTTACATCAGGTCATCAGATGGTTGAGGAACGATCCTATCTCGATCCTTGCTCTATTTCGGTTCTAATTTTTTCTATTTTCCTTTGATTTTTTTTTTCCTTTTTGTAATTTGGATTCCTAAACATGTATTTATTGCAAAGCAATCTTATTTATAGTAGTTAGGGTCGGTTGGATTTTTTCTTTATTATTAATTAATTTATGTTAATATTTTTCTTGAAAAACAAAAAGTATGAAGTGGTAAATTGTTGATGATTCACTTTTGAGTCATCATTTCCAACTGTTGTTGAAGTGCCACATGGATTACAACTATTCCCACATCATTTAGATAAGTTTTGGTTAAATTTTAGTTTAATTTTAGTAATATTTGAATAATTTAGCTATATTTAATTATTATATTATTATACGTGTATATATACACTATATATGTAACATACATAATGAGTAATTATATGCATATAACCTGTTTCTAACATGTCTTTTATTTTTAAGACATTTTTTCTATTTAATTTTTGCGAATTTAAAGCTTATTATGTATAATCATATAATTTTAGGTTCATTTATGGGTATATTTATTATATATATTGAGTATACTCATAAAAATATGTGTATACTCATATAGTATATTATGTTATATTATATTATTTTATTTTCTAATTAACTTATTTATAAGTCCTCATCATATTCCGAGCTCATTTTTAGGGATTTTGATTATTTTTACACTATATTAAGTAATTATATTTCTAAAGGCCAAAATCGAGATTTTGGGTAATTATTTTAAAAATTCAACTTCATTAAATCACTTCAACTAACTTTTCTATCTTAGTTGTAAAGTTTGGGTTTAATCGAATAGCTTTTCCTAGAAGCGTTAAATTTATGTACAGTTGCCCTAAACTCAACTTTAGAGTCTCATATAGAGCAAATTCTCACTATCTTGATTATACTATCTTGATTATATTCTTAATATTTTATTATATTTTTTACTTCCATGTGTTCAAGAATTCCTTAATTCTTTTTATCAATCCTAATCATATAAAGATAGGACTTTATTGTAATACTCAGATGTTTATGTTTTGATTGCTAATTTATGAAATATTACAAATTACATTAGGCATATTAGGGTTTTATAGATAAAAAAATCATTTTGATTTTCATAAAATAAAAAAAAATCTTTAATGGACATTTTTCTGCAAGTAGATATCTTTTCTATAGTTTAGGCTTCTTTTCCATAATTTAGGTTTTTTTTTCTATAGTTGAAACATCACATCTTTTTTATGATTTAGATATCTTTCATATAGTTAGGCATCTTTTCCATGATTTAAATATCTTTCTTATAATTAGGCATCTTTCCTATGAATTAGTTATCTTTTATAGTTAGGTTTTTTTTTTTTTCTATGGTTTAGATATCCTTCGTATAGTTAGGCAACTTTTCTATTATTTAGGTATTTTTTTGTATAGTTAGGAATTTTTCTTTTTTATGTTTTAAGCATTCTTATATATAAAATATTCATCATGTTGAATATTGCATATTTTATAAAAATCGCATTTTTAAGTCTTTAGGGTTTTTCTTGAAAATAAAAAAATTTTATCACTTAGTTTTTTTTTTTAAAAAATAAAAATCTTAATTTAGGACTTTTTAAAAATTAGGCTTTTAAGTTTTTTTTTTTAATTAGGAATAACAATTCTAAGGATTTTTCTTAAAAATAAAACAGTTAATAAAAACATAAATTCAGCTAATTATTTTTTTATAAAAAGAACCAATATACTAAAGCTTTCGGAAAGAACTACGATCATTTGATCCCGATTAGTAGGTACGTAGTCACTTTGGGACGATAATAAAATATGTAAAACTTAGGTTCTTTTTTTTTCTTTTTTTTTTATTCCTTAAAAAATATTATAATTTGAAGAATAAACCTAATTTCGATAAATAGATAGTGATATCCATTAAGATTTAATAAGTTAGCCCTCAAATTCAAAACACTCTGGTTTTTCATTCAAATTAAAATAAAAAATTAGTAACCAAATCGTAGTCAATTCATCTAATTGATTACAATTATTTTTCTTTTCCCGACTTCAATTGAGTGATACTTTCAAAAAAATTTCTAAATTAAAAATCGAAATTTCCTAATTTCTTTAATCGAAAATTGATATTCAAGGGGTTTGGGTTTAGTATTAATTAAAAAGTGGGAAGTTAAATTCAAATAAAAAAAAAAAACAAATTTCAAACTCGACAACCCTATTGACAAAAAATTCTCTTTCCATCCTTAAAGCTTAGCTACCATACGTTCTTTCACAAAATTCAAACCTTGCGTTTTAGATTTTCCCAAAAAAGTAGGAAGACCTAAATATTTGCTAGGATTGTTATTCACCTCAATACCCAATTCTTTATCACATTCACTCTTTAAAACATTAGGACAAGATTTAGGAAAAAACAATAGAACTTTTATAAAAATTTACTTCTTCTCCTGAGGCATTACAGTAAGGATCTAGTAAATACTTTAAAAATTGGATATTAGATTTTTTTTTTTCATCTAAAAGAAAAGGTAATGATCAGTGAAAGACTGATGAGTTAACATTCGGCTCATATTCTTGATTCTTATTCCTTGTAGAGAGTGATAACTACTAGCCTTACTAATCATCAAAGACAAATAATTTACAAGTAAAATGAATAGAAAAGGGGATAGTGGATCTCCTTGTCTAATGTTTGTTAAAGAAACAAATTTCTGAACTCGTTTTCATTCACTAACAAGTTAGAAGAGACCAATTTAAAAGATTTCAAAATAGTTTCCATATAAAAGATTTTAAAATAGTAAAAAGGCTTTTATTAGAAATTCCCTTTCCATTTTTGATGATTTTTCCAAAAATTTACAAAAAACAAATAACAAAATGGCTGATTAACAAGAAAGAAAATCTAAAAGGATTTTTTCTTTTATTTTTACAAACACGCTAATTAACAAAAAAGGCTCACTTTAATTCTTGTTTCATTTAATATAGGAAAAATGTTCCACTTTAAGTTATTTTATTAACTTTACTATATAAATAATTCAACTTTAAGATCTCATTAAATTACAAAAATCGAATTTCATAATTTCAATAAATGACAAATGATATAAATACACTTAACCTTTTAGCTATACCATTATTTTATTGTTCTCTTTCTAAAATCCAAACTCACATTGACACCCTTAATTAATATTTATAGCCCCTGACGAATTTAAAGCTAAAATGGAGAATGTCATAGAGTTAATACGTACTTTTGATTCTGATGGATTTCAGTTGATTTGGTTATGATTTCTTTAGAGAGAATGGTTATGGCTTCAAAAATATGGTTTGATAGAAAAAGTGTTAATTTCTCATTGGATTATTAAAAGACAACCACATAGCATAAAGATTATGTAAAATTGTTAAAAACCCATTTCTAGTACTTAAATGTTATATTAATAAATCAGGGATTTTTTTTTCTCAATAATTTATCACTTTATTTTAGAGTTCTTCTATAAAAAGTTCCTTAAATATTTTTGAGGGTTTCAATAACAATACTTAACCAATTAAAATAAAAAAAAAAAATTGGAAAAATGACTTGGAAACGTTTCTAGGCAGAAAAATGTCCCAACCTTCTGCCTTAGGGAAGGGGCAACAATGTGTAAGCAATTCAATTTCCCTTGTTTTACCATTCCAATTTGAGTCAAGTGATGACTAATAACAACAATAATAATACAATCAAGTAAGGACTTTGACCAACGAGCCTCGAAAAAGGACCAGAACCTTCTCTGTTCTTGAAAAAAATAATTTTATAGTCCATGCTGACATTGAGTCTAGGATGTATTAATAATTATTCCTCTTAAAAATAGCTCAATTTGACGAAATGACGTACTCATTTGTTGATTAACCAAGTTACATTGACCTTCATTTTTCCATATAATAAATAATTTAAATCATATTGAGACCCTTATAAAGTGGCATTTAATTTAAATTGTTTATGACTTCGATTAATTCATCTTTTTTCATCTTATCATTATCTTTTTAATGACTTAAATCTTGCATTTAGTGAGACTAAGATACAAAAAATATGGAACTATAATTCTCTATATACCCCTCTTTTAAAATTAATTATCCAACAAATTCCAATAAAGTTAAATTTATCTACCATTTACTTCATTTATATTTACAAAAATACTAATTAAAATAATCATCCCCAACAAGTAAGTTATATATTTTTAAAATCTTTTATCTTAAAAATACATAAAATTTCATTTTCCTAATCTAATACTCAAATCATGACTTTCATCATAATTATAAAATAGAAATAGATAAAATATAGATAGATAGTTTTTTAAATACCATATTTTAAATAAATACACATTAGATATAAAATAGATATAAATAAAATATAGATAAAAATAAATAATCTAAATAGTTTAACAATAAGTAAGCTAATTGGAGCCTTTAAAAAACAATTTAAATTAAAATTTTCTCATTTCTATTGAAAGCTCGAATTCCAAGAAATCACACATAAATAATTACATATTTTCACCTTAAAAACCGCTTTCTTGAAAAATTGTTTCCACTTTTTTTGGACCTTTTTTTTCATTCTTCTTATCTTTTTACACTTATTTATTTTATATTCATATTACCATTTTATGTCTCATTTTCGTATCAAATGAATTCATGTATGAAAAGCCTCAACCCATGATACAATAGTTTATTACTAGTATATGAAAACTTAAACCCGTTACTCAATCCATTTAATAAGTATGTCTCATGTCCATATGAGAATTGTTTATAGATTAAAAAATTATAAATAAATTTATAAAATACTTATAGATTTATAGAAAAAAAGGGTAGTAATAATATTTATATTCTACATATACAAATGGCATAAGATCTTGATATTCAATATAAAATTACAACCTATACAAAAGTTTTAATAAAGTAAAATCTCATCAAATATAAAAAATCCAAGAATTTAAATTTCCTAACAATTAACATCTCTAAATTAAGTGAAATTGTAACTTAAATGAACATTTCTATTAGTGTTAATTTTAAAATTCATCACATTCTCTATTAGATCTTTAAAAAAAAAAAAAAACAATCGAAGCAACTACATATAAAAAAGAATCGTATGAATGAAATATATTATGCAAAGATCTTTAAAATAATAGTTTGCTATACCACCCTCTTCTCTATAGAATCAATCCTTTATACATGAAAGAGGTTCTATAGTTTCTAACTTTAACTAGCAAGGATTTGACCTTTTATACTAAATGCAAATTCTAAAGCTTCCATGAATATCAATGTGCTTAAAGTATCGTGTGCCATTCTTGTAACTTGAGGGTATTAGAATTAATTGGTTTTCCACTAAACCAACACATACAAACTAACCATTTTACACCACTCCTAATCCAAATATAGCTTTACTTGGATTTGGTAGCACAATAAGGGATTTTCATACTTTTAGATTTTTCTCACACTATAGCTTTACTTGGATTTGGTAGCACAATGAGGATTTTCATACTTTTAGATTTTTCTCACACATAACACTAAGCATAATTAATTGATGATTCAAATTTTTCACATCCAACCTAATGTGATTTAAAGCATATTATATCCAATTAATTGCTCATGCTTTTGAGCATATAAGACAGTATGTATACACATCATTAAGCAAGGAAGTAGCAAATTGGTGTAAATTCTAGGTTATCAAAAGAGGCAACTTGATAGCTTATATACCATCAAGAAAGAAAAAGAAAAAGACTTAACAGTTAGACATCAATTCGTTTAATTATCTTTAAAAAGAATATAAATCAAAGCTCTTTAAAAACTCTTTTGGAAAACAAAATGGAATACATACACAGGTTCCTTACTTTTTGCTCATTTAGGCACCATTTGGTTGAGCAATTTTTATGGTACTAAACTTAATAAAAAAATTTGTTTCATGTTCAGTTTGTAAATTTACTTAGTAACTAAATAAAAATCAAGTTAATGGACTGAACAAAATGTCTAAATTTTACTTCATCTATACCATGGTATAAAAATAAAATTCATTAGATAAAAATAAAAAATATTTTATATTCTCAAAAATACCCTTTCATGTTATAATATTAATTTAATAAATATTATTTTTATTAAACATTACAAAAAATTATTTATTTTATAATATAAATAATTAATTTGTTAATATAGATTTTATATTCAGTATTATGCAAACTAAACATGATATAATAAACTTGTATTGTCTAATCCTTCTTATACTTATTATATCAAATTCTCTTTATCTAGTTCGATCTTTATAACTAAATGTTATCATAGATTACGATGCAATAAAAAAATTATCTAACTTAGGAACAAGAGATTTTTAAGAAAAAAATAAATGCAAATATGAAAAGAAAAGAGATTTCAAAATTAAAATTACACTTGTGACTTTTTGTAGTGCAGCTAATGTCAAAACTATTGAAATCCTAAGATAAATGGGTTCAGGGAACAGTGATATGTTTGCAGGAATTGTTTAATAAATGTGCTCGTAAAGAGGTATAGGAGTTGCTTAAGAACTTTGATACAAATGTAAATGTGTTTAGATGAGTCTAATACATTTGTGTCTCATATCAATTTTTTCGTACACAAACATGCTTAAATTTCTGCATATCCGGGTTTCACAATTCTAAGTCTCAAATTGCTAGTACTAAATAGGATGTTTGTAAATTCTCGTTAGTTCAGAAATAAATTAATTATTGATGACTATTATTGGAGATATTGAGATTACAAAAACAAACGACCCTTCTTAAGATGACGGATTATGGCTGACTGTGGGATCCGACATGAGACTGACAAACAACTAGCGGATTAAAAGACGATTATAAATATACATCTATATAGGATTCACGTAACAACTGCTCCCAACATCCAAAAGCAAAACGATAGTGACACCTAACCTAGTACCGGACATCCGATCCAGTTACACTGAATCGTTGATCTTTCCGATTAATTGGATCTGGAAGTAAATTTATAATATGAGATCTACATGAGGTTTTGAGTTCGAATATCGGAAATGTCGTTTTAATTCTCCATGTAATTAGTGAATAATAATGGTCGTTCTTGGTCAAAGTTTGAAGCCAAAATATGTATACGAGAAGAATGCTGAAAAACTAAAAACAGATATCTAATGAATCCAACATTTAAATCAAGATTTTTTTTTTTAAATATATAATCATCGAAATTTACGAAGGAAAAACAAAAAACTAGATCTAGTAAATAGGACATGCCAAAAATCGTTGGTTCGATAAACTACGCTAAGGAACTCAAGCTAATTAGGAACTCCAACCAGTAAACCTAGTTCCTTAAGCACAATGCTTTCGTGGAGCTCCGCTGCAAAGGAACCCTAGAAATAAGTTTCTTAATACTTTTTCATAATATCATTTTGCTTAGAGCGGATGCTTCTTGACACATTACAAACTGCATCAAAATATCCCAAAATGGTGCCATTTTTTTTTTTTTTTATTCTTACGGATGAAAATGCTCTTATACAGTCTAACATCAGATCTATAAAAATTTCAAACAATTGTTAAAAAAAACTCATTTGAAAGAACCCGTTAATAAAGTTAAGAGTTTTTTAATAGAAAAAATTTCTTAAAAATAGTGATGTATCATCCTAAAGAACTCTTAAGGAAATCCACTATTGAGGTTGCTCTCACTTATAATCGCTGATCCTTCTTCATCATTGGTGGCTATGCAAACTGAAACATTGAGTGCCTAGAGACACAACACAAGCGAAAATAGTAAGAGAGTAGTCCTCGATGAGGCCACAATGTTGCCTTCAATTAGAGCACAGCTAATGGAAAGGGGAAGGAGATATATGGAGTGTATTAAAGAATAACTAACTTATTGAGAAATTTTAGTTCTCTACACCTTATATAGAACCTCAGATGGGGAAAAAGATTTAATAAACATGTAAATATATATGATATGTAACTATCAATTATATTTAAGTATTTGATTATATAGTGAGATTTCAAGCAACTAAGTATTATTAACTTATATATTCGAATCCGATTGATAGTTACATATCATGTATACTTTCACATGATATATACTGTCTACTAAATCTTATTTCCCTAAATGGAGTTATATGTGGAAAATATGCATTCTTAATTTAGGTTGGACATATCTTTAACAACTTAATAACTAGAAGATTAGAATCTTCATAGTACCTTCAAGAAATAGTTGTGATTATTAGTTGTTTTTAACAATAAATAATAAGGAAAGATCAATATAATAGTCGACATACTATGGTAATAGCTAATCATCTAGAAAAAGGTCCACAAAAAATGAGTAGAAACCCATTAATAAAAGAATCAACTTTTCAATTATTGATTCGCAGTTTCCATGATAATTAACCCCACATATACAGCTACTATTTCTATAGCAACATAACATTAAGAGATCGTAGTGTCTGCATTACTAATTTAACAATAGCGAAAAATGAAAAAAAAAAATATATACGTATATATATGTATACGTATATGTATATGAAAATCAGTTTGCACAAATTCATAAGCACACCAAATCATCAACTGTGTTATTCTAAAACAATTAGGTTACTTTGAATAAATTAAATACTGTTAAGTTATTTTTTAATGTTATCCTTTTAAAATGTAGTCACATATAATATTATAAAAAAAAGATTACATCATAATGACATCGTAAAATATTTTAATAGTTTAGATAATCTAAGTTATTAAATTTATAAGCTTAGCCAAAGTACTTTGAATAATCCAAAAAAGAATACATTATAATGATATCATAAAATATTTCGATAACTTAAATAATCCAAGTTATTAAATTTGTAAGTTTAGCTAAATTAGTTTGAATTATCCATTTTCCCGTGGAATTGATCATTTATAACTGTTGAAATCCAGTATAATAACTCCGGTAATCGGTAAGGTGAACTACTACGATTATTGGCTACTACTTGCAATTGCGTAATTGGCGGGGGCAATTTGCCTGCCTAAAGCTCGCCCAACCGCTATTTCTTGGGAAAGGGCGACTACATTACACTTAGCAGGAGTGGAGGTTGTTTATCCGGGGCGATTAAAAAGCTAAAAATCACATCTGCCTAAACACAAGACATTATACCTCTTCCTTCGCTCGGCTCTACTTGAAGATATTGAAATTGATTAATTTTCCAATAATTCAATATATTCAATTCTAACTTTTGTATGTCACCTTCATCCAAATGTAGGTCTAATTCACATTTAGTGGCACCACTAAGAATTTGTATTCATCGAATTTGAATTTTCGGTTTTTTTTTTTATTTTTAAATTTGATTTTTTACTTTCCAATTAATACTAAATCTTAACCCATTTAATATTAATTTTCGATTAGAGAAATTGAGAAATTTCGTTTTTTTCTTTAAAAAATTTAGAATCACCACCTAAACAAAGTTGGGAAAAAAATAGAATCCATAATCAATTGAGTGGGTTACCGGAGGGTTCTGAATTCGGGGGCTAACCTATTAAATTCTAATGAATACCACTATCTATTTTCTTAAATTTTTTGACATATTCTTAAGAAAACATAAAAACTAAAAGAAAAAGAAAAACGTAAATTTTTACAGATTTTATCGCCATACCTACGTACCTGCTAGCCGGAATCAGACAACCATAATTCTTTTTTAAAACTTTAACGTGCTGTCTGATTTTAATTTTAATAACCGGACCAGTTTTATGTCTTTTACCCTTTTTTTTTTTAAGAAAACCCTAAAAGATCTAACTTTATTTCCAATTTTTAAGAAAAAGAATTAATTTTTTAAAAAGACTCAAATTAAGATTTTTTATTTGAAAAAAACGACTAAGCAATAAAAATTTTCTATTTTTCAAGAAAACCCTAAGAAATCTAAAAATGCAATTTTTACAAAAACTTTATAAAATATGGCTTACGCAAAAGATGCAAATATTAATGAAAAGGATATGATTTTTTTTTTAAATGCAATACTCATGCAAAAAATGTAATTCCAAAAAGGTGCCAAATATAACCGACCGATAAAAAATTGATGCTAAATCTTGCAAACCCGTATCAGTACCAATATACACAAACAAACTAGCCAAAATATTTATTTGATTTTTTATTTTTTTCTATTATTTTAATGACAAGACCATCATTCACTATATGAATCACAATTTCAAACCTGCTTAAAGTTAGACTAAAGTTAGTAAAAAACAATGATAACAAATAAAGAAGAAATAAGAAGGAACCACTACCCACCTTTTCAATATGGATACGAATCAGATCCAGGCTTCCAAAGACGCAGATCGGGTAGTCAAAGTCGGATCGGGTCGGGTTAGTAAGGCAAAGCAACCCCAACAATCTGCATAGCGGTCCGAATATAGATTTGAGCAAGAGAGTCAAGTTTTATGTCAAAGTTATTGATAGAAAGTGGGTTGGTGATGGTGTTTGGATTTGCTGTGGTGGTGGGTTTCGAAGGCTGCGTTGATTGTAGTGAGGGCATGCGTTCTGTGGTCACGTGTGGGTGTGTTTGGCTGCGGTGTTATTCGGGTGAAGATGGTTGTGGTTGGTGTGTCTGTACTGTGGCGGAGAGTGGGTGGTCGTGTGGCTGTGTTGTGGGCGAGGATGAAGAGCCGACGGTGTGTCGGTTTTTGTGACTGAAGTTGGTCGAGGGAAGGAAGTCGCAAGGTGAGGCCGATGTGTAATGCGAGGAAGAAGGTCGGCGCTGGATTGTGCAGCGTTCTGTGTGCACGGGCAGATGTTGGTTGGGGCGTGGAGATTCGACTGTCAATGGGTTGAACGATGGTGCTGCTTGATCAGTGAATGGGTTGCCGGAGTTGTGTCGTGTGCGTAGGATGCCATTGTCTCGCGAGTGCGTTCTGTGTTGCTGTCGGTCAAGGGATTGTCCAAGGGCGTGGCTGTGCGATTGAGGCGTACGAGTCTTCAGGCGTGTCAGGCGAAGGCTGTGGTTGACGGACAGTTGGTTGTTGGCTTCCGTAGTGATGAAGAGTGCCGCAGCAATGGGCGTTGGACGTACGCAGTCGTGGACAGCAATTCGATGGAGTACTGCTTGGACGTTGCGTGCGTGTGTGAGTCCTCCGTGTCTTCAGGCGTTGTGTATGTGGTGACATGCTGATCAGTAGGGTGAAGCTGCTGGCGTGGTCTTCGTTGGCTGTTCGGGCGTACAATGCGGCCGTAGCGTGGAGCTTGTGTCTTGATGATTCTGACGTGTCTGTGTATTGAGGAGGTTGGGTACTGGACATGTAGGCAATTAATTGAAAGTGGACTGCAATTTTTTCCGTTTTGAATGTGTATGTGTGTATTGAGGAGGATAGGAACTGGACATGTAGGCAATTAATTGAAAGTGGAACTACAGTTTTTTCCTTTTCGAATGTGTGAAATTTTTTCTTATGCTGCACGTTTTATATTTATAGAACCTGAGTTGAATCATCTTTTATATCGATTCTAATTTGATTTGATGAAATTTAAATTTAGATCCAAATCATTTATAACAATTCAAATCCAATTTAATAAAAATCAAATCAAAATTAAATTTTTTATAATGATTTAAATTCGATCAAATTAGATTAAAAAATTTTAGACTAGATATGAATCCATAGGCACAACTCGCTTTTTGTAAAAATAAAAAAAAAACATAGAAAAATAAAATAAAAAACACATAGGTATCTAACGAAAATTGAACCTATAAGCTCAAGCTAATTCCATATTAATAATCCAATATTTATTCATCAAACCGTTCGCTTATGTATTAATACTTGATACTTAGTACAATTAAATTGTACTTAAATTACGCGGCTCTTTAAAATAATTATTTAAACCGAACCAAAATTAAACTAATTGATCCTAAAATAATTCATTTCCTGAAAATCTAAAAATCTTTATATTTGTATTTTTTCTTTTTTCGTTTTTTTTTTTTTTGTATTTTTCATCATTTTTCAATTTTTATTATTTTTTATTTTAGAATTAAGACCATATAAAAAAATAAAAATTAAAACTACAAAGGAGAATGAGCAAAAATTAGGTGTCTATAGGCTTTCACATTTTTCACACACATAGCATTATAAATTTTTCACGAAATAGCTAATTAATCATTCAGATTTTTCATACTCAACCTAATGCAGTTCACAACATATTAACGCCAATAAGTTGCTTAGGCCTTTGAATAGATAGGATATTAGGTATGCACATCATTAAGCAAGGAAGTCATAAATTGATGTAAATTCTAGCTTATCAAAAGGGACAAATTGATAGTTTATTTATCGCCAAATTTTAAAAGAAATTTCAGTTTATATCAATCCATCCAACTATAATATAACTCAAAGCTCTTTAAAAACATTTTTGAAAAACCAAATGAAATGCATATAAATTTTTTTCCTATTTAAATTACGATAGAGTAAAAAAAATATATAGTTAGAAATAGTAAATCTAATTACTTTAGACTACTTTACATTATTTAGCAACTCTTGTCTGTCATAAAGTTATTATGAAAGAAAATTACTACTTATACCAAGCAATTAACATTCCATATTGAGCAAAAAGAAGGGAAATATTTTAATTCATATTTCAGATTTTAAATATTCGTAATTTACGAATCGCATGACATGCTGTATATGTTAGAAGTATCGTAGCGTTAAGAAATGATCTTTTTTATGGTCAAGAAAATAAGAAAAGATCTTTCCTATAACAAATAAGGACACATTAGAATCGACTTATATTATTGGAAATATTGAGATTACAAAAGCATAAGACCCTTCTTAAGACGACGGATTACAAGACAATAATATAAATATAGGACTCATGCAACAAGTAACAACTACACACAACTCAACATACAAAAGCAAGGCGATAGTTACACTCTAGTACCGGCGATCCAGTCACACAGCAAGTATCATCATGGACACAATCATCAGCATCGGCACAAGCATGGATTCATGGAGCAGGTGACAGGGTACTTGAGTCATCAGTGCTTGTGCAGCGGTGGTGGAGGACAAAGTTTCTGTGCTCGCTTATAAATTTCCCTCGCACGTTTAAAGGCCTCCTGGTGCAGCGATGGTGGAGGACTACGTTTCTGTACTTGCTCGAAAACTTCCTTCGTAAATTCTACGCCTTTCTTAAAACGTTTCATAACCTGATTCGCAGGTCCGAGCCGTAACAACCCACGTCTTGAAAATCTGCCATCAGGAAAAGAAAATAAAATTATAGAGAACCAAAAAAAAAGGAAAAACAAAAATGAGCGGTTTATCACTTTATTGATGGAGAGTTTCGCTCTTGGCAAGAAAAACTAATTCTGCAAAATTTTTGGTGTGGCATGAAATTGTGGAAGTTAACTAAACTAGGATTGGCAATTTCTTTTTCCATTTCTCCATGTCAAATTTACAAGGGCCATACTGATTCTCTTTGTATAATTTTAAATCTGTTAGATCTCTTAGAGACTATAAGATAAATGTATCTTATAAGAAAAAGGTAAACTTCTACGCTTACAAAAAGTAAGTGCCACTAAATCATTGATCTTTCCCATTAATCGGATCTTTTAGATTTATAATATGAGATCAATATGAGCTTTTCCATATAATTACTCAATATGATGGCTCTAGGTCAAAGTCTGAACTCAATTGTGTATGTGAGCAGTATTGTCAAATGAATCAATTTGATTTTACCTAGTTATTAAACAAGTCCGTTTCTAACACTATTTAACTCTGTTTGAACCCGATTCATCCCTTTAATCCTCAACCATCTTCACATGCTCGAGTCAATCACTCAAGCATGATTTGACAACACTGTATATGAGAAGAATGTTGAAAGATTAAATTTAGATATCAAATGAATCCAACATTTAAAACAAGTTTTTGACATATAATCATAAAAATTTAGGAAAAAAATAAAACAAAAAGCTAGATTTAGTAAACGAAATAAGCCTATCTTCATTAGAATTCTCGATAACTTAAGAAGAACCTCAAGTTAAGGAAATCCAACTAGTAAACCTAGATTTATGTAAGAATTATTTTCGAACTGTGAACTGATTTAAATAAAAATGAGCCTGAACTGGCCAACAAACCGTTGGGCTTTAAGGCCTAGGTGATTTTGCCTTAGAAAACTGTTCATCTAACGAACCCTTAAACCGACGGTTCAACTTCAAAGTCAAGTCTATCTCAACTTCGATTTAAAAAAATAAATAAATAAACACCATTACATTCATATAATTCAAATCAATTATTTCAAAATGAAAAAACAATAATCGAAAAATAAATAAATCATTTACACATTATTTTATTTTATTTTTAGTTATTTTATTTATGAAGTCTAATGTAAGATCTACAAAAATTTTGTTAAGAAACTCCTATGAAGGAACATATTAATAAAGTGATGAGTTTCTTAATATAATGAGTTTTTAAAAATGTTGATGTAAGTTTCTTAAAAACTCTTTAAAAAACTGACTAGTAAAGTTGCTCTAGCTTACACTCGTTGATCACCACGAAAGGAGTCTTCATCATGGGTGGCCATACAATCTGAAACATTGAGTGCCCAGAGACAGAGCACAAGCGAAAATAGTAAGAGAATTGTCCTCGTTGAGGCCATAATGTTGCTTTCAATTATTGCACAGCTAACGCAAAGCGGAAGGAGATATATGGAGCGTATTAAGAGAGGAACTAACTTGTTGAGAAATTTTAGTTCCCTGCACATTATATAGACCCTCTAATGGAGTTGTGCATGTGATAAGGTCGATGACCAAGTCCATCTAAGTCTAGAAATGTGCATTTTCAATTTGGGTTGGATATATTTAATATTATCAAAAGTTTAGAATCTTCGTAGTACCTTCAAGAAATAGTTGTGATTATTGGTTGTTTCTAACGATAAATATCATCTAGAAAAAGGTCTGCAAAAAATGAGTAGGAAACCATTAGTAAAAGAATCAACTTTCCAATTATTGATTCGCAGTTTCCGTGATAGTCAACACCACGTACATATACCGGCGGCTAATATTTCTATCACGATATACCTTTTAATACATATTCAACGACAACGAAAAATGAAATATATATATATATATATATATATAAATATATAGAAAAATCAATTTACATAATACCATAAGCACATCGAATCATCAATTGTATTATTCTAAAACGGTTATATACCACTGTTAAAAAAATTTGAATATTCTCAAATTTTTATAATATTATCATCTAATATATAGTTATAAATAACTAATGATTACTATTAGGAGAAAAGAGAAAGATAATATTATAAAAACATTATAAAATGTTTAAATTCACGTGAAATACTTTAATGATTTATTTTCCTATTAAATCGATCATCTAACCGGTGAAATCCATTAGATTAACTCTTACAATATATCGAGTTGAATGGGATGTGGAAGTCTTCCGTCAAATAGGGATTCCGTAATGTGCATGACTACAATTATTGGCTACTACTAGCAATTGCATAATTAGCACCGACAAAAGTCAGCCGTCATTTTTGATGGGCACTTGGCAACAAATGTCAAGACAATAACTTTTGGGTCGTGAGCATTTAATTTTATAGCCACGTACTTATATATCGTACACTTGTCAATATTTTATGATTAATAAAAACAACGCGTTGTCCATTTAAATTCTTTGCATGTTGGCTTGAATTCAAATAACAATATATTATATTACTCTTTTGAATTGTATTAATTTGTTTTATAATTGTAAATATCGTAATAGTTATTTATGTAATCTTCTTTAAATATGATTAGGTTAATAATTTCCAAAACATGTAACGACCTACTTCATAGATATCTTTACCTATTGAACAACATGTATTTCTCAAATAAGGTACTTAAAAAGGCCAGTCATTAAGTGATCCCTAATACGAGGATAAGGCTCAATAAAATTTCAATTTAAATATGCTTTTCTCAATATAAACACCTAGTTTTTGCACTTTCGTAATCATAATTTTTTATTTATTATTATTTTTTATTTTTTACAAAAAAGGTCCTAATTCAAAAATAAAAAACAATAAAAATGAAAGATAAAAATAAACATAAAAAAGATTTTGTAGATTTTTAGGAAGTAAATTATTTTAGAGTCATTCGTTTTATTTTAGCTTAGTTCAATAAAATAATCATTGTAGAGAATCACGTGGTTTAAGCACAATTTGATAACGGCCTAACGGATAAGCACTGGAGTATTAGATTGGATTTAATTTGAGATTGTAGGTTTGAGCCTCACTAGGCATCTATGTCTTTTATTTTTCTATTTTTTTACAAAAGCAAGAGAAATAAACATGATTCATATCTAATTAAAATCATTTGCATCTATAAAATCATTTGCATCTAGTTTGATTTTATTAAATCGGATTTGAATTAATTTTGATCTAGTTTAATCATTATCAAATCAAATACAATAGATATAATTATATATGATTTGATTTGGACCTTAAAAACACACATACACGTGCATAAAAAAAAAAAAAAAAAGAGGAGACACAGTAGAAAAAGACCACCTTGATACAGCAATAATTCAACGATTACTACTACAGAATTCTTCAGCACGACCAGGCAAACAGTGGCAACACTAGGCAAACAACAGCGAGGCAGACAACAGCAAACAAGACAGCAGCACGGCAGACAGCAACGAACAGGATAGCAGCAAGGCGAATAGCAACGAACAGGACAGCAGTACAGCGGACAACAGCGAACAGGATAGTAGCACGGTAAACAGCAGCGAACATGACAGCAGCAAGGTAAACAACAACAAACAGGACAGTAGCAAGGCGGACAGTAGCGACATCCAACATCGTCCCAACACTACGGACAACAAATCCAATACACATTCCAATTACAGCTAGCCCCATCCATCAATAGTAGCACACATCAAACATGTACATTGCTCCCCACACTGACGTAGTCTATGTATTGATCATCCGCACTAATCACTGCAACTACACGAACCGCCAATCACCAACAAAATCTACACGATAACGCTTTGCAGCAGCTACGCACGTTGGAGATAGTAGCCCTACAATCAACTTCGGTTTCTATCCAAATTTTTTCTATTTATTATATTATTATTTTGTTAGGACTTTAATGGTTTAATATGGTATATGTATATGTGTATATTAGTTTAAGGTATTTTTTTAGTATTAGTTTTCTTTGTAATATATATTAGGTACATTATATTAATTTAAGTGAATATTTATTTAATAAGTGGACATAAACATTAGATTAGGAACCGTTAAGATTGGTTTTTTATTACATATATATGTTATTATATTAATTATACTTTATTAGTTAACATGATATATGATATATGTATATGTTAGTTCAGAAGTTTTAGTATTAGTTCTTATACCAGTATATCATATAGAATTAATTTATTTTAATAGATAGTCGTATATATTAGTTTAAGTATTGTTAGGAGTGGTCATAGCTTAAGATTTGGTTTATTACGTAGAAAGTTGTTTTTCTTTAAATAAAAATTAATAAAAGACCCTTTTTTAAAAAATAGGATTGTTAGAGTATTTTTAAAAAAAAAAAATACAAAAACACTCAAGAGTTAGGACCGTTTAGATTTTTTTTTTAAACCGAATCAACTAAAACGTAAACTCGGCCAATTTTCGAAAATTAAAATCAATCAACACACTAAGATTTTCTGAAAGAACTACGATCATCTAATCTCGGCTAGCGGGTACATAAGCACTTTCTGGGCGATGATAAAATATATAGAAACTTAGGTTCTTTTTTCTTTTGATTTTATTTATTTATTTAAATATTATAATTAATAAAATCCTAATTTCGGTAAATAAATAGTAGTACCCATTAAGGGTTTAATAGGTTAGCCCCCGAACTTGGAACCCTTTAATTCTTCATTTAAAATTGAAATCAAAGATCGGTAGCCAAATCGTAATCAATTCACCCAATTAGTTACGGTTTCTTTTTCTTTTCTTGACTTCGGTAGGGTGACGACTCCAAAAATTATCTTCAAGAAAAAATCGGAATTTCTCAATTTCCTTAGTCAAAGATTAATATTAAATGGGTTAAGGTTTAGTATTAGTCGAGAAATGGAGAAATCGATTTTAAATAAAAGAAATCGAAAAATCAGGCTTAACAGTTTAGCGAGTCCACTGGGGACCCTGGAGAGCTAGCTACTAGAAATTGTCGAAAATAGGATTATTTTGAAAAAATAAAAAATAAAAAGATGAAATAACAAAAATAATAAAAAAAAACTTAGGTATGTTATTTTATGTATTTGTTTATTTTATTGCTTACATTTTTTTTTTTTGTTGCAGTTTATTTAAGGGGGTAGTTTTGGGGGGTTTACTTTTATTCTATTTTTTTTTTTTTTTTTGCATTATAAATGTAAGGTAGATACGGTCAAAACCAGGCCGTTTTAGGACCTTAAGAAGGGGGCCATTGTGTAAACTTCGGATATTGTAGGGTAACCACCTTCCGAGGCCGATCAGGCTACCCCACTCAAGTTCAAATGCAACTACAGAATTGTTGCTTTGAAAAAACATAGTGGTTGCAGAACTTGAAAACCTTTAGAACCCACCCTTTTGCATTACACAAAACCTTTTTTCAAAAAAAATCGCAAGAACCTATGATGTGGCAGACCTAAATGGACAAGGGCAGTTGTGAAGTTATAATTGTAATATTTCTTTGTACATAATTTGTAATAATTTTATGTAAAGTTTAGATTACGTTGTAATTTTAATTTTGATTTTGATTTTGATCAGTCATAGCTAGATCCAGTCAAGGGGCTTCTAAACAGATTCACGTCTACCCACCTCATTGGCCTTAAAAGATACTCTAGATATGGTTCTAACATTTTAGCCCAAATAAGTAAGAATTTATTAGGAACAAAATTGGGCTCATCTTGCCCCTATAGAAGAGCCTTATAAATATTACCTTAGTGCGGGCCTTAGTATATCTATGGGAGCCCGAATTTATTGCTTTTTATTTAGGCCCACATTAGTTGAGCCCATCCCTCATGGAGTAAATAGAAAACAAAAATAAAAATAAAAAAAGGAAACAAAACAAAAGGAATCAAAGCTTTAAAATAATAGATAGTTATCATTTTGCCTAGTATTCTACTAACCAGAAATATTCATTCTTTTACGTAAATTTAGCATTTTGCAAATAGCCTTCTTCATTTAGAATAAATAAGATTTAGATATTTTCTTTGTTTAGTATTTTATTCTTCAGAATTCCTCGCTTTTAAATTGACCCTTAGTAACAATAAATTGTATAAGCTTGTATATAGAATTCTATGAAAGCAATCCTCCGTAATCATCCATTTACAATCTCATCACTTGGGATTTGTAACATGAAAGCCTTCACATTCTCTTTCTCTCTTTATAAAAAAAAAAAGAAAAGAAAAGAAATCCTTATAGGGTTCGAGACAAACACAATTACTTGGCCCGTCAAGGCAACTAACCTAAACAGATCCACTTGGCAATAACTAACCAAACCCGAACCCGAACCCTAGCCCATCAAGATGATTCAACCAACTCAATGCCCCTGAGCCATTAAGTCCAACCATGAACCGAACCAAAATACAAAGCCATTAAACACTATTCTAAGCTTAATCCTTGGTATAAACAAAAAGGGCAATTCATTAGTCCCTTCTACTTCAAAAGTTATTAGTTCTAGCCCATTCAAACTCTAAAGAACCTAACCTAAAGTCACATGTGGAAGCTTAAGGGCATTAAGACTTATAAGTCTGGGGCATGGGGTATTTAGTCTTTGAAATTTCACAACTGGGGCATGTTCCAAGGAATTGGGGAGTAAAGTCAATACACTAAGGTCAATCAATCCCTATGTAAGGAATTGGTAGCTCACTTTTAAAAAGTTTTTGAATGAAAAGAGGCGAGCTATATCCTATACACTAACCTTAAACACTTTAAGAGTTAAGAGACATCATGGTGAGGATATTTTAAACTCATTCTTTAAAGGAGGTCCATTTTGAATTTGATACGCAAATAGAAATGAAGTTATGCATTCATTTTCAAATCCCAAACACAATTATCCTTTGATAACCCCGTTGAATTGTTTTGGAGTCATTTCAAATGTAAACCCTATCAAGAACTACCCCCACAGTAGGGCAATTCGGAGGTTAGGGTCATTAATTAGGAGAAATGGATAACATTGATTTATGTTTACCCCAGTAATAACAATTCAAGGATAATTTTTGTTTTCGATAAATTATTCCCTTTGAAGAAGAGCTAACATTTTTCCAAGTACCCTAAAGGCCACACATACCTTACCTAAGCCAATGCATTCTAAACCTATGGATTAAGGGCCTTAATTCATCTAAAGACAAAAACTTGACAAAAGAGAGAGTTATTTTGGGGGAGAGAAAAGAAAGAAATGAAATGAAAAAATAAAAAAGAAAAAGAAAAAAATAGGAAAAAGGAAAATGAAGAAATACCCAAATATTAGGCTTGAGAAAATCCCCAATCAAAGAAGGCTTAAGTTGCTCAAAAACACAAGGCCTAGAATCACATTCCCAACCAAAAACACAAAACCTCATATTCATTCAGAATCATGTTCTCAACCACAAACCAAAAACTCCATATTCAGTTCAAAATCACATTCCAAATCACGAACATAAACCCTTTCTATCGACTCGATTCTTAAACACAAGACCTTTCTACCCACAATACCTCCCTACTCAAAGCTCTTCCAATTTTGAAGAATAATTTATCTAAGATAAAAATTATTTTTGAAACTGGGGCAAGCGCACATCTAGTTCATTCCTAAGGGTTCTTGACTTGTACCCCCCGGGGTTAGACGAAAGCATTTCTTTCAAATTGGCCCTCTCAATTAACTTCTTTTGAAACCATTTGACCAAAAGCCAAATTTACAATACTAAACCCAAAAAGACCTAACAAATCGATCAGAACATATCACTTGCGAATTGGACTATAATTTTCGGAATAGTAGTCAAGAGTGACGTCTAAACCAAGAGTGCGTAAGGAAGTCCTCTTCGACTAAACTAATCGTGAGTTACCATTTCCTTACAAAATGAATGTTTAAGGCCTATCCAAAAGGCTCATTGTCCAGGTTACAAACTAGGGTGGATATGAGATACCCTACATGATTATAGCATTTGTCTTTTAAATAGGAATTTGTATCTATTAGCAAACTTTCAAAAAAACAAGAAGGAAAAAGAAAATGAAAAGGAGAGAGAGAAAGTGGAGGCTTGTTACAAGTTTTTCCATTTCATCCCTAGTGGCTAAAATTTCAATTCATGATATAAAAAGATTTCACCAAATTCCTCGTATGTAAATTTCTCAAATCAAGAGTTTTTTTCGTTTTTTCGAGTCGGCTATGTTCCTTAGTTTTACTTTCAATTGTCAATAGAGTTTAAGCAAGTCCGAAGGGTACTTACCCTTTATCCATTTTCTCAAGGATATAGCCAGCTCATAGAGCACTGTTCCTATCCATATCTTCTTTAGCACTTCAGCCAATTCATAGAGCGCTATCCAGATTCAAATTCTCATTTAGGAATCTAGCCAACTCATAGAGCGCAATCCCAATCTAAAGTTTCTTAAGCTTCTAGCTGACTATTAAAATAGTCCCAATTTATAATCTCCTAGGGAGCTAACCAGTTTGTAGAGCGTAGTCCCAATCCAGAGTTTCTTAGAACGTTACCCAACTCAAAATTTCTTCAACGGATTTAACAAGCTCAGGAAGCGCTATCCCAACCAAGTTTTCCTTATTTTTAGGTCTTAGTCAGCTTAAAGGGCACTTTGATTGCCTTAGTTAGTCAATTCATCAGAGCACTACCAAGTTTTCTTTGTCTTTAGGTCTTAGCCAGCTCAAAGGGCGCTTTGACTGCCTTGGTTAGACAACTCATCAGGGCACTACCAAGTTTTCTTTGTCTTTAGGTCTTAGCCAGCTCAAAGAGTACTTTGACCGCCTTAGTTAGTCAACTCATTAGGGTACGACCAAGTTTTACTTGTTTTCAAGTCTTAGTCAGCTCAAAGGGTACTCTGACCATCTTGGTTAATCAGCTCATTAAGGTACGACCAAGTTTTCCTTGTTTTGAGGTCTTAGCCAGCTCAAAGGGCGCTCTGACCGTCTTGGTTAGTCAGCTCATTAGGGCACAACCAAGTTTTCCATGTTTTCAGGTCTTAGCCAGCTCAAAGGGTACTTTGACCGCCTTGGTTAGTCAACTCATCAAGGCACAACCAAGTTTTCCTTCATTCTTTAGGTCTTAGCCAGCTCAAAGAGTGCTTTGACCGCCTTGGTTAGTCAGCTCATTAAGGTATGATCAAGTTTTCTTTATCTTGAAGTCTTAGCCAGCTCAAAGGGCGCTTTGACCGCCTTGGTTAGTCAGCTCATTAGGGCACAACCAAGTTTTCCTTGTTTTTAGGTCTTAGTTAGCTCAAAGGGCGCTTTGACCACCTTGGTTAGTCAGCTCATTAGAGCACGACTAAGTTCTCATTATTCTTTTTAGGGATCTTTATCAACCCACAAGGGCACTACCCCTCGCTAGTCTTCGTTTCAAACTAATCCTTATCAGGTGTCTTAATGTTCCTTAGGATAGAATTGTCCCGCGACAAAAACGGTGTCTCTTTTGTCTTTGTGGCAAAGTTTTACTCAAACTTCACCACACTCAATCAATACTATTTCATGCCAATAAGAAATCACTTGTATAAATATTCAAAAGGTGCTTATTAAGAGCTTAACCTGTAGTATGGACTTATATGTCACTCACCTTTTAAGGCAAAACATCACTTGTCTTTTAGACCTTCAAACATATCTTAAAAGATGCATATATTAGGGCTAACTAGCCAAAACCGTACTTAAGCTTACAAATAGCTAACCTTAAATCCAAAAAGGCAAACTAGGTGAGTTTGATTTATGTTTACATCAAAAGCTAGACTAGTGCTCTCAAATCATCTAAAAGACCCAATCACAAGGCTTTAACCATTCATACCTACCCCTGATGTCAATAAACACTAACCCTTCAACTCCTTATAATAAAAAATGAATAAAACAAAATAGAGCAAGAAAAGTTGACAAACATATCATATTCACAATGATTATATCAATATCACAAGAATCGATGCAAGTGAAAATGCATGCAATTGATACGCTAATATTTCTTACCTAGCCATTTTGATTAACGCATTCTTACCATACCTTTCATATAATAATGTCATTCATTCTAACCCTAGTTTAAACAGTTAACTAACTTTTTATCCTCAACATTTGCTTTCTTAATCTAAGCACTTGATCAAGTCAATACTCTCTCTCTCTCTCTCTCATCTACCATAATTAAATCTAGGGGATTAATCCTAATAGAGCACTTATTCCTAAACCAATTTGAGGATCATAGCACAATCTTTTCAAGTTTGATCTAAAGATCGTATCATATACTTTCCAAGTAGTGAATAGGATTTTATTTATTAGGATAGCTTCTGACTAGCACTTAAAAACCCAGTACTTGTACCTGGAAACACTTGAACAAATGACAATTATGCATATGCAAGATAGTTATACGAAATGCAATCGTATTTTTAATTGAATTCTCAAACTAACAAAAACATTCAAATGTTATGCAATGTAGCTGTGATTTCAATTGAGTCACTAAGCTAAACAGAAGTAAGCAACTACATATTTACAATTCATTAATCAAGCTAATATAAGTCATCAAATCTACACACCCACTCTACGTACTATTGATATAAGTATGTTTCACTTGCTAGGTAATAGAAAACAAACCATCAACTAAAATAATGTAATTGTCAACAACCTAGCACACTAAATCAATGATAAAACCTAACTTCCATTCTAGATTCTCTTATAATGGTTATAGTAAGTGATTATATAAGATTTAATAGTCAACATGCATGTGGTCTACAATATCAACCAAACGTAACACAAACAAGTTATTAAGTTTAAAACCTTGTTTTGACTCCTTAGTTTGATGGAAGAAAGAAGTATCAGGATCCCTAAAATTTAACTAATTAGCTCTTGCTTTTCATGCCAATATCTCTCTTCATTTTCCCAAATTGTATTAAGTTTCTCGAACAGACATTCCTCCTCTTTTGTATCTATGCCATCCGAACTCCCTTGCATTAATGCCAAATCCTTCAACACTTTATCTATCTCGTTCTTGTTATTAGGAAATGTCATGCCCCTGAAGTGGCAGAACTATAACAGTCTCGACATGTAAACCATTATAGGATAAAAATAGACCTTACAGCCATTATCTTAGACTTGATTTTCATAAGGCATTCTCAATTAACCCACTTTAAAATAAACAGCTTATAGATAAATAAGTTATTTACCTAAGAAAGTATGAAAAATATACATTATAATTCAAATATTACAATTAGTGTTCACATGATTTCATAACTCTATATTATCTAAGTAAATACTTTATTTAAAAAAGGAAAGATTCTAAAGTAAGAATTAAGACCTTAAAAATAGATATATTCTTCAAATTTATTTCCTCACTCCCCAAAATCCATGTCACGCCCCAAAGTGGCAGAGTCGTAACAGTCCCGCTGTGTAAATTATTTTAAGATAGAAGCTAACACTTCAACCACTATCTTAGACCTAATTTACACAAGACATCCACAATTAACCTGCTTTGAAGTAAGCAGTTCATAAATAAACATGTTATTTACTTATGAAATTATAAAAAATACATATTTACTTTGAAATAATCTGAGTATATTACAAGATTTAGTAACCTAATCATAACCTACTTGAGAAATACATAAATTATTACCAAAAGCTTTAAAGATAAAATCCAAACGTGAAAGTGTATTCGATCCTCAGTTTTATATCCTTACTCCCCAAGATCCAGCAGTTGTTAGCTTTAGGGTACTTATATGGCCGCTTCTTAGCTAATACCTGTAACAATATCTATAAGGATGTGAGCAACTGCAGCTCAATAAGTTAAGATAAAAACTTAAAACTATATCTCAAACACAAATATGGTCATCAATCAAATCAATTAAATGCAATGTATGTATAAGTAAATACAATTGCACAACATTGCTTTGCCCATCGTGAGATTAGAGAAATTTCATTTGCTCTAATCCGAGTTGAGGATTTTCCGTTTAATATAACAACTCATGACCAAACCCAGACTTGTGCAATAAAGACACCACTCCTCCAGCAACTACCTTTGAACCATTGACTTCACCCTTGTCATGACCTCATCATCGATCACTTAGTTCGATTAAGGATGAAGAAAGCACCAATTATGCAATCTAGTACTATCCCTTTCGAATGGGTCGATATTTGGTCGAAGAGCCCTAAATTTCTCCTAATAGGTTGCAATGCAAATCTAATTTAGAATTATAATTCATATATTTAGTTAAATTTGGTTTAAGGTATTTAATCATTTCAATAAATCATATAAATACAAGCTAGAACAATAAATCAAAATCATATCAACAACTCAGAAATAAGCACAAGCATACATTCAACTACCTAATAATACAATCAAGCACAATTTCAAGCCTCTGAATACTACAAATTAGTACTTCAAAATACAATAACATATTAATCCTAACTTACCCGGATTCCTCGCTTGCTCACTCTAAGTGTGACTCGCACAGACCATCGCTAATCGTCCCTATAATACAAGCGTTGTTTCATTTTCCACGTAACTGCTATAAATTTGTTTTATGCTATAATGCTTATTGTTTTCTTTAGTTTAGGGTTTTAATATACTTAATTATTTAGGTTTTTAAGTATTTTAAAGTTATTCCTAATTTAGGCTCGGTTCTAACTCAGTTTTGGAATCGATTTCCAAATTATTTCCAAATTAGGTTTTTAACTCAATTTTCGATTATGGATTTTATATATAAACCTTAAGAAATCAACCAACCCATAATGTGAAATTAATTACATTATTTTTGGGTATCCTAAATATAGTTTTTTGTCCCTAACCAATGTTCTAGTCTATGCGATACATCATAATCCTAATTTAACTATTGAATTTATTATCTATGTGAGAAAAATTTACATTTTTCATCTAGTTATCCTAATTTAAGTTTTCTACTTGATTTATTACATATTTATATTATTATTATAATATCAATTTTAACCTATTATTTTCCTACTCATCAATTTCTTATACTTACATATTAGACATTATCACCTAATAAGTACATAATATACACATCTAATATTCTTATCACTACAAATATCATCTCTCAACATTAATTAACATATCAAAATACCTAAATTCATCCCAAATTAAAATTTATACCTAATTACCCTAAATTACAAAATTAGCTTAAAATATACCATTTTTACTTATTACATATATACTACATAATTCTCTAATAATCACATCTAGTACCTTAAATGTTATAAATATCATATTTTATCAAATTTTAACATCCCAAAACATATAATTATCCTTCTAACTACCTAATTAGCTCAAAATTACCTATTTTATGCATCATTTTAAAACCTAAAAATAATAAAAAAAATTTGAAAATTCATTTTTGAAAATGGGCTTCACAGCACTGTTCTACATCATCTAAATAGTCTACACAAATTTTTTTAACATAAAACTACACTCCTAAGGTCATTTATTTCTAAATCAAAATATGTTCGGTCATACACAATTTCTTAAAGACGGTATATTTCCAGACATAAATTTATCAAAATAAAATTTTTAGCTAAATTTACATACTTAAAAACCTTATAATATCAAATTTCATAATTTTCTAAGTGTATTTAATTTTTTTAATAAAATAAGTAAAAGAAAAATTAAACTCACCGAAGTTAATAGCTCCAGCCACCGCTTGTTACGCTCTAAAGCGACAAAATTATAACAGTCTTGTTGTGCAAACCAATCTAAAATAGAAACTGATCATACAACTACTATCTTAGATTTGATTTACACAAGGTATTTACAACTAACCCACTTTAAAATAAATAGTTCGTGAATTAAATAAATTTTTTACCTAAGAAAGTTTGAAAATATATGTATATTCACTAAAATTCAAGTATTACAAATAATGCTTGCAAGCTTTCATCATACTTTATTTCCGAAACAATATATTATCCAAAAATGGAAAACTCTAAAATAAAACTTGAAACCTTAAAACTTTCTCTGTTCTTTAGATGTATCTCCTCACTCTTAAGATTTGGCAGTTGCTAGCCTCAAGATAAATATAAGTCGCTTCCTAGCTAGCACTTGCAACAACAGCTCAATAAGTGGGGTAAAGACTTAAAATTATACCTCAAACACAAACACAGTTATCAACCAAATTAGTTAGATGCAATAGATATACGAGCAAATGCTATCATACAACATTATCCGATCCATCGTAAAATTAGAGAAATTACACCCGCTCTAATCCAGGTTGAGGAGTTTCCATTTAATGCAACAACTTACGACCAAACCCTGACTTATGCAATAGAGACATTACTTCTCTCAAGACTTTCTTAGAACCCGTTGACTTCATCTATATCTTGACCTCCTCACCTGCTACTCAGTTCGACTAAGGATGAAGAAGGGATTAATTATGTTATCCAGTGCTATCCTTTTCAAAGGAGTCAGTATTTGGCTAGAAAATCCTAATGTTCTCCTAATAGGTTGCTATGTAGGTCCATTTTAAATTTATGAGTCAAATATTTAGTTAAATCTAATTTAAGGTGTTCGATTATTTCAAACAAATCACACAAAACAAGTTAAAGTAGTAAACCAGAATCACATCACCAACTCAGTCATAAGCACATACGTACAATTAACTATCTAACAAACACAATCACGTACAATTTCAAGCCTCTGAGTATTACAAATTAGTACTCCAAAATACGATAACATATTAATCGCAACTTACTTGGACTCCTCGCTAGCTCATTCGAGATACGACTCGCACTAACCATTGCCAAAAATCCTTCTCAAACAAATATTGTTTCAGTTTTTCGTATAATTGCTATATATTGGTTTTATCCTATAATATTTATTGTTATCATTGTTTTAAGGTTTAATATACCTAATGATCTAGGTTTTCACCTTTTTTACAATTATTCTTGATTTAGGCTAAGTTCTGGCTTAGTTTCCGCATTGATTTCTAAATTAGGTTCTAGTTTAATTTCTAAGTATAGTTTTATACGCGAATCCGAGAAACTCATTTTGACCCATAATATGAAATTAATCACATTATTTTCGGAAATCCTAAATATCATATTTAACCTCTAACCAATATTTTAATTTTGATGATATACCCTTTATCCTAATGTAATTATCGAATTTACTCTTGATGTGAGAAGATTTTACATATTTCATAAAAACACCTAAATTTAAGTTTCCTACCAGATTTATTATATATTTCTATTATTATTATAATATCAATTTTAACCTAATATTTTCCTACTCATTAATTTCTTTTACATACATATTATATATTATCACCTAATATATACATAATATGCACATTTAATATTCCCATCACTTGAAATATCATCCCTTGACATCAATTAACATCTCAAAATATCTAAATTCATCACAAATAAAAATTTACATCTAATTACCTTAAACTACAAAATTAACTTAAAATTTATCATTTTTACCTATTACATTTATACTACATAATACCCTAATAATTACATCTAATACCCTAAAAACTATAAATATCACACATAATCAAATTTGAACATCCTAAAACATATAATTATGCACTAAATCAATAACTACCCATTTAATTACTTGATTAGCCACAAATTACCCATTTTAAGCATTATTTTAAGATCTAAAAATTTTGAAGATCCATTTTTTGAAAACAAACTTCATAGCACTGTTTTATACTTCTAAATAGTTTACACAAAAATTTTAAACCTAAAACTATACTCTTAAGGTTATTTATTTCTAATTTGAACAAAACTCGAGTTTGTAGAATTTCTTAAGAACAACATATTTGTAGACATAAAATTATCAAACTAAAATTTTTTCTTAAATCTACATACTTAAAAACCACAGAATTCCGAATTTTACAATTTTCTAAGTATATTTTTAGTATTTTTTAAAAAATAAGTAAAATTGAAAGGAATATTAGACTTAACAAAGTTGGTGGCTTTAGCCACTGCCACTCGATATGGCCATATCAGCTGGCCTAGGTGCTGCCACCACCGTGTGGTAGTGATGGCCGTCCACTCCTCGATTTTCATCGGGTGTTGGTTCACCTTATAGCTTCAATTTGCATAGATTTTTTTTTTTGAAATTTTTTTAGAAAAAACTCTAATCTTCTTTCTCCAGTGCACTCAATTATTTTTATACACCAACTGACAAAATGAGCTTTTGATTTAATTTAGGTATTTATAGAGCTATATAGATATTTTTTTCTCATTAATTTGAGTTGACATTAGCCTTATCTTATCCTTTTCCACTTTTCATTCGTTTAATTTTGATTAGTTGATTTTGTTTCTTCCATTTCCAAGCTGTTATGACCAATTTTTGGAAATTTCTTCATTTTTCCTGATTTTTTTAATTATTTATAAATTTTATTTAATTATTTAATATTATTTTAATATATTTCAGGTATTTTAAGTAATTTTGCGTATTTCTACTTATATGTAAATTCACATATGGTACAAATCAATATTCCTAAATATTATTTATATTATTTCATGATTTTTAGTGTGTATATAATTTATCTTTATTAATTTGTTAATTATTAGAACTTATTTTATGCGTTTTCAATAACTAATGGAAAATTTACGTATAATCCAATATTATAATAATTAATTATTTCATTATTAATTTTTCTAAATCTAAACTCACAAGATTACTTCTATTAATATTCCTAACTTCGTCATAATATTTGAGCTGGAACGAATAATTTTCTCAATTGCCATAATTTCCACAAATCAAACCTCAAATACCTGATTGCAGGACTTACACCGCCAGTAACCATGGCCTTTTCAGCCGATCTAGGCGCAGCTACCATCATATAGTGGTGGTGGTCGATCACTCTTAAATGGTCATCAAGTGAGGGTTCACCTTATAGCCCTTAATTACAAAGATTGTTTTGTAAATCTTGTAAATAAACCTTAATCCTAACTCTTTCGATTCTCTCTATTTTTCTCACACTCCTAACTAACCAAACAAGTTTCTAAAAAAATTTGGGTATTTATAGTGTTGCGTAGGATTTTTTTCTTGTTAAATTGACTTGATATTTACATTATCTTTTCTTCTTTTTGACTTTCTATTTGGCTAAATTTAATTGCTTAATTTTTTTTCTTCAATTCTAGGTTTCCATGACCTACTTCTAGATATTTTCTCATTTTTTTTTTAATTTTTCTTAATTTTTCCTTGATTATTTATGAATTTCCTGTAATTATTTTAGCATATTTTAGGTATTTTAAGTAATTTCATGTATTTCTATCTACATGTAAATTCATATATGGTACAAATAAATATTATTTATGTTATTTCATGAATTTTAGTATGCATATAATTTATCTCTATTAATTTATTAGTTATCAGAACTTATTTTATGTATTTTCAATGAATAACAAGAAATTTACATATAATTCAATATTAGATTATTTAATTATTTCACTGCTTATTTTACTAAATCTAAACTTACGAGATCACTTTTATTAATATTCTTGGCTTTGTCATAAAATTTTGGCTAAATCGGACAATTTACTCGATCACCCCAAATTGTACAAACCAAACCCCGAATTAGTAATTATAAGGCTTACAATCCAACAATTACTAGCTTATAATCCAACAATTACTAGCTTCAAGGTAATTATAAGGCTACTTCCTAGTTAGTATCTGCAACAATATTTATAAAGATGTGAGTAACCAATAGTTTAGTAAGTTTAGACAAATACATAAAATTATACATTAAATACAAATAGTGTTATAAACCAAATTAGTTAGACGTAGTACACGTACAAGCAAATGTCTTCACACAATGTTGTCCGGCCTGTAGTGAGATTAAAAGATTTACATCCACTCTAGTCTAGGTTGAGGAGTTTCCATATTTATATAACAACTCATGACTAAACCCAAACATGTGCAATGGAGATACTGCTTGTAAGCCCCAAAACTAACTATTCGAGGTTTCGATCGGTTGAAAGACTCGATCGAACCTAAATTATAAAATAAAACTAGAAATATTAGTAAAATGATCCCGTAAGTTTAAATTTAAAAAAATAAGCAATAAAATAAAAGAACATAAAAATTTCAAATTTTAAGTATATAACTCGTTATTTATCGAAAATACGTAAAATACATTCCGATAATTAACAAATCGCTAGAGATAAATTATATATATACTAAAAATCATAAAATAACCTAAATAATATTTAGGAATATTTATTTGTACTATATATGAATTTACATGTATGTAGAAATACGCGTAATTACTTAAAATAGGCGTAATGTGCCAAAATAATACTAAATAATTAAATAAAATTCATAATTAATTAAATAAAAATAAAGAAAAATTAGGAAAAATAAGGAATGATCCAGATATAGGTCGTGGCAACTGGGAAAAATAAGAAAAAAATTATTCAATTAAATTAGAACAACATAAAAGTCAAATTGGAAGAAGATAAGGCAATGGTTTAATCAAATTAATACACAATAATTTCCTTAAAGCTCTATAAATAGCAAGAAAAATTCAAAAGCTCATTTGGTCAGTTTGGATAGTGAGAAAAATATAGAGACTCGAAAATTCAAGGGAAAAACTAGAGAAAAAGAAAAAAGAAAAGGAAAACTGTGAAGTTGGGGCTTGTAAGGAGAACCTAAACCCGACGAGCAGCTAGGAGTGGATGCCCACCACCACCACAAGATGATGGCAGTGCCTGGACCGGCCGACAAGGCTACGACGGCCGGCGGTGGCCGGAGCCATCTAGATCGGTGAGTCTGATTTCTAACTCGATTTTGTATAATTTTGTATAATTTTGTAAAAATAGTAAATATTCTTACAAAATTATGAAACTTGTTATTCTGGAATATTTTTGTATGTAGTTTTTAGGAAAAATATTATTTTAATGAAAATATGTCTCGTGATATAATGTCCTTAAGAAATTGTGCAAAACTGAGCATGTTTCGGTTTATAAATAAATGATCTTAGGAGTATAGTTTTGAACCCAAAAATTTTTGTGTAGACCACTTAGATAGTATAGAATAGTGCTATGAAGCCCGTTTTTAAAAATTAATATTCAAAATTTTTAGGTCTTAAAATGAGGCATAAAATGGGTAATTTAGGGTTAATAAAGTAATTAAATGGTTAATTATTGATTTAGTGAATAAGTATGTGTTTTAGGATGTTGAAATCTAATGGAGTATGATACTTGTAGCATTTAGCGTGTTATATGTAATTATTAGGTTAATTATGTAGTAAATGAGTAATAGGAAAAAATAGTAAATTGTAAGTTAATTTTGTAAATTAGGATAATTAGATGTAAAACCCGATTTAGGATGAATTTAGACATTTTGAAATGATAATTGATGTTTACAGATGATAATTAGAGTGATAGAAATATTAGAAGTGTATTATATACATAATAGGTGATAATGCATAATATGTAATTATTAGAAATATAATAAATAGAAAATATTAGGATAAAAATTGATATTATATAAATAGTAGGGATATATAATAAAACTGATGGAAGACTTGAATTTATGTAATTATATGAAAAATATAAAAATTTCTCACATCAGAAGTGAATTCGGTACACTAATACAAATTTAAGTGTACCGGGTGAAATAAAATACTGATTAGGGATAATAATAATATTTAAGAGATCAGGAAGTAATGTGATTAATTTCACATTATGGGTTGAAACGAATTTCTAGGATTCAAGTATAAAACAATACTTAGAAATCGAACTAAAACCTAATTTAGAAATCGATGCGGAAACCGAACCCAAACCTAACCCCAAACCTAGAATAATTGTAAAAGACTTCAGACCTAGATAATTAGGCATATTAAACCCTAAACAAAACATAACAATAAGCGTTATAGGATAAAATGAACCTATAATAATTATATGAAAAACTAAAACCACGTTTGTGTTATAGGGATGATCGGCGATAGACTGAGCAAGTTAGACCTCGAGTGAGTGAGCGAGGAGTCGAGGTAAGTTGAGATTAATACGTTGTTATATTTTGGAGGCTTAAGATTATGCTTAGTTGTGCTTGTTAAATAGTTGGTTGTGTGCATGTGCTTGATTATGAGTGATGCTATGATTCTGTCTGTTGTTCTGACTTGTATTGTATGATTTGTATGAAATGATTGATCACCCTAAATTGGACCTAATCAAATATACGACCTATAATCATAATCAGACCTACATGGCAACCCATTAGGGGAACTTAGGATTCTCCAACCAAATACCGACCCCTTCGAAAGGGATAGCACAGGATTGCAATGGGTCCCTTCTTCATCCTCAATCGAACTAGGTGACAGGAGAAGAGGATGCAGCGAGGGTGAAGTCAATGGTTCGAAGGTAGTCATGAAAGGAGTGAGGTCTCCATTGCATAAGCCTGAGTTTGGTCGTGAGTTGTTGCATTAATGGCAACTCCTCAACCCGGATTAAAGCGGGCGAAATTTCTCTAATCTCATGATGGGCCGGACAACGTCGTACGATGACATTTACTTGAACATGCATTGCACCTAATAAGTTGATTGATAACCTTGTTATGTTTATGGTATAGTTTTAAGTCCTCCATCCTAACTTACTGAACTGTAGTTGCTCACATCCCTATAGACATCGTGCAGGTGCTAACTAAGAAACAACATATAACTACCCTGAAGCTAGCAACTGCTGGATCCTGGGGAGTAAGGAAAAACATTTGAAGAACGGACATATATTTTAAAGTTTAAGCTATTATCGTTAAAAACGATAATTGTAATAACTGAATTTTAATGTATATATATATATATATAATTTTCTTACTTTCTTAGGTAAATGATTTATTTAAATTACAACTGTTTACTTCAAAGCGGGTTAGTCGTGGACGTCTTGTGTAGATCAGGTCTAAGATAGCAGTTGTAAGGCCAACTTCTATCTTAGGATGGTTTATACGGCAGGGCTATTACGACTCTACTGCTTCCGAGTATGAGACTGCTCCTCTCATGACTATCTTCAAACCATTGACTTCACACTTATCACAACCTCCTCTCCTATCACTTAGTTCAACTAAGAATGAATAAGAGACCTGTTAAGCTATCCAATACTATCCTTTTTAAAGAGGTCGATATTCGGCTGGAGTTAGAAAACCCTAAATATTTTCCCTAATGACTTATTATGCAAGTCTGATTTAGAATTACAAGTCATATATTTAATTAGATCCGGTTTAAAGTATTCAATCTTTTCAAACAAATCACACAAATATAAGTCAGAGTAGTAAACCATAATTATATCATCAAACTCAGAAACGAATACATACGGTCATAGATACAGTCAATTATCTAACAAATACAACTAAGTATAATCTCAAGCTTTCGAATACTATAAATTAGTATGCTGAAATACAGTAATGTATTAATCCTAACTTATTTGGGCTCATCAACGGTTAAAGGGCAGTGCTCGAGGCGTAAGTGATTAAAGTGTACTTCTAGTACTATAGGCACTTCTACGCTATGGCCTTTATGTCTTGCCTCATGGTAGGCTAGTAATATTTGAGCTGTAACACCTGTAAGTAGAAGGCTTAGGACTAGACATGATTGTTGCACACTCTGGTGTGCAACTCTTCCATGATGCACGACCTTTCCTCTTCTCAGAGACATCAAAGTAGGGGAAGGCTGACTCTCCGATGATATAGGATGTCGTCGATCAGTATATAATTAGTGACATGGTACCAAAGCCTTTTCAAGTCCCTCCTGTCTTTCAGTATCGTACCCTATTCCAAGTAGCTCCGAATAAGATCCATCTAGCTTAGCTTGGGCGTTACCGTGGTTTGTTCCAAAACTTTTGCTGAGCTGGGGGTTATGCTTTTTTCCAGTAGATACTCTATAATAATCTTCCTATCCTTTACTTTGGGCTTCCGTACATTAGTAGAAGGCAACTTGGATAGCCAGTCTGCTATGGAATTCTCCAATTAGGGAATCCTCATGATGTCCCATGAAGAGAACTCTCCTAGGAAACTCTTCACTTTATCGAGGTACCTCAACATAGTCTCATCTCTTACCTCATATTCACCTCGGACCTGTTGGACGACTAGCATAGAGTCTGAGAAGATCTGCAATTGCTCAGCATCGATATCCTTGGCTAGTTTGAGGCCCACAATAAACACCTCGTATTCGAACTCGTTGTTATTGGAATCAAATCTAAACTTGAGGGCGTAGCAGATGGTGACTTAGTACGAGCCAGTTAGGACCAAGCCCCCACCTATGCTTGCCAAGGTAGAGGAGTCATCAACATGGAGAGACTACACCGACTTGTCATCGCTCGACGGTGCTTCCTCCCCTCTTGTGTATTTTACCACAAAGTCGGCCAGCACTTATGCCTTGTAGGCCATTCGTAGCTGGTACTAGATTCTGTATGCATTCAACTCCATCGTGTACTTCATCATCCATCCAGACACATTAGGTTTCTACATCATGGTGCTCAGTACTCAGTTCGTAAGTATGATCACCTGGTACGCTTAGAAGTAGGGCCTTACTCGTCGAACAGTAATGATGATGACTAGGGTGAATTTCTCTACCTGGGTGTACCTGACTTCAAGCCTATGTAGTCTATGCCTAACATGATATACTAGTCTATGTTCTCTTCCTTCTACTCTAACCAGCATAGAGGAGAGCACTCGGTTGCTTACGACCAAGTACAAAAATAGGTCTTCCCTTAGGACAAGCTTGGAGAGGATAGGCAAATGAGTAAGGAAGTCTTAGAGCTGCTAAAAGGAAATAATGCACTCAAGATTCCATTCAAAGCCCTTCGAATTTTTAAGGATTTTGAAAAACCTAGCACATCTATCAATGCTCTTCGAGATAAATCTACTCAAGGCAGCTACCATACTAGTGAGCTTATGCATGTCTCAAACTGAGGTTAGAGGCTTCATTCCCTTAATGACTGTGATCTTCTCGGGGTTCACCTCAATACCTCTTTGTATGACCAGAAATTCAAGGAACTTGTCAAACTCGATGCTGAAAATGTACTTTTGAGGGTTCAACTTCATATCGTGCATGCGCATTCGGTTAAAGGCATCCTAGAGGTCCCTGACATGATCAACCAACTTCTGGTTCTTGATGATCATGTCGTCAACATACACCTCCATGTTACGCTCGATCTAAGGCTTAAACAACTTCGTCACCATTTGTTGATGCGTAGCCCCAGCGTTTTTTAGTCCGAATGACATCACGGTATAGTAGTAAGTTCCATAATCGGTGATGAAAGAGGCATGGGCTTCATCCTTCTGGTACATTTTGATTTGGTTGTACCCTAAGAAGCATCCATAAAGCTTAACAGAGCGTATCCTGACATAGAATCGACAAGCTGGTCGATCCTAGGGAAGGGAAAACAATATTTAGGGTAGGCTTTGTTGAGGTCAGTATAATCAACACACATATGCCACTTTCTATTTTTCTTCTTAACTAGTACCATGTTTGCTATCTACGTCAAGTACATTTCTTCCCTCACAAAGCCAGCTTTAAGCAGCTTCTACACTTCCTTCTCAATTGCGGCTTACCGTTCTGGGGCAAAGTGCCTCTCTTTTTATTTGACAAGCCACACTGTGGCGTCAATGTTGAGGCTGTTGATCGCCAAGTCAAGGCAAATTCTGGGCATGTCCGATTTTCACAAGGCGAACCTATTTGAATTTTCCCACAAGAGGGCAATGATTTCATCCTTTACTTCGACTGGAGTTTCAATCCCAACTTTTGTGGTTTAGTCAGGTGAGGTACCGATCTGGACATCTTCCTTTTTTTCTTTAGGCCCGCCCCTCTTAGCCAGCTTCTCCTGCGGGCTTGTTTCTAAGGCGAAGACGCCATCCCCTTTGGCCGCCCTAACACATAGCTCTTGGGAGAGCTTCTGATCACACTGGCATACTCCTACCCCCATTGGCATTGGGAATTTAGCCTTCAAGTGTAAGGAGGATGTGATCACTCCGAATGCATTTAAGCTTGGTCTTCCCAAGAGCGCATTATAAAGGGAAAGGCAATCAATCATAACAAACTTGACCGATCATTGTGTTACATGGTCACCATCGCCAAGTTTCATGTCTAACGTGATGATGCCCTTAACTCGGACTATGCTCCAGTTGAAGGTGATCAAATTGTGGTGGTACGGGTTCATTTTAACTTATAGTTTCTTCCTCATCCTCTTGTATGTATGGAGGAAGAGTATGTTGATGGAACTACCAATATCCACCATAATCTTCAAGACCTCAAATTGTAAGATCCTTTCCCCAATCACGAGGGCGTCCTGGTGAGGGGTATCGACCCCTTCAAATTTGGCGTCAGAGAAGGAGATAAAAGTGTCTAACTTCTATTACTTCTCCTTTACTGCTAGCACCTTAGATAGGGCGTTAGCTAAGCTACTTGTGCCCGACTGGCTCTTAAGGTACAACCCCCCCATGATCATGTTGATGATGCCATTGGGGGTACGATTGTTGCGATGGTCATTATTCTGCTTGGTGCGGGCATCTTCGGTTCGTCACCTTCGAGGTGCCTTATCTCTGTCATTGTCAGAATGGTCATCACTCCTTCAATGGTCCACATATTCGTTGAAGAAGCTACGTAGAATAACGTATTCAATGGTATTCTTCAACTAGAAACACTCTTCGGTATATGGTTGTAGTCATCATGAAACTAACAGTATTTATCAGAGTTCCAACGACTAAGGTTCCTTCGCATTTTGTACGGCCTTTAAAGCAAGCTTCGGTGCTTCACTTCAGAATGGACTTGGGCAATTGGCCTATTTAAGGGCATATACTGGGTGTAGATAAGAGGCAGGAGTAAGTCGCATTCAACCCTGCCCTTCTTCTTCCCTAAGCTCTCCCCATCTGATATACTCAAGAACTTATTGCTAAGGCAATCTTTTATGAACAATTTCTCTTTATTTTGCTTTTCACTTAACCTTTCTCGATCGGCGTCATGCTTGGTACGAATATTGTCTTCCTGGTCGATGTACTTTTAGGCTTTATTCCAAAAGTCAACCAGGGTCTTTGGCTTGCTCTTCATAAGCGATCGGAAGAAATCTCCCTAGGGTCGGATGCCGACCTAGGCGGCGTAAACGGCGACTCCCTCATCCAGCTGAAGGATCTCGACTACGGCGTTATTGAATCGAGCCACATAATCACGTAGGGACTCGCCTTCACCCTCCCTTACTAGGTATAAGAACAATGTGTTCTTAGACAGGGGCTTACTAGCATTGGAATGGAGGCTAAACCTCTTGGCCAGCTCATCAAAGGAGCTAATGGAGTTTTCAAGGAGATGGTTAAACTATGTCCGTACTGCCTTCCTTAATGTGGTTAGGAAGGCTTTGCACATCAAAGTATCCCCATAACCGTGAAATTTGATGAAGGTACAGAAATGGAGAAGATAATCATCGGGGTCGTTCGTGCTATCTTATTGGTCCAAGGATGAAAGTTTACTGTTAGGGGGCAGCACTTTGTCTTGGACACCCCTGGTGAAGGGAGCCTTATTGCCCATAGCTAACTCGACGTTGCCAGTAAGGTTGCTCCCCTATTGCTCGGAGAGCCACCTTACTATTGCATGGAACTCATTCAAGTTGGCATTGTTTGCTAGGTGAGCTCATCGTGCAGTAGAATAAGCCTAGACTCCCTATAAGTCTGCTTCCTGCTCGTTGCCAACCAAAACCTAGTCGCCGATAATCGCACACCTTACTGGCTATTGATGCAATAGTGGATCAAGTTGCTAATCCTTGCCATTTTGTTGTTGCTATTGCTGCTACTGCTGTTGTGTGTTCCACCCGGTACGAGCATTTGAAGCTTCAGGATGGTGAGTTTACGCGCTATGCCATTTTGCTTCATCTAGGCGAGTACGGAGCATTTTGTTCAGCACTGCATACTCTTTAGCTACGCGTTCCATATGGGCCAGGCACTTCTTTAGCACAACCCTTGGGGGGGGGGCTGATTGCCCCCAAGCTAGTTGTTCACCAACTGTTAATTTCCTTACTCTTTACACTGAGACATGATGTCAAAATGCTTGATATGGGTTGTGTGTTTGGTGTGTTTAAAATTTTGGGTGTAAGGATACTTTGTTTCCTATAAACAGAGCCAAAGGTCATTTCTTAGTTCTTGCCGGTAGTTGATTTAGGTTTGTATGTACTGGGTCTACAAAATAATACACCGAAGGGTTTTCCGGCATGGTAACTCCAATGCTTAAGTCAGCGATGGGCTCTTGATGGAATAGAATACATAATATGCAATACGCAAGCTTAGAATGCAAAGTTTCTAGAGAGAATTACCGTTAGGTAGTGATTTGGTATTTATAGTGAAGTGGAATCGGCTATTGGAGATCAGCTCTCCCATAAATGTGAGAAAGTGGAGTTGTCATGCCTAACGTGTCCTTAATATCCAAGACGTAATTTTTTTATCTTTATCCTATAGGTTATGGCTATGCAGTGCTTCATAGGTCCTAGGCTCGAGGCCTATGAAGGTAGGCTTAGGGTGGCAAGGCTTGACGGATCCGATCAGATCTGAGGAACTCATATTCAAAGTGTCTTATCAATACTGGTAAACCTTTAAATTTTTAAAGTATGATTTTACCCCTTTTTAATTTTTTAAAATTTCTATTTAGATTATAAACCATCACTAAATCCTGTAATTTTGGCAATGATTTTGAAAGGTTATTTACACAATTTAAAAAGTCATATAAAGAGGTGGAATTAGATTTTGAGAAGTATTAAGCATTTGCCAATACCTTACAGTTTAAACAACTTATTTACAATAATTTGAAGTGTTTTCCAAGATATGCATTAATGAACGAAGGAAATTCAATTCAGGAAACTTGTCTTCGCAACGAAAACTGTAGAGAATTTTATTCTCCTCCACCAACTTTTACTAATATGCCACTATACAACTTTTCAAGATCGACCTTTCAATATAGTCACTAGCTTAAATTAAGTTTACAGAATTTACAATGAAATATATTTTAAGCCAAATGCATATATATATATATATATCTCAAATGGGGATGGCCATAGTCTTTCCCCGAGCTTTTAAATTTTATGGTGTATAATACAGTCTCCACCATATTATTCGTCCGTGGCATCATTTGGGAATTTAAAACACTTAGATCACCACTTGAATTATAACTTCTACCAATTTCAATCATATGATCTTATGCACTTGGGTGATTGCATAATCTTTTCCATCCTAATTTTTTTTTCCTTAATTCGATTTATACAAACCTGAGCCGCTTATATAAGTCACTTGACCAGAATTAAACAAATTTCATTTTTTAGAACAACCTTTTAAGGATATTAGTTTTTTATTTTTTTGGATCCTCCACCAATAGAAATTAGTAAAAGAAAAAAAAAAGTTAGTTGAATGGGTGTATCAACCCTATCTTTAGCCACTAGTTTATGGTTCTATATAAAGGAAATTTCCAAAAAAAAAAATATTGGATTTTGAACTACCCTTTTTTTTTACCATAAAGAAAATTATATTAACTAAAACACAATTATAAGTCGGGTGGTCTAAAGCCACAATTAGCAGACAACAAAAGAGATAAATAGGATGGGGAACGGGTGATCCAAAAACTATAGCTCATTGTATCTTTTGTTTAGGTTGCTACCCAATGAACACACTTATTTGCATCAGGATAAATAAAAGAGATTGAACAAGAATTAAATAGAAATCTAAGATGGATGATATCATTGATCACAGCTAGTGTCTTCCAAGAAGCTTGTAAAGGAGAGGAGATAGCTTTAACTATTGTTGAAGAATCTAATTCCACCTCAATATCCATCCAACCTTTAAAGTACCACCAGTCTCATTCCTTTACGAACAGTGCAAACCTCATTCATTTCAACATTACAGCTGCTACTCGTGATTACCTTTACATGTAATAAAGTGCCTATTACGAGTTAAGCTAGAGTAATTCATGTTGCCTGCAATTTCCTTCATCAAGGTGATTTCTTTTGTAAAAGATGCAATGACTCTACAAGGATCAAGCAGCTCATTTTATAACACAGAGTAATTTCGATGAAGCCAAATATGCCATAAGACAACAACAACATGCGATAAAAACACCGATCCTTGATATTTGGACAAACCAAGTTGATGCACAATGTGTTACGGCCTGAAGTCGCAGAGTCGCAACAGTCCCGCCGTGTAAACCATTCTACGATAGTAACTGGCCTCACAGTGCCTACCATAGACATGATCTACACAAGGCGTCGACGACTCCTCGCTTTGAAGTAAACAGTCCGATTAAAAGTTTAACTACAATTATGATAAATATTACAAATTTCTAATAAACATGTATAATTATATGTAAGTCCGTAGAACATCTCAGGAAATTCTACATATTCACAACTGTTCATAAATTTACATAATAATTATCAGTCTTTCATCCTTAACTACAAGGTCACTCTAGTTACACATTATTACTAAGTAACTTGATCCTTACACCCCTGGTCTCAAACGGACTAACCTCTGGGTAATTGTAGAGCGGCATAATACTTGAAGTGTTCAGAAATTAAGATCTACAAAAGGATCTATAAAGGTATAAGCAACTACAGCTCAGTAAGTTGAATTGGAGACTCATGAATGCATACAAGCATAAACAGGATTATCAAGCAATTATTTTCATGCAATGTAACAATTAAGTGTCATCGCACAACATAGCCCGGTCTGTTGTGAAATCAGAGAAATTTCACCCGCTCCAATCCGGGTTGAGGAGTTTCCATGTTATGCAACAGCTCACAACTAAACCCAGGCTTGTGCAATGGAGACCTCGCTCCCCCCGCGACTACCTTCGAACCATTGACTTCACCCTCGCCGCGACCTCCTCTCCTGTCACTTAGTTCGACTAAGGATGAAGAAGGGACCATTTTGCAATCCTGCTCTATCCCTTTCGAAGGGGTCGGTATTTGGTTGGAGAATCCTATGATCCCCTAACGGGTTGCAATGCATGACATTTTTGGTAATTAGAGTCGAATAAGATTAAATTTCATTTAGGATGTTCAAACAATTTCACACCAATTCAATCAATCACAAAATCACTCACATTACAAATTCAGCACGAATTCAGATACATCAAATACATGCATAAACTACTTACAATCACAACCATATACAAGCCTAAGTATCTGAGTACCACAAAACTAGTACTCTATTACAATAAGTAATAACTCAACTTACTTGGAATTTCTCAATCGCCCAATTACTTAGTTGCTAGCCGATTCGTCTCTAGGTGTCCTATAATACAAAGAGGTCTTTTTAGTACTTATACTTTAAGGATTCATATTCTAAATTATAATTTAACTCTGTTTTCCATGTATACCTATTATAAACTAATAATTCTTTTTACTCTATTTCGAGGTTCAGACCCTAAATTTGATTCTTAAGTCCTAAATATGCTCGAATCCTAATGTGAACTTAATCATATTAAGCTCGAGTATTCAAATATCCTATTGATCTTAATTCAATATTCTAAACTATTTGATACACGTTATTCCTAATTGGGGTATCGGATTTATCCCTGATATGAGAAAATCTTACATTTTTATACAATTACCTAAAATTAAATCTTAATTTAGAGTTAGTATTATTCTGATTTTTATTCTAATATTATCTAAATAACCCTATTTTTTTTAGATTTATTAATTTTCAATTCCACATATTACTAATTTCTTACAATAACTACTTAATTTCCTAAATTAACTATACTTAATGCTTCAAAGGCTAGGATTAGATTTCCACATCAGAGATTAATATCCCTAAACATCTAATTACTATCTAAATTAGTAATTAGTATCTTAATCACCTAATTAACCCAAAATTTTCCATCATTTTAGGGCTAAAAATTAACTTAAAAATTTCAAAAATTAATTTTAGAAAAATGGCTTCATAGCACTGTTTTATATCACATAAGCATTCTACAGAAAAAAAAAAATTGAGCTCTAAACTACACTCCTAAGCTTATTTATTTCTCGTTCTAATCATGCTCGGTTTTGCTCAATTTGTTAAGAACCCTATATTTTTAGATGTGATTAAACTAAATCACTATTTTTCCCTAAATCTACATACAATAAAATCTCAAAATAACAAGTTTCATAATTTTCTGGGCAAAATAACTAATTTTATAAAATTATTTAAAATCGAGGCAATTAAGGGACTCACTGGTTTTGATGCTTTTTGGCCGTCCAAATCCGGTCCAAGTGTGTCGGCCGGGCTAGACGATAGGGCTGGAGTGGTGTGGTGGTGATGGCTCGGTCCCAGGTGGTGGTGAGGTGTAGGTGTGGCTCACTAGCCCTATCTGCACAGTTTCCTTTTTTTTTTCTGGATTTTCTCTCGAATTTTTGAAGTTCCCTATTTTTCTTTGATGCTAAACTGTCCAAAGGAGTTCCCTGCAATTTTTCCCTATTTATAGACCTTTTGGGTAATTAATATGCATTAATTAGACATGATATTGCCTCATTTTCTTGATTTTTGGCTTTTGTGTTGCTTAATTCTAATTGGTTAATTTTTCTTTTTCAGATTCTGACCTGTCACGACCATATTTGCATTAATCCACACCCTTCTGATTTTTTTTTTATTTTTCTTAATTAATTTAATAATTTTCTTTAATTATTTACTAAGTTTTTGGCCAATTTCAGTAATTTCGTGTATTTTTATCTATACGTAAATACATGTAGGATACATGTGAACATTACTAATTATTATTTAGGTCATTCTATGATTTTTCGTATATATATAATCTATCTCTAGTAATTTATTAGTTATTAAATTACACTTTTTGCCTTTTTGATGATTAACAAGTATTATACTTAAAATTTGAAAATTTTGTAGTCTTCTATTTTATTACTTATTTTCTTAAATTCAAGTTTACGGGGTCATTTTTACTAATATTTCTCTCAATAGTTTATAATTTGATTTTGATCGGATCTTTTAACCGATCATCCTAAACCTTGTGCTCTAAATTCAATCCTACAGTCTCTTGATTTAACTTTAGGACTTACACAATATCCTCAAACCAGCAATCTATTCTTGATATGTTGAAATCCTTGATTCTTATGTGAATCACAATAAACCAAACCAATTGCCCCCCATTTGCAATGGAAAGACAAATACTCAGAAGTTTCATCAACTACATATGCTTGGGTATGAATAATTCTCCTGCAAAACACAAACGCCAAAAGTGGTGTTTATGTTTTGGTTGGCACTTTAATTTCCAAATCATTCTCCACACCGCTTTTAATCTCTTGTGATGCAGAAATTAAACAAGATCCTTGCTGTTCTTTCGATCCAATTATGCCATGATGGCCATTTTAATTATACTATAACTTCCAGCCCTCTCTCCAACCCATACTGAAGTATCTTTGTCAAGCACTATAAGAATAGGAATTTCGAGAATAGCGTGTACGTCATCATTTCACAACCAGTTGACTACTTGATCTAGCTTCCAACTATAAGTGCCAGTATCAATGAGATTACAGACTCTCAAATCAGCAAGGGTATGCTATACATGCAATTGATTCAATTTAAAATGTGGTAATGTTAGAAGCTAAGGATCCTTCCAAACATGAATTGATCTACCATCTCTAGCACGCCATAGGAAATTATTCTTGACAGCCTCTCTACCTTACAATATGCTTTGTCAACCCCAAGAAGCTTTGCTTCCTCTAGTGGCTTCTATACGGTCCATACTCGAAAAGTAAATGCTTTTGAGTAATTTAACCCATAGTACATCAAGATTTCGAAAAATTCTCTAAGCAAGTTTATCGAGTATTACAAGATTAAATGATTCTAAGTCCCCAAACCTAGTATATAGGAATAAATCATTCACTACACTCACAAAATATGTAGGAATGACAAAAGCTATCAATTTTATCATAATTTTTCTTCTCCTATAGACATCTCATTTTTGCCTCCTCATAATTCTAATATTTGTTTTTAGGAGCGTAATTTAGAAAACAAAAAAAATTAAAAAATAATAAAAAGGCAAAAAAAAAAAAAGAAACGAAAATTGTTAGAAAAATAAAAAAACGGAAAAGGAAAATTTCAAAAAAATTAATTAGATAGAATCTTGATTAAATAGTTGTAGGAAAAAACAAATATGATATGATGACGTTAAATCGAATAAAATCAAGATTTGTAAAATTCGAATCTATTTTGAATCTTTATCGATTTAAATTTAATTTAATTCAAAAGATTTGTTTTTGAGTCTTATAAATACGGATTGTATGGTGCGAGCCAGGAAAACAATTACACATTCGTTAAAAACATACTCAAACCCACTCCTCAAACCAATTCTACAGTTATGCATGCAATAGGACTGGGGATCTGATTTGTCCCTTTTTATCAGCTTTGTGTGCTTTGCTTTACAAGTATATAATAGTGATTTTTAATTATTGTCTATAGCTTGTTTTATTTATTTATTTATTTTTATTTCACTTAGTGTATGCACAGTCATTTTTAAGACTTGTACTAACTTCTTTATTTTCATCACATCTTTAATTGTTAGTAATTAGTTATAGTGTTAGTGTCAAGTGAACATGTGTTAGGTTAAATTTTAGTTATTTTTTTTAGATTTCATATTTTCAAAAAAACATTTTTATAAAATCTCATATTTTACAAAAATCTCATTATTTGCATATTGTATTAATTTAGAAAAATTGTGTTAAACCTCGAAAAGTGGAGTCGTAATAGTTCCGCCGTGTGAACCATCCTAAGATAAAAACTATCCTCATAGTTGCTATCCTAGACTTAACTCACACCAGGCGTACTCAACTCCACCCCTTTGAAGCGTCCAATTCAATACTTATTTGATATAAACCTGTTGAGTAATCCTTTGAAACAATTTATAACAATAAACTTGTAATTGACTTTTAAAAGAGTAGTAATAAATCTCATAAGTACCTATTATTTCACATACAAACCAAAATATTGAAAACTACCAAGCCCTTTAAGGAGTCTTATATAGTTTTCCTTAACAAATAAAAAATTAATACTAAGGATAATAACTAACCATTTTTTGTTGCATCTCACTCCCCGTCCTAGTTTACTAGTGTTCCGTTGTTAGGTAGGCACTTATAATCTATTTAAGACCTGTGAAACAAATTATATGAAAATGAGCAATGACTTGCTCAGTGGGTGGGGATGGAGATAGAAGTATGCATTCAATACATCATAATCGAAGTTTTCAATCAAGTTGGTAAGATGTAATGTATGTACAAGCAAACACCATTATACGACATTATTCGATCCATCGTAAGATTAGAGAAATTTCACCCGCTCTAATTCAGATTGAAGAGATTAACGTGATAAACTTACGAATCAAAACCAAACCAAAGCTAGTGTAATAGAGAACACCCTCCTCCTATGACCACCTTCGAACTACAGCCCCCAACCTTGCTGCGACCTCCTTTCCCGTCACTTGGTTTAGCTAAGGGAGAGAAAATGACCATTTTAACTATCCTCATCGAAAGGAATCCATGTTTGGCCCAAGAATCCTAGTCATTACCTCTAGTGAGTTGCGATGAATATCAAATTAGATATTAAGCCAAGTTTGAGTTAGTTCATCTTTTTAGGGTAATCAACCAAACTTAAATAATTCAATAATAATATTCACAAATCAATCATATCATGGAGCTCTACTCCTATCACAACAAATTGAAACCCAACCACAAGTATTACATACGCACAAATAGCTAACTATAATTATAAGCCAATACATACCAAAGTCCCCAAATAATCTGAAATAATATCCCAAAATGCGGTAAAGTATTGATCTTACTTACTTGTCCTGATGCTCGCTTCGAAAAACTCGTGTTGTCAACGGTCTAATCATTGGGAAGCCCTATATATACAAAACCTAAATTCAATTTTCGTAATGGTTACGAAAACATTAAGGTCTTATTTAAAGCAGAGATATATATATATATATATATAAAGTATATTATCATTTTTATTATATAATAATATATAGTTTCATTATATCGGTCGAGTTAAGTTATTAAGTATTAATAATATACACGATTATACTATTACGTATAATATATCATTCTGATTGTATCAAAACGTACTTTTAGTCGTTTAAATCACGTTTCGATTACGATAGAGTTATTATAGTGCATAAATCAGTAATATTGTAGAGATATAAGTTATATTACCTAGGTTTATCCGATTTTAGTAAAAATAGTATCGTTAGGCTCGTACAGACTTAACGATATATATTACGAGTCTTAATTTGTAGAGATGATTTTTAATGAATAATTTGAGTTTTTAACACAATTATATGTATCTAATCAAATATTATCACACTATACGTAATTTTTGTTACTAAACCATATTTTACCTAATTTGTCAATATAACTCATAATATAAGTATTATTTAACCCTAATAACTGTATAACGTATGCTGGTTATTAATTTATCATTAAATATATTAAAAATATATAATTTTTATCCAATCTAACCAGTATACAAATAGATAATTTTTATTCAACTATTTATCATATTTTAACCTATTATTATTAGAATTAGGTATTGGTTCGTTATTTAAGCTATTTTACTACATAAACTCATAATAAATAGCTTGGGTAACCAAATAATTCCCCAAAAATTTGTATAGACTCCTAAAAATATATGGAATTCATCTAGTACTTGATTTCAAGTTTTCAATCTATCGCCTATATATTCAAAATTATGATTTTACCCCTAAATTACATTTAATTACATAAATATGATTCTTTTTGTACAAAATTATTTTCAACATATCCTAACATCATTATACTTCATTAGAAATCAATATAGATCAATTTCACTATTTAATTTCATAAATATTTTTTATTTAACATTTTCAACCTAATTTCAAGCTATTTTTAGGCCAAAAAAATATAATAATTATTAAAAATATTTAAATAAAAAAATATGGCTACATAGAAATTATCCATATATCATAAGTATCTTACACAAAAATTTTGAGCTAGAAACTACATCATTTAGTATATTTATTTTGAATTCCAAATTTCAGATGAATAGTAAATTTGTTAAGCAACTACATTAAATATTCTTAATTTTGTTAAAATAAATTTGCGAAATGAAAATACATCTAAAATGACCTAGAAATTATTTTTTCCATATTTTTCCTAATTAATTTAATAATTTTTCAAAAATAGAAAAAAAAGGGTAAAAGCTTGGAACTTGAGTTCATCAGAGCTCCAGCCACCATTTGCTAGAGAGGGTCTATCGACTGACCTAGTTGGTGGTGGCTCTACTAGGTGGCGATAGGCTTTACATCAGGTCATCAGATGGTTGAGGAACGATCCTATCTCGATCCTTGCTCTATTTCGGTTCTAATTTTTTCTATTTTCCTTTGATTTTTTTTTTCCTTTTTGTAATTTGGATTCCTAAACATGTATTTATTGCAAAGCAATCTTATTTATAGTAGTTAGGGTCGGTTGGATTTTTTCTTTATTATTAATTAATTTATGTTAATATTTTTCTTGAAAAACAAAAAGTATGAAGTGGTAAATTGTTGATGATTCACTTTTGAGTCATCATTTCCAACTGTTGTTGAAGTGCCACATGGATTACAACTATTCCCACATCATTTAGATAAGTTTTGGTTAAATTTTAGTTTAATTTTAGTAATATTTGAATAATTTAGCTATATTTAATTATTATATTATTATACGTGTATATATACACTATATATGTAACATACATAATGAGTAATTATATGCATATAACCTGTTTCTAACATGTCTTTTATTTTTAAGACATTTTTTCTATTTAATTTTTGCGAATTTAAAGCTTATTATGTATAATCATATAATTTTAGGTTCATTTATGGGTATATTTATTATATATATTGAGTATACTCATAAAAATATGTGTATACTCATATAGTATATTATGTTATATTATATTATTTTATTTTCTAATTAACTTATTTATAAGTCCTCATCATATTCCGAGCTCATTTTTAGGGATTTTGATTATTTTTACACTATATTAAGTAATTATATTTCTAAAGGCCAAAATCGAGATTTTGGGTAATTATTTTAAAAATTCAACTTCATTAAATCACTTCAACTAACTTTTCTATCTTAGTTGTAAAGTTTGGGTTTAATCGAATAGCTTTTCCTAGAAGCGTTAAATTTATGTACAGTTGCCCTAAACTCAACTTTAGAGTCTCATATAGAGCAAATTCTCACTATCTTGATTATACTATCTTGATTATATTCTTAATATTTTATTATATTTTTTACTTCCATGTGTTCAAGAATTCCTTAATTCTTTTTATCAATCCTAATCATATAAAGATAGGACTTTATTGTAATACTCAGATGTTTATGTTTTGATTGCTAATTTATGAAATATTACAAATTACATTAGGCATATTAGGGTTTTATAGATAAAAAAATCATTTTGATTTTCATAAAATAAAAAAAAATCTTTAATGGACATTTTTCTGCAAGTAGATATCTTTTCTATAGTTTAGGCTTCTTTTCCATAATTTAGGTTTTTTTTTCTATAGTTGAAACATCACATCTTTTTTATGATTTAGATATCTTTCATATAGTTAGGCATCTTTTCCATGATTTAAATATCTTTCTTATAATTAGGCATCTTTCCTATGAATTAGTTATCTTTTATAGTTAGGTTTTTTTTTTTTTCTATGGTTTAGATATCCTTCGTATAGTTAGGCAACTTTTCTATTATTTAGGTATTTTTTTGTATAGTTAGGAATTTTTCTTTTTTATGTTTTAAGCATTCTTATATATAAAATATTCATCATGTTGAATATTGCATATTTTATAAAAATCGCATTTTTAAGTCTTTAGGGTTTTTCTTGAAAATAAAAAAATTTTATCACTTAGTTTTTTTTTTTAAAAAATAAAAATCTTAATTTAGGACTTTTTAAAAATTAGGCTTTTAAGTTTTTTTTTTTAATTAGGAATAACAATTCTAAGGATTTTTCTTAAAAATAAAACAGTTAATAAAAACATAAATTCAGCTAATTATTTTTTTATAAAAAGAACCAATATACTAAAGCTTTCGGAAAGAACTACGATCATTTGATCCCGATTAGTAGGTACGTAGTCACTTTGGGACGATAATAAAATATGTAAAACTTAGGTTCTTTTTTTTTCTTTTTTTTTTATTCCTTAAAAAATATTATAATTTGAAGAATAAACCTAATTTCGATAAATAGATAGTGATATCCATTAAGATTTAATAAGTTAGCCCTCAAATTCAAAACACTCTGGTTTTTCATTCAAATTAAAATAAAAAATTAGTAACCAAATCGTAGTCAATTCATCTAATTGATTACAATTATTTTTCTTTTCCCGACTTCAATTGAGTGATACTTTCAAAAAAATTTCTAAATTAAAAATCGAAATTTCCTAATTTCTTTAATCGAAAATTGATATTCAAGGGGTTTGGGTTTAGTATTAATTAAAAAGTGGGAAGTTAAATTCAAATAAAAAAAAAAAACAAATTTCAAACTCGACAACCCTATTGACAAAAAATTCTCTTTCCATCCTTAAAGCTTAGCTACCATACGTTCTTTCACAAAATTCAAACCTTGCGTTTTAGATTTTCCCAAAAAAGTAGGAAGACCTAAATATTTGCTAGGATTGTTATTCACCTCAATACCCAATTCTTTATCACATTCACTCTTTAAAACATTAGGACAAGATTTAGGAAAAAACAATAGAACTTTTATAAAAATTTACTTCTTCTCCTGAGGCATTACAGTAAGGATCTAGTAAATACTTTAAAAATTGGATATTAGATTTTTTTTTTTCATCTAAAAGAAAAGGTAATGATCAGTGAAAGACTGATGAGTTAACATTCGGCTCATATTCTTGATTCTTATTCCTTGTAGAGAGTGATAACTACTAGCCTTACTAATCATCAAAGACAAATAATTTACAAGTAAAATGAATAGAAAAGGGGATAGTGGATCTCCTTGTCTAATGTTTGTTAAAGAAACAAATTTCTGAACTCGTTTTCATTCACTAACAAGTTAGAAGAGACCAATTTAAAAGATTTCAAAATAGTTTCCATATAAAAGATTTTAAAATAGTAAAAAGGCTTTTATTAGAAATTCCCTTTCCATTTTTGATGATTTTTCCAAAAATTTACAAAAAACAAATAACAAAATGGCTGATTAACAAGAAAGAAAATCTAAAAGGATTTTTTCTTTTATTTTTACAAACACGCTAATTAACAAAAAAGGCTCACTTTAATTCTTGTTTCATTTAATATAGGAAAAATGTTCCACTTTAAGTTATTTTATTAACTTTACTATATAAATAATTCAACTTTAAGATCTCATTAAATTACAAAAATCGAATTTCATAATTTCAATAAATGACAAATGATATAAATACACTTAACCTTTTAGCTATACCATTATTTTATTGTTCTCTTTCTAAAATCCAAACTCACATTGACACCCTTAATTAATATTTATAGCCCCTGACGAATTTAAAGCTAAAATGGAGAATGTCATAGAGTTAATACGTACTTTTGATTCTGATGGATTTCAGTTGATTTGGTTATGATTTCTTTAGAGAGAATGGTTATGGCTTCAAAAATATGGTTTGATAGAAAAAGTGTTAATTTCTCATTGGATTATTAAAAGACAACCACATAGCATAAAGATTATGTAAAATTGTTAAAAACCCATTTCTAGTACTTAAATGTTATATTAATAAATCAGGGATTTTTTTTTCTCAATAATTTATCACTTTATTTTAGAGTTCTTCTATAAAAAGTTCCTTAAATATTTTTGAGGGTTTCAATAACAATACTTAACCAATTAAAATAAAAAAAAAAAATTGGAAAAATGACTTGGAAACGTTTCTAGGCAGAAAAATGTCCCAACCTTCTGCCTTAGGGAAGGGGCAACAATGTGTAAGCAATTCAATTTCCCTTGTTTTACCATTCCAATTTGAGTCAAGTGATGACTAATAACAACAATAATAATACAATCAAGTAAGGACTTTGACCAACGAGCCTCGAAAAAGGACCAGAACCTTCTCTGTTCTTGAAAAAAATAATTTTATAGTCCATGCTGACATTGAGTCTAGGATGTATTAATAATTATTCCTCTTAAAAATAGCTCAATTTGACGAAATGACGTACTCATTTGTTGATTAACCAAGTTACATTGACCTTCATTTTTCCATATAATAAATAATTTAAATCATATTGAGACCCTTATAAAGTGGCATTTAATTTAAATTGTTTATGACTTCGATTAATTCATCTTTTTTCATCTTATCATTATCTTTTTAATGACTTAAATCTTGCATTTAGTGAGACTAAGATACAAAAAATATGGAACTATAATTCTCTATATACCCCTCTTTTAAAATTAATTATCCAACAAATTCCAATAAAGTTAAATTTATCTACCATTTACTTCATTTATATTTACAAAAATACTAATTAAAATAATCATCCCCAACAAGTAAGTTATATATTTTTAAAATCTTTTATCTTAAAAATACATAAAATTTCATTTTCCTAATCTAATACTCAAATCATGACTTTCATCATAATTATAAAATAGAAATAGATAAAATATAGATAGATAGTTTTTTAAATACCATATTTTAAATAAATACACATTAGATATAAAATAGATATAAATAAAATATAGATAAAAATAAATAATCTAAATAGTTTAACAATAAGTAAGCTAATTGGAGCCTTTAAAAAACAATTTAAATTAAAATTTTCTCATTTCTATTGAAAGCTCGAATTCCAAGAAATCACACATAAATAATTACATATTTTCACCTTAAAAACCGCTTTCTTGAAAAATTGTTTCCACTTTTTTTGGACCTTTTTTTTCATTCTTCTTATCTTTTTACACTTATTTATTTTATATTCATATTACCATTTTATGTCTCATTTTCGTATCAAATGAATTCATGTATGAAAAGCCTCAACCCATGATACAATAGTTTATTACTAGTATATGAAAACTTAAACCCGTTACTCAATCCATTTAATAAGTATGTCTCATGTCCATATGAGAATTGTTTATAGATTAAAAAATTATAAATAAATTTATAAAATACTTATAGATTTATAGAAAAAAAGGGTAGTAATAATATTTATATTCTACATATACAAATGGCATAAGATCTTGATATTCAATATAAAATTACAACCTATACAAAAGTTTTAATAAAGTAAAATCTCATCAAATATAAAAAATCCAAGAATTTAAATTTCCTAACAATTAACATCTCTAAATTAAGTGAAATTGTAACTTAAATGAACATTTCTATTAGTGTTAATTTTAAAATTCATCACATTCTCTATTAGATCTTTAAAAAAAAAAAAAAACAATCGAAGCAACTACATATAAAAAAGAATCGTATGAATGAAATATATTATGCAAAGATCTTTAAAATAATAGTTTGCTATACCACCCTCTTCTCTATAGAATCAATCCTTTATACATGAAAGAGGTTCTATAGTTTCTAACTTTAACTAGCAAGGATTTGACCTTTTATACTAAATGCAAATTCTAAAGCTTCCATGAATATCAATGTGCTTAAAGTATCGTGTGCCATTCTTGTAACTTGAGGGTATTAGAATTAATTGGTTTTCCACTAAACCAACACATACAAACTAACCATTTTACACCACTCCTAATCCAAATATAGCTTTACTTGGATTTGGTAGCACAATAAGGGATTTTCATACTTTTAGATTTTTCTCACACTATAGCTTTACTTGGATTTGGTAGCACAATGAGGATTTTCATACTTTTAGATTTTTCTCACACATAACACTAAGCATAATTAATTGATGATTCAAATTTTTCACATCCAACCTAATGTGATTTAAAGCATATTATATCCAATTAATTGCTCATGCTTTTGAGCATATAAGACAGTATGTATACACATCATTAAGCAAGGAAGTAGCAAATTGGTGTAAATTCTAGGTTATCAAAAGAGGCAACTTGATAGCTTATATACCATCAAGAAAGAAAAAGAAAAAGACTTAACAGTTAGACATCAATTCGTTTAATTATCTTTAAAAAGAATATAAATCAAAGCTCTTTAAAAACTCTTTTGGAAAACAAAATGGAATACATACACAGGTTCCTTACTTTTTGCTCATTTAGGCACCATTTGGTTGAGCAATTTTTATGGTACTAAACTTAATAAAAAAATTTGTTTCATGTTCAGTTTGTAAATTTACTTAGTAACTAAATAAAAATCAAGTTAATGGACTGAACAAAATGTCTAAATTTTACTTCATCTATACCATGGTATAAAAATAAAATTCATTAGATAAAAATAAAAAATATTTTATATTCTCAAAAATACCCTTTCATGTTATAATATTAATTTAATAAATATTATTTTTATTAAACATTACAAAAAATTATTTATTTTATAATATAAATAATTAATTTGTTAATATAGATTTTATATTCAGTATTATGCAAACTAAACATGATATAATAAACTTGTATTGTCTAATCCTTCTTATACTTATTATATCAAATTCTCTTTATCTAGTTCGATCTTTATAACTAAATGTTATCATAGATTACGATGCAATAAAAAAATTATCTAACTTAGGAACAAGAGATTTTTAAGAAAAAAATAAATGCAAATATGAAAAGAAAAGAGATTTCAAAATTAAAATTACACTTGTGACTTTTTGTAGTGCAGCTAATGTCAAAACTATTGAAATCCTAAGATAAATGGGTTCAGGGAACAGTGATATGTTTGCAGGAATTGTTTAATAAATGTGCTCGTAAAGAGGTATAGGAGTTGCTTAAGAACTTTGATACAAATGTAAATGTGTTTAGATGAGTCTAATACATTTGTGTCTCATATCAATTTTTTCGTACACAAACATGCTTAAATTTCTGCATATCCGGGTTTCACAATTCTAAGTCTCAAATTGCTAGTACTAAATAGGATGTTTGTAAATTCTCGTTAGTTCAGAAATAAATTAATTATTGATGACTATTATTGGAGATATTGAGATTACAAAAACAAACGACCCTTCTTAAGATGACGGATTATGGCTGACTGTGGGATCCGACATGAGACTGACAAACAACTAGCGGATTAAAAGACGATTATAAATATACATCTATATAGGATTCACGTAACAACTGCTCCCAACATCCAAAAGCAAAACGATAGTGACACCTAACCTAGTACCGGACATCCGATCCAGTTACACTGAATCGTTGATCTTTCCGATTAATTGGATCTGGAAGTAAATTTATAATATGAGATCTACATGAGGTTTTGAGTTCGAATATCGGAAATGTCGTTTTAATTCTCCATGTAATTAGTGAATAATAATGGTCGTTCTTGGTCAAAGTTTGAAGCCAAAATATGTATACGAGAAGAATGCTGAAAAACTAAAAACAGATATCTAATGAATCCAACATTTAAATCAAGATTTTTTTTTTTAAATATATAATCATCGAAATTTACGAAGGAAAAACAAAAAACTAGATCTAGTAAATAGGACATGCCAAAAATCGTTGGTTCGATAAACTACGCTAAGGAACTCAAGCTAATTAGGAACTCCAACCAGTAAACCTAGTTCCTTAAGCACAATGCTTTCGTGGAGCTCCGCTGCAAAGGAACCCTAGAAATAAGTTTCTTAATACTTTTTCATAATATCATTTTGCTTAGAGCGGATGCTTCTTGACACATTACAAACTGCATCAAAATATCCCAAAATGGTGCCATTTTTTTTTTTTTTTATTCTTACGGATGAAAATGCTCTTATACAGTCTAACATCAGATCTATAAAAATTTCAAACAATTGTTAAAAAAAACTCATTTGAAAGAACCCGTTAATAAAGTTAAGAGTTTTTTAATAGAAAAAATTTCTTAAAAATAGTGATGTATCATCCTAAAGAACTCTTAAGGAAATCCACTATTGAGGTTGCTCTCACTTATAATCGCTGATCCTTCTTCATCATTGGTGGCTATGCAAACTGAAACATTGAGTGCCTAGAGACACAACACAAGCGAAAATAGTAAGAGAGTAGTCCTCGATGAGGCCACAATGTTGCCTTCAATTAGAGCACAGCTAATGGAAAGGGGAAGGAGATATATGGAGTGTATTAAAGAATAACTAACTTATTGAGAAATTTTAGTTCTCTACACCTTATATAGAACCTCAGATGGGGAAAAAGATTTAATAAACATGTAAATATATATGATATGTAACTATCAATTATATTTAAGTATTTGATTATATAGTGAGATTTCAAGCAACTAAGTATTATTAACTTATATATTCGAATCCGATTGATAGTTACATATCATGTATACTTTCACATGATATATACTGTCTACTAAATCTTATTTCCCTAAATGGAGTTATATGTGGAAAATATGCATTCTTAATTTAGGTTGGACATATCTTTAACAACTTAATAACTAGAAGATTAGAATCTTCATAGTACCTTCAAGAAATAGTTGTGATTATTAGTTGTTTTTAACAATAAATAATAAGGAAAGATCAATATAATAGTCGACATACTATGGTAATAGCTAATCATCTAGAAAAAGGTCCACAAAAAATGAGTAGAAACCCATTAATAAAAGAATCAACTTTTCAATTATTGATTCGCAGTTTCCATGATAATTAACCCCACATATACAGCTACTATTTCTATAGCAACATAACATTAAGAGATCGTAGTGTCTGCATTACTAATTTAACAATAGCGAAAAATGAAAAAAAAAAATATATACGTATATATATGTATACGTATATGTATATGAAAATCAGTTTGCACAAATTCATAAGCACACCAAATCATCAACTGTGTTATTCTAAAACAATTAGGTTACTTTGAATAAATTAAATACTGTTAAGTTATTTTTTAATGTTATCCTTTTAAAATGTAGTCACATATAATATTATAAAAAAAAGATTACATCATAATGACATCGTAAAATATTTTAATAGTTTAGATAATCTAAGTTATTAAATTTATAAGCTTAGCCAAAGTACTTTGAATAATCCAAAAAAGAATACATTATAATGATATCATAAAATATTTCGATAACTTAAATAATCCAAGTTATTAAATTTGTAAGTTTAGCTAAATTAGTTTGAATTATCCATTTTCCCGTGGAATTGATCATTTATAACTGTTGAAATCCAGTATAATAACTCCGGTAATCGGTAAGGTGAACTACTACGATTATTGGCTACTACTTGCAATTGCGTAATTGGCGGGGGCAATTTGCCTGCCTAAAGCTCGCCCAACCGCTATTTCTTGGGAAAGGGCGACTACATTACACTTAGCAGGAGTGGAGGTTGTTTATCCGGGGCGATTAAAAAGCTAAAAATCACATCTGCCTAAACACAAGACATTATACCTCTTCCTTCGCTCGGCTCTACTTGAAGATATTGAAATTGATTAATTTTCCAATAATTCAATATATTCAATTCTAACTTTTGTATGTCACCTTCATCCAAATGTAGGTCTAATTCACATTTAGTGGCACCACTAAGAATTTGTATTCATCGAATTTGAATTTTCGGTTTTTTTTTTTATTTTTAAATTTGATTTTTTACTTTCCAATTAATACTAAATCTTAACCCATTTAATATTAATTTTCGATTAGAGAAATTGAGAAATTTCGTTTTTTTCTTTAAAAAATTTAGAATCACCACCTAAACAAAGTTGGGAAAAAAATAGAATCCATAATCAATTGAGTGGGTTACCGGAGGGTTCTGAATTCGGGGGCTAACCTATTAAATTCTAATGAATACCACTATCTATTTTCTTAAATTTTTTGACATATTCTTAAGAAAACATAAAAACTAAAAGAAAAAGAAAAACGTAAATTTTTACAGATTTTATCGCCATACCTACGTACCTGCTAGCCGGAATCAGACAACCATAATTCTTTTTTAAAACTTTAACGTGCTGTCTGATTTTAATTTTAATAACCGGACCAGTTTTATGTCTTTTACCCTTTTTTTTTTTAAGAAAACCCTAAAAGATCTAACTTTATTTCCAATTTTTAAGAAAAAGAATTAATTTTTTAAAAAGACTCAAATTAAGATTTTTTATTTGAAAAAAACGACTAAGCAATAAAAATTTTCTATTTTTCAAGAAAACCCTAAGAAATCTAAAAATGCAATTTTTACAAAAACTTTATAAAATATGGCTTACGCAAAAGATGCAAATATTAATGAAAAGGATATGATTTTTTTTTTAAATGCAATACTCATGCAAAAAATGTAATTCCAAAAAGGTGCCAAATATAACCGACCGATAAAAAATTGATGCTAAATCTTGCAAACCCGTATCAGTACCAATATACACAAACAAACTAGCCAAAATATTTATTTGATTTTTTATTTTTTTCTATTATTTTAATGACAAGACCATCATTCACTATATGAATCACAATTTCAAACCTGCTTAAAGTTAGACTAAAGTTAGTAAAAAACAATGATAACAAATAAAGAAGAAATAAGAAGGAACCACTACCCACCTTTTCAATATGGATACGAATCAGATCCAGGCTTCCAAAGACGCAGATCGGGTAGTCAAAGTCGGATCGGGTCGGGTTAGTAAGGCAAAGCAACCCCAACAATCTGCATAGCGGTCCGAATATAGATTTGAGCAAGAGAGTCAAGTTTTATGTCAAAGTTATTGATAGAAAGTGGGTTGGTGATGGTGTTTGGATTTGCTGTGGTGGTGGGTTTCGAAGGCTGCGTTGATTGTAGTGAGGGCATGCGTTCTGTGGTCACGTGTGGGTGTGTTTGGCTGCGGTGTTATTCGGGTGAAGATGGTTGTGGTTGGTGTGTCTGTACTGTGGCGGAGAGTGGGTGGTCGTGTGGCTGTGTTGTGGGCGAGGATGAAGAGCCGACGGTGTGTCGGTTTTTGTGACTGAAGTTGGTCGAGGGAAGGAAGTCGCAAGGTGAGGCCGATGTGTAATGCGAGGAAGAAGGTCGGCGCTGGATTGTGCAGCGTTCTGTGTGCACGGGCAGATGTTGGTTGGGGCGTGGAGATTCGACTGTCAATGGGTTGAACGATGGTGCTGCTTGATCAGTGAATGGGTTGCCGGAGTTGTGTCGTGTGCGTAGGATGCCATTGTCTCGCGAGTGCGTTCTGTGTTGCTGTCGGTCAAGGGATTGTCCAAGGGCGTGGCTGTGCGATTGAGGCGTACGAGTCTTCAGGCGTGTCAGGCGAAGGCTGTGGTTGACGGACAGTTGGTTGTTGGCTTCCGTAGTGATGAAGAGTGCCGCAGCAATGGGCGTTGGACGTACGCAGTCGTGGACAGCAATTCGATGGAGTACTGCTTGGACGTTGCGTGCGTGTGTGAGTCCTCCGTGTCTTCAGGCGTTGTGTATGTGGTGACATGCTGATCAGTAGGGTGAAGCTGCTGGCGTGGTCTTCGTTGGCTGTTCGGGCGTACAATGCGGCCGTAGCGTGGAGCTTGTGTCTTGATGATTCTGACGTGTCTGTGTATTGAGGAGGTTGGGTACTGGACATGTAGGCAATTAATTGAAAGTGGACTGCAATTTTTTCCGTTTTGAATGTGTATGTGTGTATTGAGGAGGATAGGAACTGGACATGTAGGCAATTAATTGAAAGTGGAACTACAGTTTTTTCCTTTTCGAATGTGTGAAATTTTTTCTTATGCTGCACGTTTTATATTTATAGAACCTGAGTTGAATCATCTTTTATATCGATTCTAATTTGATTTGATGAAATTTAAATTTAGATCCAAATCATTTATAACAATTCAAATCCAATTTAATAAAAATCAAATCAAAATTAAATTTTTTATAATGATTTAAATTCGATCAAATTAGATTAAAAAATTTTAGACTAGATATGAATCCATAGGCACAACTCGCTTTTTGTAAAAATAAAAAAAAAACATAGAAAAATAAAATAAAAAACACATAGGTATCTAACGAAAATTGAACCTATAAGCTCAAGCTAATTCCATATTAATAATCCAATATTTATTCATCAAACCGTTCGCTTATGTATTAATACTTGATACTTAGTACAATTAAATTGTACTTAAATTACGCGGCTCTTTAAAATAATTATTTAAACCGAACCAAAATTAAACTAATTGATCCTAAAATAATTCATTTCCTGAAAATCTAAAAATCTTTATATTTGTATTTTTTCTTTTTTCGTTTTTTTTTTTTTTGTATTTTTCATCATTTTTCAATTTTTATTATTTTTTATTTTAGAATTAAGACCATATAAAAAAATAAAAATTAAAACTACAAAGGAGAATGAGCAAAAATTAGGTGTCTATAGGCTTTCACATTTTTCACACACATAGCATTATAAATTTTTCACGAAATAGCTAATTAATCATTCAGATTTTTCATACTCAACCTAATGCAGTTCACAACATATTAACGCCAATAAGTTGCTTAGGCCTTTGAATAGATAGGATATTAGGTATGCACATCATTAAGCAAGGAAGTCATAAATTGATGTAAATTCTAGCTTATCAAAAGGGACAAATTGATAGTTTATTTATCGCCAAATTTTAAAAGAAATTTCAGTTTATATCAATCCATCCAACTATAATATAACTCAAAGCTCTTTAAAAACATTTTTGAAAAACCAAATGAAATGCATATAAATTTTTTTCCTATTTAAATTACGATAGAGTAAAAAAAATATATAGTTAGAAATAGTAAATCTAATTACTTTAGACTACTTTACATTATTTAGCAACTCTTGTCTGTCATAAAGTTATTATGAAAGAAAATTACTACTTATACCAAGCAATTAACATTCCATATTGAGCAAAAAGAAGGGAAATATTTTAATTCATATTTCAGATTTTAAATATTCGTAATTTACGAATCGCATGACATGCTGTATATGTTAGAAGTATCGTAGCGTTAAGAAATGATCTTTTTTATGGTCAAGAAAATAAGAAAAGATCTTTCCTATAACAAATAAGGACACATTAGAATCGACTTATATTATTGGAAATATTGAGATTACAAAAGCATAAGACCCTTCTTAAGACGACGGATTACAAGACAATAATATAAATATAGGACTCATGCAACAAGTAACAACTACACACAACTCAACATACAAAAGCAAGGCGATAGTTACACTCTAGTACCGGCGATCCAGTCACACAGCAAGTATCATCATGGACACAATCATCAGCATCGGCACAAGCATGGATTCATGGAGCAGGTGACAGGGTACTTGAGTCATCAGTGCTTGTGCAGCGGTGGTGGAGGACAAAGTTTCTGTGCTCGCTTATAAATTTCCCTCGCACGTTTAAAGGCCTCCTGGTGCAGCGATGGTGGAGGACTACGTTTCTGTACTTGCTCGAAAACTTCCTTCGTAAATTCTACGCCTTTCTTAAAACGTTTCATAACCTGATTCGCAGGTCCGAGCCGTAACAACCCACGTCTTGAAAATCTGCCATCAGGAAAAGAAAATAAAATTATAGAGAACCAAAAAAAAAGGAAAAACAAAAATGAGCGGTTTATCACTTTATTGATGGAGAGTTTCGCTCTTGGCAAGAAAAACTAATTCTGCAAAATTTTTGGTGTGGCATGAAATTGTGGAAGTTAACTAAACTAGGATTGGCAATTTCTTTTTCCATTTCTCCATGTCAAATTTACAAGGGCCATACTGATTCTCTTTGTATAATTTTAAATCTGTTAGATCTCTTAGAGACTATAAGATAAATGTATCTTATAAGAAAAAGGTAAACTTCTACGCTTACAAAAAGTAAGTGCCACTAAATCATTGATCTTTCCCATTAATCGGATCTTTTAGATTTATAATATGAGATCAATATGAGCTTTTCCATATAATTACTCAATATGATGGCTCTAGGTCAAAGTCTGAACTCAATTGTGTATGTGAGCAGTATTGTCAAATGAATCAATTTGATTTTACCTAGTTATTAAACAAGTCCGTTTCTAACACTATTTAACTCTGTTTGAACCCGATTCATCCCTTTAATCCTCAACCATCTTCACATGCTCGAGTCAATCACTCAAGCATGATTTGACAACACTGTATATGAGAAGAATGTTGAAAGATTAAATTTAGATATCAAATGAATCCAACATTTAAAACAAGTTTTTGACATATAATCATAAAAATTTAGGAAAAAAATAAAACAAAAAGCTAGATTTAGTAAACGAAATAAGCCTATCTTCATTAGAATTCTCGATAACTTAAGAAGAACCTCAAGTTAAGGAAATCCAACTAGTAAACCTAGATTTATGTAAGAATTATTTTCGAACTGTGAACTGATTTAAATAAAAATGAGCCTGAACTGGCCAACAAACCGTTGGGCTTTAAGGCCTAGGTGATTTTGCCTTAGAAAACTGTTCATCTAACGAACCCTTAAACCGACGGTTCAACTTCAAAGTCAAGTCTATCTCAACTTCGATTTAAAAAAATAAATAAATAAACACCATTACATTCATATAATTCAAATCAATTATTTCAAAATGAAAAAACAATAATCGAAAAATAAATAAATCATTTACACATTATTTTATTTTATTTTTAGTTATTTTATTTATGAAGTCTAATGTAAGATCTACAAAAATTTTGTTAAGAAACTCCTATGAAGGAACATATTAATAAAGTGATGAGTTTCTTAATATAATGAGTTTTTAAAAATGTTGATGTAAGTTTCTTAAAAACTCTTTAAAAAACTGACTAGTAAAGTTGCTCTAGCTTACACTCGTTGATCACCACGAAAGGAGTCTTCATCATGGGTGGCCATACAATCTGAAACATTGAGTGCCCAGAGACAGAGCACAAGCGAAAATAGTAAGAGAATTGTCCTCGTTGAGGCCATAATGTTGCTTTCAATTATTGCACAGCTAACGCAAAGCGGAAGGAGATATATGGAGCGTATTAAGAGAGGAACTAACTTGTTGAGAAATTTTAGTTCCCTGCACATTATATAGACCCTCTAATGGAGTTGTGCATGTGATAAGGTCGATGACCAAGTCCATCTAAGTCTAGAAATGTGCATTTTCAATTTGGGTTGGATATATTTAATATTATCAAAAGTTTAGAATCTTCGTAGTACCTTCAAGAAATAGTTGTGATTATTGGTTGTTTCTAACGATAAATATCATCTAGAAAAAGGTCTGCAAAAAATGAGTAGGAAACCATTAGTAAAAGAATCAACTTTCCAATTATTGATTCGCAGTTTCCGTGATAGTCAACACCACGTACATATACCGGCGGCTAATATTTCTATCACGATATACCTTTTAATACATATTCAACGACAACGAAAAATGAAATATATATATATATATATATATATAAATATATAGAAAAATCAATTTACATAATACCATAAGCACATCGAATCATCAATTGTATTATTCTAAAACGGTTATATACCACTGTTAAAAAAATTTGAATATTCTCAAATTTTTATAATATTATCATCTAATATATAGTTATAAATAACTAATGATTACTATTAGGAGAAAAGAGAAAGATAATATTATAAAAACATTATAAAATGTTTAAATTCACGTGAAATACTTTAATGATTTATTTTCCTATTAAATCGATCATCTAACCGGTGAAATCCATTAGATTAACTCTTACAATATATCGAGTTGAATGGGATGTGGAAGTCTTCCGTCAAATAGGGATTCCGTAATGTGCATGACTACAATTATTGGCTACTACTAGCAATTGCATAATTAGCACCGACAAAAGTCAGCCGTCATTTTTGATGGGCACTTGGCAACAAATGTCAAGACAATAACTTTTGGCGCGGTCAATTTGCTCGCCTTAGAATTCGCCTAACCTATTCCTTGGGCAAGGGGCGATTAAAAAAACTAAAAATGACATCTGCCTAGGCCCAACCCATTCATTGTACATCCTCCTTCTTCCTCCTCCGAAGCTGGCCGTTCACCGAAAAGTCTAAGGTGCGTTTCTTTCGTTGGGTCGACTTGACCACAGCTTTTAGCTTTTTTACTTTCCTCGTCATGTGTATTTTGTAAGTAAAAAACTCATGAATGAGTAAACTTATCGCGATTTACGGAAATTTTTGCTTCTTTTTTTTTTCTATTATTGAAAATTTTTATGATGGGTTTTTATATAAACATTGTGTGTTGTTTGTGTTTGTATTGTGTACATGCTGTGTGTTTCTGTTCTGGGTCGTGTGCATCACTTTCATTTAATTTTATAGCCACGTACTTATATATTGTACACTTGTCAGTATTTTATGATTAATAAAAGCAATGCGTTGTCCATTTAAATTCTTTGCATTTTGGCTTGAATTCAAATAACAATATAATTATATTGATTATATTACTCTTTTGAATTGTATTAATTTGTTTTATAATTGTAAATATCATAATAGTTATTTATGTAATCTTCTTTAAATATGATTAGGTTAATAATTTCCAAAACATGTAACGACCTACTTCATAGATGTCTTTACCTATTGAACAATATGTATTTCTTAAATAAGGTACTTGAAAGGCCACTCATTAAGTGATCCCTAATATGAGGATAAGGCTCAAAAAAATTTCAACTTAAATATGCTTTTCTCAATCAATACTATTTCATGTCAATAAGAAATTACTTGTATAAATATTCAAAAGGTGCTTATTGAGAGCTTCATCTACTGTATGGACTTATATGTCACTTGCCTTCTAAGAGGAAACATCACTTGTCTTTCAGACCTTCAAACATATCTTAAAAGATCATATATTAAGGCCAACCAGCCAAAACCTTGCTTAAGCTTACCAATTGCTAACCTTAAATAAACTGGGTGAGTTTGATTTATGTTTACATCAAAAGCTAGACTAATGCTCTCAAATCATCCTAAAGACCCAATCACAAGGCTTTAACCATTCATACTTGCACCTAATGTCAATAAACACTAACCCTTCAACTCCTTATAATACAAAATGAATAAAACAAAATAAAGCAAGAAAAGTTGACAAACATATCATATTCACAATGATTATATCTATATCACAAGAATCAATGTAAGTGAAAATGCATGCAATTGATACACTAATATTTCTTACCTAGCCATTTTGATTGACGCATTCTTACCATACCTTTCATATAACAATGTCATTCATTCTGACCCTAGTTTAAATAGTTAACTAACTTTTTATCCTCAACATTTGCTTTCTTAATCTAAGCACTTGATCAAGTCAATACTCTCTCTCTCTCTCTCTCTCATCTACCACAATTAAATCTAGGGGATTAATCCTAATAGAGCACTTATTCCTAGACCAATTCAAGGATCATAGCATGAACGTATCAAGTGATATTGTAGACCACATGCATGTTGACTATTGAATCTTATATAATCACTTACTGTAACCATTATAAGAGAATCTAGAATGGAAGTTAGGTTTTATCATTGATTTAGTGTGCTAGGTTGTTGACAATTACATTATTTTAGATGATGTTTTGTTTTCTATTACCTAGCAGGTCAAACATACTTATATCAATAGTACGTAGAGTGGGTGTGTAGATTTGATGACTTATATTAGCTTGATTAATGAATTGTAAATATGTAGTTGCTTACTTCTGTTTAGCTTGGTGACTCAATTGAAATACACTCACTTGGATAAGTAACAAACCTACAAGTAAACTAATAAGTGGATCCCCTAGATTAATTCTAATGCTCAAGATTACATAAATGCACTTCACTAAGTCCGTAAACACAATACAAAATATACAAATTGTTTCCTATTCTATGCTATTAGCTTCAAATTCATAGCTTTTTTGTTGTTGTTTTTTTTTTTTATCTATTATTGATGTTTTATGTACAATTTTGATCATTATCAAAAGTATCTTCAAATATAGCATTCATAACTTTACAATATTTCTTATATTAGAGAAGTCGATTCAACAGAGCACTCCTAGAGTCAATAATTTCTTAATGAATTTTTGCCATTCTCAAATTGACCAACTCGATCACACAAGTTATCAGTTCGAAAAAAAAAAAACCCTATAATACATCATAATTATAAAATAATTACATTTTGGAGCTAATTAATTTTACAAAAATTATGTAAATCCACAAAATTATATTCATTCAAATGTGCCCTTCATAACTATGGAACAACCCTATCTTGATCGATTTATTATGTTAATAACGAATTTACAATTGCTTAGGCAAATCAACACATTTATGTATAATATTTAACCCTTCCAAACATATCATAGCTCTAAATTTCACAAATAATCCACTTGCTTATTTGATTGCACAAAAATTTCATTGTTTTAATTAAAATGGAAATACTTCAAAAATTGGCGATTTTGATGGAAAATTACAGGATAAATACCAAACGTACTACTCAATGGGAATTCTTATTATATGAATTAAATATAAACTATTAAGAGTTTACATATCAAGAATCAACCAATAACAAAGTCATTAAGAAAATATATTTTGATTCGTGCTCAAAGTAGCGTGTTTATTTGGCACAATATATAATCATTAATAATTTCAACAAAATAAGATTATAGCATGAAACTACACTATATTATCCCAAAATAAATTTTTCTACATATAGTTAACAAGGTTTATTGTCCTTAAAAAAATAATGAAGATTCAAAGGAAAACAGGGGCTTATCAGCACTCGTTGTTTTGACTACTGCAATAGTTTACTCTTATCAACCCACCTCTTCTTGGTGTCATACCTTAGCACCCCAAGCCACATCATAGCAGAACCAGTAGAATCTATTGAACCAACTCGACTAGCTTAAAACCTTATAATTTTCTATGTTTCTTTAGTAATTCGGGAAATCTACGATCCCATCCCCATTTTGATGCGATCGATCTAGCTCACCATCTCACTATTCATTTATGTTTCTGTAAATTTGGACAATTGAATTCCCAATTTATCCAATGATTTAGATTTAAAAGAATCCAAATAAAAAATAGGATGGAGACCGAACAAATCCAACAAAAAATAAAGACGAAACCATAAAAAAATCCTTATAATTCACTAAGATCTTACTTGAATTCTTCTTGCTTGTTGTCATGATTTCCCTATTAATACTACATGGGGTGCTTCCAAAAATTTAAGGGGAAAATTTTAGGTTAGTGGTATAAAGTTTTGACATCTACTTTTATATTATCTAAGTTTATATATTTATGTCATAAAGCTTTTTATTTTTCCTCATGTATGCTACATGATGATGTTAATATTCCTTGCTTCAGCTAAGCCAATCTAAGAAATCTCTTTCTTAACATTCACCTATTTTATTAATTTTTATTATTAATTTGGATTTGTTCCCTAATTTAAATGAACTAATGTAGCATATGCGTATAATTTTATTATCTCTTGTATATGTTCAGTTCTTTACATCACCTCATTTACATGTTATCATTAACTAGTATTAATTGTATAGATTAGTTAAAATATTTATAATATCTCATTGTATAGTAAAACTTAATATTCGAATTTCTGATATATAACGAAGTGAACTACTATTTCATATTTGTAATAAAATTAATGCATTTATATTCCATATTTTACAAAAGAAATCTTCTAAGCTCACTTGAAATAGTTTCCATAGTGATGTGATGTGATAAAGTTTGACATAATTTAGAGAATATCAGCTTTAGCCCTAAATTAACCGTTCAAAACCATGGGATATACCTTAAAGGGTATGTTTAGCATGACATATTTCGTAGCTCAATATGTGTTGTGAATAAATGACTTTTTTTTTTCCAAAAAGATGATTATTTATTGATAACTACCCATTATCGAAATGGTTATACAAAGAGTTCATATAAACCCTAGACCAATTTTGTTCCCTAACTACTTTGACTACGCATGCTAAGGTGTATACTTTAACTTCCTCAGCAAAAGTGGACATGACATACTTAGAGAAACCAAACACCAGCTATCCTTCACTATCTCTCATTACCTCAACAAGAGCCGCTTATTCATCACGAGAAACCCACGACGCATTGATATTAAACTTCAACTCACCGTCATTAGGCCTTCTCCAAACATTAGATTAGATTCCGATCAATGTCTCATACCTTCCTTAGATTCTTGGCCATCTACCTTTCCCAATCTCTTCGAAGTCAACAAGTAGTGAGCTTTCAAGATAGCTACCCAAGGCTTTATATCCACCCTCCATCCTCTCAGACACTACCTCACATCTGGACTTCCAAATTTTTCATGCAACCACCGCAATATTCCTCTTTAGGTCTTCTCTATCATAATGTGAAAACTATTTGTTAAGAGTGATCATCAAACCACGTGAAAAAGATTCGTAGGCTCATTTTTTAGATGGAGACCAATCGCCTCAAACCACACCATTTTAACCTAGTCACAGCCAACTAAATGGTATTACACTATTTCAACCTCTCTATAGAATGGACAACATGGGGAGTATAATCCTTTTGTTGGTACAATCGTTCCATGGTAGGTATTGTGTTAGAGAAAACACTCCACATGAAATGTTGAATTTTAGGTAACATATCTATCTTCCAAACTTGTTTCCAAGCACTTGAATTGGTATATCTATCTTGATTTAGAGTTAAGTTTTTATTTTTGATGTATATATAAGCTAATTTCGCAAAATGCAATCCATTTCTAGCAAAAGGCCGCATAATTGAGTCTGAACCCTGACTTGAGATAGGTAAGTATTTTACACACCTAACTTCATTTTCCCTTAAAGCTTGAGAAACTTGGTTCATATCCCACTATTTTCTATCCAAATCTATAAGTTTTGCTAACTTAAGTAATGATATATTGCCTTACGAAACTATTGGCCTCTAACCCTCCAATGTAGGAATCCATTTATCTTGCCACACATCTATTATGTCCCCCATAGCTACTTGCCACAAAGCCCCTTCAAATAAAAGCTTCTTCCTCTCAATGATGCTACTCCATCCTTAAGACATGTTTCTTCCCTTCATTACCTTTTTGAAGTCAATAAAAGGAAAGTAAATGCCTTTCAACCCCCTTACCCACGAGGCATTTGGTTCTTTTTCAATTCTCAAGGCTAATTAAGTTAGTAGCACAAGGTTATGTGAATGTAAATCTTCAACAAATGTAAATTTTTGCATTTTTTTTTTCTATTATTGAAAATTTTTATAATGGGTTTTTATATAAACATTGTGTGTTGTTTGTGTTTGTGTTGTATATAAACATTGTGTGTTGTTTGTGTTTGTATTGTGTACATGCTGTGTGTTTCTGTTCTGGGTCGTGTACATCACTTTCATTTAATTTTATAGCCACGTACTTATATATTGTATACTTGTCAATATTTTATGATTAATAAAAGCAATGCGTTGTCCATTTAAATTCTTTGCATTTTGGCTTGAATTCAAATAACAATATAATTATATTGATTATATTACTCTTCTGAATTGTATTAATTTGTTTTATAATTGTAAATATCATAATAGTTATTTATGTAATCTTCTTTAAATATGATTAGGTTAATAATTTCCAAAACATGTAACGACCTACTTCATAGATGTCTTTACCTATTGAACAACATGTATTTCTTAAATAAGGTACTTGAAAGGCCACTCATTAAGTGATCCCTAATATGAGGATAAGGCTCAAAAAAATTTCAACTTAAATATGCTTTTCTCAATCAATACTATTTCATGTCAATAAGAAATCACTTGTATAAATATTCAAAAGGTGCTTATTGAGAGCTTAACCTGCAGTATGGACTTATATGTCACTTGCCTTTTAAGGCGAAACATCACTTATCTTTCAGACCTTCAAACATATCTTAAAAGATCATATATTAAGGCCAACCAGCCAAAACCCTGCTTAAGCTTACCAATTGCTAACCTTAAATAAACTGGGTGAGTTTGATTTATGTTTACATCAAAAGCTAGACTAGTGCTCTCAAATCATCCTAAAGACCCAATCACAAGGCTTTAACCATTCATACCTGCACCTGATGTCAATAAACACTAACCCTTCAACTCCTTATAATAAAAAATGAATAAAACAAAGTAGAGCAAGAAAAGTTGACAAACATATCATATTCACAATGATTATATCTATATCATAAGAATCAATGTAAGTGAAAATGCATGCAATTGATACACTAATATTTCTTACCTAGCCATTTTGATTGACGCATTCTTACCATACCTTTCATATAATAATGTCATTCATTCTAACCCTAGTTTAAACAGTTAACTAACTTTTTATCCTCAACATTTGCTTTCTTAATCTAAGCACTTGATCAAGTCAATACTCTCTCTCTCTCATCTACCACAATTAAATCTTAGGGATTAATCCTAATAGAGCACTTATTCCTAGACCAATTCGAGGATCATAGCATGAACTTATTAAGTTTGATCTAAAGATCGTATCATATACTTTCCAAGTAGTGAATAGGATTTTATTTATTAGGATAGCTTCTGACTAGCACTTAAAAACCCAGTACTTGTACCTGGAAACACTTGAACAAATGACAATTATGCATATGCAAGATAGTTATACGAAATGCAATCGTATTTTTAATTGAATTCTCAAACTAACAAAAACATTCAAATGTTATGCAGTGTAGCTGTGATTTCAATTGAGTCACCAAGCTAAACAGAAGTAAGCAACTACATATTTACAATTCATTAATCAAGCTAATATAAGTCATCAAATCTACACACCCACTTTACGTACTATTGATATAAGTATGTTTCACCTGTTAGGTAATAGAAAACAAAACATCAACTAAAATAATGTAATTGTCAACAACCTAGCACACTAAATCAATGATAAACCTAACTTCCATTCTAGATTCTCTTATAATGGTTACAGTAAGTGATTATATAAGATTTAATAGTCAACATGCATGTAGTCTACAATATCAACCACAACGTAACACAAACAATCTAGCCAGGAAATATACTCACTTAGATAAGTAACAAACCTACAAGTAAACTAATAAGTGGATCCCCTAAATTAATTCTAATGCTCAAGATTACATAAATGCACTTCACTAAATCCGTAAATCACAATGACTAAACACAATACAAAATATACAAATTGTTTCCTATTCTATGCTATTAGCTTCAAATTCATAGCTTTTTTGTTTTTTGTTTTTTTTATCTATTATTGATGTTTTATGTACAATTTTGATCATTATCAAAAGTATCTTCAAATATAGCATTCATAACTTTACAATATTTCTTATATTAGAGAAGTCAATTCAACAGAGCACTCCTAGAGTCAATAATTTCTTAATGAATTTTTGCCATTCTCAAATTTACCAACTCAATTACACAAGTTATCAATTCGAAAAAAAAAAACCCTATAATGCATCATAATTATAAAATAATTACATTTTGGAGCTAATTAATTTTACAAAAATTATGTAAATCCACAAAATTATATTCATTCAAATGTGCCCTTCATAACTATGGAACAACCCTGTCTTGATCGATTTATTATGTTAATAACGAATTTACAATTGCTTAGGCAAATCAACACATTTATGTATAATATTTAACCCTCCAAACATATCATAGCTCTAAATTTCACAAATAATCCACTTTCTTATTTGATTGCACAAAAATTTCATTGTTTTAATTAAAATGGAAATACTTCAAAAATTGGCGATTTTGATGGAAAATTACATGATAAATACCAAACACGCTACTCAATGGGAATTCTTATTATATGAATTAAATATAACCTATTAAGAGTTTACATATCAAGAATCAACCAATAACAAAGTCATTAAGAAAATATATTTTGATTCGCACTCAAAGTAGCGTGTTTATTTGGCACAATATATAATCATTAATAATTTCAACAAAATAAAATTATAACATGAAGCTACACTATATTATCCCAAAATAAATTTTTCTACATATAGTTAACAAGGTTTATTATCCTTAAGAAAATAATGAAGATTCAATAGTTTACTCTTGCCAACCCACCTCTTCTTGGTGTCATACCTTAGCACCCCAAGCCACATCATAGCAGAACCAGTAGAATCTATTGAACCAACTTGACTAGCTTAAAACCCTATAATTTTCTATGTATCTTTAGTAATTCGGGTAATCTATAATCCCATCCCCATTTTGATGCGATCGATTTAGCTCACCATCTCACTATTCATTTACGTTTCTCTAAATTTGGACAATTGAATTCACAATTTATCTAATGGTTTAGATTTAAAAGAATCCAAATGAAAAATAGGATGGAGACCAAAAAAATCTAACAAAAAATAAAGACAAAACCATAAAAAAATCCTTATAATTCACTAAGATCTTACTTAAATTCTTCTTGCTTGTTGTCATGATTTCCTTATTAATACTACATAGGGTGCTTCCAGAAATTTAAGGGGAAAAATTTGGGTTAGTGGTATAAAGTTTTGACATCTACTTTTATATTATCTAGGTTTATATATTTATGTCATAAAGCTTTTTGTTTTTCCTCATGTATGCTACATGATGATGTTAATATTCCTTGCTTTAGCTAAGCCAATCTAAGAAATCTCTTTCTTAACATTCACCTATTTTATTAATTTTTATTATTAGTTTGGATTTGTTCCCTAATTTAAATGAACTAATGTAGCATATGCGTATAATTTTATTATCTCTTGTATATGTTCAGTCCTTACATCACCTCATTTACATGTTATCATTAACTAGTATTAATTGTATAGATTAGTTAAAATATTTATAGTATCTCATTATATAGTAAAACTTAATATTCGAATTTCTGATATATAACGAAGTGAACTACTATTTCATATTTGTAATAAAATTAATGCATTTAAATTCCATATTTTACAAAATAAATCTTATAGGCTCACTTGAAATAGTTTCCATAGTGATGTGATGTGATAAAGTTTGACATAATTTAGAGAATATCTGCTTGAGCCCTAAATTAACCGTTCGGAACCATGGGATATACCTTAAAGGGTATGTTTAGCATGACATATTTCGTGGCTCAATATGTGTCGTGAATAAATGACTATTTTTTTTTTTCCAAAAAGATGATTATTTATTGATAACTACCCATTATCGAAATGGTTATACAAAGAGTTCATACAAACCCTAGACCAATTTTGTTCCCTAACTACTTTGACTACGTGTGCTAGGGTGTATACTTTAACTTCCTCAACCAAAGTGGACATGGCATACTTAGAGAAACTAAACACCAGCTATCCTTCACTATCTCTCACTACCTCAACAAGAGCCGCTTGTTCATCACAAGAAACCCACGACGCATTGATATTAAACTTCAACTCACCATCATTAGGCCTTCTCCAAACATTAGATCTAGATTCCGAACAATCTCTCATACCTTCCTTAGATTCATGGCCATTTACCCTTCCCGATCTCTTCAAAGTCAATAAGTAGTGAGCTTTCAAGATAGCTACCCAAGGCTTTATATCCACCCTCCATCCTCTCGAACACTGCCTCACATATGGACTTCCAAATTTTCCGTGCAACCACCGTAATCTTCCTCTTTAGGTCTTCTCTATCATAATGTGAAAACTATTTGTTAAGAGTGATCATCAAACCATGTGAAAATGATTCGTAGGCTCATTTTTAAGATGGAGACCAATCGCCTCAAACCACACCATTTTAACCTAGTCACAGCCAATTAGATGGTATTACACTATTTCAACCTCTCTACAAAAAGAACAACATGGGGAAGTATTAGCCTTTTGTTGGTATAGTCGTTCCATGGTAGGTATTGTGTTAGAGAAAACCCTCTACATGAAATGTTGAATTTTAGGTAACATATCTATCTTCCAAACTTGTTTCTAAGCACTTGAATTGGTAAATCTGTCTTGATTTGGAGTTAAGTTTCTATTTTTGATGTATATGTAAGCTAATTTCGCAAAATGCAATCCATTTCTAGCAAAAGGCCACATAATTGAGTCCGAACCCCGACTTGAGATAGGTAAGTATTTTACACACTTAACTTCATTTTCCCTTAAAGCTTGAGAAACTTGGTTCATATCTTACTATTTTCTATCCAAATCTATAAGTTCTACTACCTTAAGTGATGGTACATTGCCTTACGAAACTATTGGCCTCTAACCCTCCAATGTAGGAATCCATTTATCTTGCCACACATCTATTATGTCCCCCATAACTACTTACCATAAAGCCCCTTCAAATAAAAGCTTCTTCCTCTCAATGATGCTACTCCATCCCCAAGACATGTTTCCTCCCTTCATTACCTTTTTGAAGTCAATAAAAGGAAAGTAAATGCCTTTCAACTCTCTTACCCACAAGGCATTTGGTTCTTTTTCAATTCTCCAGGCTAATTAAGTTAGTAACATAAGGTTATATGAATGTAAATCTTTAACAAAGGTCAATTTTTCCCAATTGATCTAATGAATCTACCCTTTTCCCTTCTTTTATCCCCACCAAAACTTTGCAATCAGTGAGTTTGCTTCATTACACCACTTCCTAGGATAAGAGAAACATGACATGGAGTAGGTTGGAATCACTGGAACTATTGATTTTATTAAAAGTTCTCTACCAGCCTCATTTAAAAGCCTTTATTTCCATCCACTCAACTTCTTAATGATCTTATCCTTGACAAAGCTCAAGGCTTCATATTTAAAGTTGCCCTGTAATGTAGGCAAACCTAAGTAAGGTCTCCGATCATTGGTCACTCTTACACCCAATCCCCTTCCAATCCTCATCTTATCCTCTAAAGGGGTATTATTGTTGAAAAACACCCTAAATTAACTGAAATTGACTACTTGACCTGATTTGTTACAACAGGATTGGATAATTGATTGTAGGACATCTACCTCTTCTTCCTTTGCCTTTAAGAAAAACAAGGAATCATTTGAAAAAAAAAAAAAGAGGTGAGATAAAGTAGAACATGTATTTTTAATAGCCGACCTTTATAGTCTTCCATTTAGAACAAGCCTTATAATGCCTTTAAATAAAACACCAGCCACTAAAATAAACAAATATGGTGATAATGGGTTTCCTTACCTCAAACCCCTACTAAGTTTCACTTGACACACCCCTTTACCATTAATTACAAGATTCAATTCGATTGTTGACACACATTTCATCACCCAATCAACTCACTTCCTATCAAATCCATACTTTTAAAGAACATTTCTAAGGAAGGACTATTCAATTCCATCATTAGCCTTACTCATATCTACTTTTAAAGCACAAAAACACTCGTTACCTCTCTTTTTAGTTCATAAGAAATGAAAAACTTCGTGTGCTACCAAAATGTTGTCATAGATCATTCTTCTCAAAATGAAAGCACTTTGTTCTTGTGAAATAGGCTTACCAAGGAAAGGTTTCAAATGGTTTACCATTATTTTCAAGATTAATTTATAAATAAAGTTGCATAGATTAATTGTTCTAAATTGGGATACTTCTTGAGAATTGGGAACCTTAGGAATTTAAAACCAAATCAATGTTGTTTAAAGAAGAAGGGAACTTATCTGTGTCAAAAAATGCCTTCACTACTTCTATGATTGAATCTCTAATGATAGCCCAAAACTTTTGATCAAAAACCCTTGAAAAAACATCTAGGCCTGGGGCTTTAAGCTACCCCAATTAGGAAACAATAATCTTCACCTCCTCCACCTGTACAGTTGAGCACAAAGTACTGCTCACTTCCTCCCCAATGCAACTACTCACCAAATCCACACATTCTGAAGTTTCCATTCTGTTTGATGTCCTACAAAGGCTATGAAAGTGAGTTTGAAACTCCCCATTGATTTCCCGCTCATCCTCAATCCAACTGTCATCCAATCTTTTAACTTTAAAACCTTGTTTTGACTCCTTGGTTTGATGGAAGAAAGAAGTATTAGGATCCCTAAAATTTAACTAATTAGCTCTTACCTTTTCATGCCAATATCTCTCTTCATTTTCCCAAAGTGTATTAAGTTTCCCAAACAAACATTCCTCCTCTTCTGTATCTAAGCCATCCGGACTCCCTTGCATTAATGCCAAATCCTTCAACACTCTATCTATCCCGTTCTTGTTATTAGGAAATGTCACGCCCCTGAAGTAGCAGAACTATAACAGTCTCGACGTGCAAACCATTATAGGATAAAAACTGACCTTACAGCCATTATCTTAGACTTGATTTTCATAAGGCATTCTCAACTAACCCACTTTAAAATAAATAGCTTGTAGATAAACAAGTTGTTTACCTAAGAAAGTATGAAAAAAATACATTATAATTCAAATATTACAATTAGTGTTCACATGATTTCATAACTCTATATTATCTAAGTAAATATTTTATTTAAAAAAGGAAAGATTCTAAAGTAAGAACTAAGAAGTTAAAAATAGATATATTCTTTAAATTTATTTCCTCACTCCCCAAGATCCATGTCACGCCCCAAAGTGGCAGAGTCGTAACAGTCCCGCTGTGTAAATTATTTTAGGATAGAAGCTAACACTTCAACCACTGTCTTAAACCTAATTTACACAAGGTATCCACGATTAACCCTCGTTGAAGTAAGCAGTTCATAAATAAACATGTTATTTACTTATGAAATTATAAAGAATACATATTTACTCTGAAATAATCTGAGTATATTACAAGATTTAGTAACCTAATCATAACCTACTTAAGAAATACATAAATTATTACCAAAAGCTTTAAAGATAAAATCTAAACGTGAAAGTGTATTCGATCCTCAGTTTTATATCCTCACTCCCCAATATCCAGCAGTTGTTAGCTTTAGGGTACTTATGTGGCCGCTTCTTAACTAATACTTGTAACAACATCTATAAGGATGTGAGCAACTATAACTCAGTAAGTTAGGATAAAGCTTAAAACTATATCTCAAACATAAATATGGTTATCAATCAAATCAATTAAATGTAATGTATGTACAAGTAAATACAGTTGCACAACATTGCCCTGCCCGCCGTGAGATTAGAGAAATTTCACTTACTCTAATCCAAGTTAAGGATTTTCCGTTTAATATAACATCTTACGACCAAACCTAGGCTTGTGCAATGAAGACACCACTCCTCCAATGACTACCTTTGAACCATTGACTTCACCCTTGTCATGACCTCATCATTGATCACTTAGTTCGACTAAGAATGAAGAAAAGACCAATTATGTAATTTAGCACTATTCCTTGTGAAAGGGTCGATATTTGGTCGAAGAACCCTAAGTTTCCCCTAATAGGTTGCAATGCAAATCTGATTTAGAATTATAATTCATATATTTAGTTAAATTTGGTTTAAGGTATTCAATCATTTCAATAAATCATATAAATACAAGCTAGAACAATAAATCAAAATCACATCAACAACTTAGAAATAAGCACAAGCATACATTCAACTACCTAATAATACAATCAAGTACAATTTCAAGCTTCTGAATACTACAAATTAATACTTCAAAATATAATAACATATTAATCCCAACTTACCCGGATTCCTCGCTTGCTTACTCTAAATGTGACTCGTGCAAACCACCGCCAATCGTCCCTATAATACAAGCGTTGTTTCATTTTCTACGTAACTGCTATAAATTTGTTTTATCCTATAACGCTTATTATTATCTTTAGTTTAGGGTTTTAATACTTAATTATTTAGGTTTTTAAGTGTTTTAAAGTTATTCTTAATTTAGGCTAGGTTCTAACTCAGTTTTCGAATCGATTTCCAAATTAGGTTTTTAACTCAATTTTCGATTATGGATTTTATATATAAACCTTAAGAAATCAATCCGACTCATAATGTGAAATTAATTACATTATTTTGGGTATCCTAAATATCGTTTTTTGTCCCTAACCAATGTTCTAGTTTATGCGATATATCCTAATTCTAATTTAACTACTAAATTTACTATTGATGTGAGAAAAATTTACATTTTTTATCTAGTTATCCTAATTTAAGTTCTCTACTAGATTTATTACATATTTATATTATTATTATTATAATATCAATTTTAACCTAATATTTTCCTACTCATCAATTTCTTATACTTACATATTAGACATTATCACTTAATAGGTACATAATATACACATCTAATATTCTCATCACTACAAATATCATCTCTCAACATTAATTAACATCTCAAAATACCTAAATTCATCCCAAAAGTAGAATTTATACCTAATTACCCTAAATTACAAAATTAGCTTAAAATATACCATTTTTACCTATTACATATATACTACATAATTCTCTAATAATTACATCTAGTACCCTAAATGCTACAAATATCATATTTTATCAAATTTTAACATCCCAAAACATATAATTATCCTTCTAATTACCTAATTAGCTCAAAATTGCCTATTTTATGTATCATTTTAAAACCTAAAAATAATCAAAAAAATTTGAAAATTCATTTTTGGAAATAGGCTTCATAGCACTATTCTACATCATCTAAATAGTTTACACAAATTTTTTTACCATAAAACTACACTCCTAAGGTTATTTATTTTTAAATCAAAATATGTTCAATCGTACACAATTTCTTAAAGACGGTATATTTCCAGACTTAAATTTATCAAAATAAAATTTTTCCCTAAATCTACATACTTAAAAACCTTATAATATCAAATTTCATAATTTTCTAAGTATATTTAATTTTTTTAATAAAATAAGTAAAAGAAAAATTAAACTCACCGAAGTTAATGGCTCCGGCCACCACTTGTCACGCTCCGAAGCGACAAAATTATAACAGTCTTGTCGTGCAAACCAATCTAAAATAGAACCTAATCATACAACTACTATCTTAGATTTGATTTACACAAGGTATATACGACTAACCCACTTTAAAGTAAATAGTTCATGAATTAAATAAATTATTTACCTAAGAAAGTATGAAAATATATGTATATTCACTAAAATTCAAGTATTACAAATAATGCTTGCAAGCTTTCATCATACTTTATTTCCTAAACAATATATTATCCGAAAATGGAAAACTCTAAAATAAAAGTTGAAACCTTAAAACTTTCTCTGTTCTTTAGATGTATTTCCTCACTCTTAAGATCTAGCAATTGCTCGCCTTAAGATAAATATAAGTTGCCTCCTAGCTAGCACCTGCAACAGCAGCTCAATAAGTAGGGTGGAGACTTAAAACTATACCTCAAACACAAACAGAGTTATCAACCAAATTAGTTAGATGCAATGGATATACAAGCAAATGCCATCGCACAACATTATCCGATCCATCATAAAATTAGAGAAATTACACCCGCTCTAATCCAGGTTGAGGAGTTTCCATTTAATGCAATAACTGACAACCAAATCCTGACTTATGCAATAGAGACATTGCTTCTCTCAAGACTATCTTAGAACCCGTTGACTTCACCCTTGTCGTAACCTCCTCACCTGTTACTTAGTTCGACTAAGGATGAAGAAGGGATTAAATATGCTATCCAGCGCTATCCCTTTCAAAGGAGTCAGTATTTGGTTGGAGAATCCTAATATTCTCCTAATGGGTTACTATGCAGGTCCAGTTTAAATTTATGAGTCAAATGTTTAGTTAAATCCAATTTAAGGTGTTCGGTTATTTCAAATAAATCACACAAAACAAGACAAAGTAGTAAACCAGAATCACATCATCAACTCAGTCATAAGCACATGCGTACAATTAACTATCTAACAAACAGAATCACATACAATTTCAAGCCTCTGAGTACTACAAATTAGTACTCCAACATACGATAACATATTAATCGCAATTTACTTGGACTCCTTGCTAACTCATTCGAGATATGACTCGTACCGACCATTGCTAAAAATCCTTATCATGCAAATATTATTTCAGTTTTTCATATAATTGCTATATATTGGTTTTATCCTATAATATTTATTGTTATCTTTGTTTTTAAGGTTTAATGTACCTAACGATCTAGGTTTTCAACTTTTTTACAATTATTCTTGATTTAGGCTAAGTTTTGGCCTAGTTTCCGCATTGATTTCTAAATTAGATTCTAGTTCAATTTCTAAGTATAGTTTATACGTGAATCCTAGAAACTCATTTTAACTCATAATGTCAAATTAATCACATTATTTTCGGATATCCTAAATATCATATTTAACCTCTAACCAGTATTATAATTCGTATGATATATCTCTTATCCTAACGTAATTATCGAATTTACTCTTGATGTAAAAAAATTTTACATATTTCATAAAAACACCTACATTTAAGTTTCCTACCGGATTTATTATATATTTCTATTATTATTATAATATCAATTTTAACATAATATTTTCCTACTCATTAATTTCTTTTACATACATATTATATATTATCACCTAATATATACATAATATGCACATTTAATATTCCCATCACCTCAAATATCATCTCTTGACATCAACTAACATCTCAAAATATCTAAATTCATCCCAAATCAAAATTTACACCTGATTACCTTAAATTACAAAATTAACTTAAAATTTATCATTTTTACCTATTACATCTGTAGACACCTAATTTTTGCTCGTTGATAGTCTTAATTTTTATTTTTTACAAAAAAGGGTCCTAATTCAAAAAGAAAAAAATAAAAAATAAAAATAAAAATTAACAAATAATGAAAATACCAAAAAAATAAGAAAAGGAAAAATTGTAAAAATGTCATAGATTTTTAGGAAGTAATTTATATTAGGAATAATTAGTTTTAGTTTTAGTGTTAGTTTTAGTTTTAGTTTAGTTAAAAATTTTTAGTTTAGGGAATCGGATAGTTTAAATATAATTTAATGGTAATGAATGTTAAGATACAGGTTAATGGCTTAACGGCTAAATAGCGAAGTATTTGGGTAGATTTAGTTTGAGGTCTTGGGTTCGAGTCTCAGCAAGTATTTATGTCTTTATTTTTTAGTCTTTCTAGAATCAAGATTTAAAATTAGATTTGAATTAAATTTGAATCTAATTTAATTAACGAATCAGATATAATTAGATATAATATGATATGATTTGATATAATATGATATGATTTGGTCTATACTGTATAAAGACACATACGTAGTCAGAAAAAAAAAAAAAAAAAAACAGAAAAAGAGGAGCCTTGACCCCGCACTTTGGACAGCAACAAGGCGGACTACTACAGTCGAAACAGGAAAAACAGAAAACAACAGCACACTCCAGCAGTCGGAAAAGGAAGAACAGTATATAACCAAACAGCACGCCACACACAGTCACACATCAGCACACTCCAGTAGTCGGAAAAGGAAGAACAGTATATAACCAAACAGCACGCCACATACAGTCACACATCATTGCCGACTACGCTTCGCTGCTGCCATACACTACACGCGTCTTCGATCATTGAGGACGTCCTGCACTCTGTCGATCCCACTCCAGAACAAAGGAGCAACAACACATCCATGTCATTGCTGCAATATTGCAGCAGCACATCCATGTACAAACAACCCACAGAACTCCATCTCCTTTATTGAATTTGCAGTAGCTCTTATATCCTGATCACCAAACAGTAGCAGCAAAGCATCCATCCTGCATACAGATTCACCGCCAACTGCAAAACCACACTAACCCCTGACGAACGGTACTGTAAATCACACAAGTCCACGATCTATCGTTGTCCGAGGCCCCTCTAACCAAATTACAGCTCCTACGCCTGATCGCTAGTTCAAACTGCAACTTCAAGCAACATGGTCGAATAGCTCCATACACATGGCAGCTGTTTTTAATCATCTCCGGTTAGCACTGTGCAGTGGCTATAAAGGAAATAGTAATCAGGTTTAGGCTAAACTAATTATTTATCTGTTTACTTGATTATTAGTATGCTATTATTATCGTTATTATTTAGATCTTCAGTTAGTAGGTATCATGTAGGCCAATATGAATATATTAGTTTTAGGGTTTATTTAGTGAAAATGTCATATATAATTTTAATAATTTAGATAGATGGCTGTAAAGATATTGGTGTACATATATATATATATATATATATAATATTCTAGGATGTTTTTTTTAGATTAGGTTTTTCTTTAGAAATCTTCATATAGAAAATCAACTTTTAGTAAAAATTAACAAAGGAAACTTTTTATAAAAAGATTTTAAGACTTTTAGAAAATTCTTTTTGCTTATGAGTTAGGACCCCTTTAGATTTTTTAATAAACCGAATAAATTAAAAAATGTAAACTCGAGCAATTTTTTTTTAAATTAAAATCAATCAATACATTAAAGATTTTTTAAAAGAACTACGATCGTCTGATTCCGGCTAGTGGGTACGTAGGCACATTCGAGGCGACGATAAAATATGTAGAAACTTAGGTTCTTTTTTTTTTCTTTCTTTTGATTTTATTTATTTATTTTCTTAAATATTATAATTAAAAAATAATTCTAATTTCGATAAATAAATAGTGGTACCCGTTAAGGTTTAATATGTTAGCCCCTGAATTCGGAACCCTTTAGTTATTTATTAAAATTGAAATCAAAGACCGGTAACTAAATCATAACCAATCCACCCAATTGGTTACAGTTTCTTCTCTTTTCCCGACTTCGGTCAAGTGGCGACTCCAAAAATTATTTTCAATAAAAAACCAGAATTTCTCAATTTCTTTAGTCGAGGATTAATATTAAATAGGTGGGGGTTTAGTATTAATCAAGAAATGAGAAATCAATTTTAAACAAAAATCGAAAAATCAGGCTCGATAGTTTGGCGACTCCACTGGGGACCGCTAGAGGGCTAGCCACTAAAAGTTGCCGAAAATAGGATTATTTTTTCAAAAAAAATAAATAATAAAAATAGTGAAAAAACTTAGGTATCTTATGTTATGTATTTGTTTATTTCATTTATTTGTTTTTTTTACTAACATTGTATTTAGTTGTGGCAGTTTATTTAAGGGGAAATTTTGAGGGACTTTACTTTTATCTTCTTCTTTTTTTATTTTTTTTTTCTGCATCATAAATGCATGGTAGACACGGTCAGAACCAAGCCGTTTTAAGACCTTAGGAGGAGGGCCATTGTGTAAGCTTCAGATGTTATGGGGTAACCACCTTCCAGGGCTAATCAAGCTACCCCACTCAAGTTCAGATGTAACCACTGAACCGTTGCCTTGAAAAAACACAGTGATTGTAGAACTTGAAAACCTTTAGAACCCACTCTTTTGCATTACATAAAACCTTTTTTAAAAAAAAAATTATGAGAACCTATGATGTGGTAAACCTAAATGAATAATTGCAGTTATGAAGTTGTAGTTGTAATATTTCCTTATAAATAATTTGTAATAATTTTATGTAAAGTTTAGATTACGTTGTAATTGTAATTTTAATTTTGATTTTGATCAGTCATGGTTGGATTGAGTCAAAGGGTTTCCAAATAGACCCATGTCTACCCACCTCATTGACCTTAAAAGATACTCTAGATATGGTTCTAACATTTTAGCCTAAATGAGCAAGAATTTATTATAAACAAAATTAGGCTTATATTGCCCCTATAGAAGAGCCCTATAAATATTACCTTAGTATGGGCCTTAATATATCTATGGGAGCCCAAATCTATCACTTTTTATTTAGGCCCACATCAGCTGAGCCCAACCTTCACGGAGTAAATAGAAAACAAAAAATAAAAAAAGGAAACAAAACGAAAAGAATCAAACCTATAAAATAATAGGTAGTTATCATTTTGCCTAGTATTCTACTAACTAGAAATATTCATTCTTTTACGTAAATTTAGCATTTTGCAAATAGCCTTCTTCATTTGGAATAAATAAGATTTAGATATTTTCCTTGTTTAGTCTTTTATTCTTCAAAGTTTCTCATTTGTAAATAGACCCTCAGTAATGTTGTTTTAGGTCTGTATATAGAATTCTAGTAAAGCAACCCTCCATTTACAATTCCATCACTCGGTCTTTGTAACACAAAAGCCCTAACATTTCCTCTCTCTCTATAAAAAAAAAAAAAAAGAAAGAGAAAAGAAAGAAAAAAGAAGGAAAGAAAAGAAAAGAAAAAGAAAGAAATTTGCTAACAGTTACAGATCCTTATAAGGTTTGGGACAAACACAATTACATGACCCATTAAAGCAGCTAACCTAAACAGACCCGCTTGGCCCGAGAAAATAACCAACCAAACCCGAACCCTAGCCCATCAAGATGGTTGAACTAACTCGAGGTTTGAGCCATCAAGTCCAACCAGGAACCGAGTCAAAACACAAAGCCATGAAACACTATCCTAAGCTTAATCCGTGGTACAAATAAAAAAGGCAATTCATTAGTCCCTTCCACTTCAAAAGTTATCAGTTCCAACCCATTCGAACTCTAAAGAACCTAACCCAAAGTCACATATGGAAGCTTAAGGGCGTTAAGACTTATAAGTCCGGGGCATGGGGCATTTAGTTGTTGAAATTTTACAATTAGGGCATGTTCCAAGGAATCGGGGAGTAATGTCAATACCCTAAGGTCAATCCATCCTTATGTAAGGAATTAGTAACTCATTTTTAAAAATTTTTGAATGAAAAGAGGTGAGCTATATCCTATACACTAACCCTTAAACACTTTGAGAGTTAAGAGACATCATGGTGAGGATATTTTGGACTCATTCCTTAAAGGAGGTCCATTTTAAATTTGATACACAGATTGGAATGAAGTTAGGCATTCATTTTCAAATCCCAAACACAATTATCCTTTGATAACCCCGTTAGACTGATTTGGAGTCATTTTTCAAATGTAAACCCTGTCAAGAACCACCCTACAGTGGGGTAATTCGGAGGTTAGGGTCATTGATTAGGAGAAAAGGATAAAATTGATTTGTGCCTACCCTAGTAATAACAATTCAAAGATAATTTTTATTTTCGATAAATTGTTCCCTTTGAAAAAAGAGCTAACATTTTTCCAAATACCCCAAAGGCCACACATAGCTTACCTAAGCCAATGCACTTTAAACCTATACCTATGGATTTAAGGCCTTTATTCCTCTAGAGACAAAAAATTGACAAAAGAGATAGTTATTTTTGGGGAGAGAAAAGAAAGAAATGAAATGACAAGAAAAAATAAAAAAATGAAAAAAAGAAAATGAAAAAACTAGGGAGAAGGAAAATGAAGAAATACCTAAATATTGGGCTTGAGAAAATCCCCAATCAAAGAAGGCTTAAGTTGCTCAAAAAACACAAGGCCTTAAATCGCATTCCCAACCAAAAACACAAAACCTCATATTTATTCAAGATCATATTCTTAACCACAAACCAAAAACTCCATATTTAGTTCAAAATCACACTCCAAATCACGAACATAAACCCTTTTTACCCATTTGATTCTCAAACACAAGACTTTCCTACCCACAACACCTCCCTACTCAAAGCTCTTCCAATTTTGAAGAATAATTTATCTAAGATAAAAATTATTTTTGAAACTTGGGCAAGCGCACATCTAGTTCATTCCTAAGGGTTCTTGACTTGTACCCCCAGGTTAGATGAAAGCACTTCTCTCAAAATAGGCCCTCTCAATTAACTTCTTTTGAAACCATTTAACCAAAAGCCCAATTTATAATACTAAACCTAAAAGGACCTAACAGATCGATCAGAGCGCATCACTTGCGAATTGGACTGTAATTTTCAGAATAGTAGTCAAGAGTGACCTCTAAACCAAGAGTGCGTAAGGAAGTCCTCTTCGACTAGACTAATCGTGAGTTACCTTTTCCTTACAAAATAAATGTTTAAGGCCTATCTAAGAGGCTCATTGTCCAGGTTACAAATTAGGGTGGATATGAGATACCCTATATGATTATAGCGTTTACCTTTTAAGTAGGAATTTGTATCCATTAGCAAACTTTCAAGGAAAAAGAAGAAAAAAAGAAAATGAAAAGACATGAAAAGGAAAGAGAGAAAGTAGAGGCTTGTTACAAGTTTTTCCATTCATTTTCCAGTCCATTTCATCCATTGTAGCCAAATTTTCAATTCATGTTATAAAGAGTGTTCACCAAATTCCTCATTTGTAAATTTCTCAAATCAAAAGTTTTTTTTCAAGTTAGCAATGTTCCTCAATTTGCTTTCAACTCTCAGTTGAGCTTAAGCGAATCCGAAAGGTGGTTACCCTTTATCTGTTTTCTCAAGGATATAGACAGCTCATAGTACACTGTTCCTATCCATATCTTCTTTAGCGCTTCAATCAGTTTATAGAGCGCTATCTAAATTCATATTCTCATTTAGGGATCTAACCGGATCATAAAGCGCAGTCCCAATCTAAAGCTTCTTAAGCTTCTGGCTGACTCTTAAGACAATCCCAATTTATAATCTCCTAGGGAGCTAGCCAACTCGTGAGTATAGTCCCAATCCAGAGTTTCATGGGCTCCCAGTCTCCCAACCCACAGAATGTTGCCAACTTATAATCTTTTAGGGATTTGGCAAGCTCAGAAAGCGCAATCCTTATTCAAGTTTTCTTCATATTTTTAGGTCTTAGCCAGCTCAAGGGACACTTTGACCGCTTTGGTTAATCAACTCATTAAGGGCACGATCAAGTTTTTTTCATATTTTTAGGTCTTAGCCAGCTCAAGGGGCACTTTGACCGCCTTGGTTAGTCAACTCATTAAGGGCACAATCAAGTTTCCTTCATTTTTAGGTCTTAGCCAGCTCAAGGGACGCTTTGACCGCCTTGGTTAGTCAGCTCATTAAGGGCACGACCAAGTTTCCTTCATTTTTAGGTCTTAGCCAGCTCAAAGGACGCTTTGACTGCCTTGGTTAGTCAGCTCATTAGGGTACGACCAAGATTTCCTTCATTTTTTAAGTCTTAGCCAGCTCAAAGGGCGCTTTGACCACCTTGCTTAGTCAGCTCATTAGAGCACGACTAAGTTTTCCTTCATTTTTTAGGTCTTAGCCAGCTCAAAGGGCGCTTTGACCACCTTGGTTAGTCAGCTCATTAGGGTACGACCAAGTTCTCGTTATTCTTTTTTAGAGATTTTTGCCAATTCACAAAGGCACTACCCCTTGCTATTCTAACTCTCGTCAAGCATCTTAACATTCCTTAAGATAAAGTTGTTCTAAGGCAAAAATGGTGTCTCTTTTGTCTTTATGGCAAAGTTTTGCTCAAACTTTACCACAAAGAGGAGCAGCTGTAGACACATAATTTTTGTCCTTCCGTAGTCTTAATTTTTATTTTTTACAAAAAGGGTCCTAATTCAAAGATAAAAAAAAATTATTAATAAAAAATAATAATAATACAAATTAACAAATAATGAAAACACAAAAAAAAAATAATAAAAGGAAAATTTATAAAAATTTTGTAAATTTTTAGGAAGTAATTTATATTAGGAATAATTAGTTTTAGTGTTAGTTTTAGTTTAATTTAGTTAAAAATTTTAGTTTAGGGAATCAGATTGTTTAAATATAATTTAATGGTAATGAATGTCAAGGTACAGGTCAATGGCCTAACGGATAAGTAGTGGAGTATTTGGGTGAATTTAGTTTGAGGTCTTGAGTTCGAGTACGATTTGTTTTAGACTATATAAACACTTCACGTAGTCAGAAAAAAAATTGGATTCTTATCTAATCAAATCATACGAATATTAGTTAAATCAGATATGAATTAAATTTGAATCTAATTTAATTAACGAATCAGATATAATTAGATATGATATGATACGATACGATATGATACGATTTGTTTTAGACTATATAAACACTTCACGCAGTCAGAAAAAAATACAAACAAAAAAACAGGAGCCCCTACAAAAACTAGCAACACACTACAGACATTAGCATCCAATACCGTACTTCACTGTTACACATACTGCTCCCTTACCGAACTCTACTGTCGTTACAGTTACACCATAACCAAACAACAATCAGCACAATTGCACACCAACAGCACTATCCACACGCGTGGATCTGCATAGCACCAACCTCAGACTATCATATGGACGATCAGCGAAGCGTCTATCCTGCCTACTCGAGATACCAAATAGCAGCAGTGAGCGCGTCACATCCTACAGCATTGATCAACTACACCGAATGGCGAACTACAGATGTGTGTGGATTGCGGATCTGGTTCAGCAACGTGCAGTTGATCAATGCTGCAGGATGTGACGCGCTCGCTGCTGCTATTCGGTGTCTGGAGTGGGCAGGATAGACGCTTCGCTGATTGTCCGTATGATAGTCCGAGGTTGGTGCTATGCAGATCGATGCGTGTGGACAGTGACGTTGGTGTGCAATTGTGCTGATTGTTGTTTGGTTATGGTGTAACTATGACAACAATGGAGTTCAGCAAGGGAGCAGTATGTGCAACAGTGAAGTATGGTATTAGATGCTAATGTCTGTAGCGTGTTGCTAGTTTTTGCAGGGGCTCCTGTTTTTTTGTCTGTTCTCTTTTTTTTTTTTTTCTGACTGCGTGAAGTGTTTATATAGTCTAAACCAAATTGTATCATATTATATCTAAGTATATCTTATTCGTTAATTAAATTAGATTCAAATTTTTTTTTTTTGACTGCATGAAGTGTTTATATAGTATAAAACAAACCGTATTATATCATATCTAATTATATCAGATTCGTTAATTAAATTAGATTCAAATCTAATTTAACTAATATTCATATGATTTGATTAGATAAGAATCCGATTTTAAATCTTGCCTTTGCAATTTGTCTGTTCTCTTTTTTTTTTTCTAACTGCATGAAGTGTTTATATAGTCTAAACCAAATCGTATCGTATCATATCATATCTAATTATATCTGATTCGTTAATTAAATTAGATTCAAAATTTTTTTTCTGACTGCGTGAAGTGTTTATATAGTCTAAACCAAATCGTATCATATCATATCTAATTATATCTGATTAATTAATAAAATTAGATTCAAATTTTTTTTTCTAATTGCGTGAAGTGTTTATATAGTCTAAAACAAATCGTATCGTATCGTATCGTATCGTATCGTATCATACTAATTATATCTGATTCGTTAATTAAATTAGATTCAAATTTAATTAAAATCTGATTTAACTAATATTCTTATGATTTGATTAGATAAGAAGCAACGATAGAAAAATAAACACTGCTTGCTAAGACTCGAACTCAAGACCTTAAACTAAATCCACCCAAACACTCCGCTATTTATACGTTAGGCAATTAACTTGTACCTTGACATTCATTACCATTAAATTATATTTAAACTATCTGATTCCCTAAACTAAAATTTTTAACTAAATTAAACTAAAACTAACACTAAAACTAATTATTCCTAATATAAATTACTTCCTAAAAATCTACGGAATTTTTATAATTTTTCCTTTTATTATTTTTTTTTGGTGTTTTCATTATATGTTAATTTTCATTATTATTATTTTTTATTAATAATTTTTTTTTTTGTTATCTTTGAATTGGGACCCTTTTTGTAAAAAATAAAAATTAAGACTACGGAAGGGCAAAAATTATGTGTCTATAACATCTATACTACATAATACCCTAATAATTACATCTAATACCCTAAAAACGACAAAATCGTACATAATCAAATTTCAACATCGTAAAACATATAATTATACCCTAAATCAATAATTACCCATTTAATTACTTAATTAGCCACAAATTACCCATTTTAAGCATTATTTTAATATCTAAAAATTTTGAAGATTCATTTTTTTGAAAACGAGCTTCATAGCACTGCTCTATAACTTCTAAGTAGTTTACATAAAAATTTTAAACCTAAAACTATACTCTTAAGGTTATTTATTTATAATTTGAACAGAACTTGAGTTTGTAGAATTTCTTAAGAACAACATATTTCTAGACATAAAATTATCAAACTAAAATTTTTTCTTAAATCTACATACTTAAAAACCTCAAAATACTGAATTTTACAATTTTCTAAGTATATTTAGTATTTTTAAAAAAATAAGTAAAATCGAAAGGAATATCAGACTTAACAAAGTTGGTGGCTCTGGCTACTGCCACTCGATCTGGCCATATCAGCTGGCCTAGTGCTACCACCACCGTGTTGTGGTGGTGGCCGTCCACTCCTCGATTTTCATCGAGTGTGGGTTCACCTTATAGCCTCTATTTGCATAGATTTTTTTAGAAAAAAACTCTAATCTTCTTTCTCCGGTGATCTCAATTATTTTTATACACCAATTGACAAAATGAGCTTTTGATTTAATTTGGGTATTTATAGAGCTGTATAGATATTTTTTTTCTCATTGATTTGAGTTGACATTAGCCTTATCTTATCCTTTTCCACTTTCTATTCGTTTAATTTTGATTAGTTGATTTTGTTTCTTCAATTTCCAAATTGTTACGACCAATTTTTGGAAATTTCTTCATTTTTCCTAATTATTTTAATTATTTATGAATTTTATTTAATATTATTTTAGTATATTTCAGGTATTTTAAGTAATTTTGCGTATTTCTACCTATATGTAAATTCACACATGGTACAAATAAATATTCTTAAATATTATTTATATTATTTCAAGATTTTTAGTATGTATATAATTTATCTCTATTAATTCGTTAATTATTAGAACTCATTTTACATGTTTTCGATAACTAATGGAAAATTTACGTATAATTCAATATTATAATAATTAATTATTTCATTATTAATTTTTCTAAATCTAAACTCACAAGATTAGTTCAACTAATATTCCTAACTTCGTCATAATATTTGAGCTAGAATGAATAATTTTCTTAATCGCCATAAATTTTACAAACCGAACATCGAATACCTGATTGCGGGACTTACACCGCCGGTAACCATGGCCTTGTCAGCCAGTCTAGGTGTAACCACCATCATATAGTAGTGGTGGTCGACCACTCTCAGGTGGTCATCAAGTGAGGGTTCACCTTATAGCCCTTATTTACAAAGATTGTTTTGTTAATCTTGTAAATAAACCTTAGCCCTAACTCTCTCGGTTCTCTCTATTTTTCTCATACTCCTAACTAACCAAACAAGCTTCTAAAAAAATTTAGGTATTTATAGTGTTGTGTAGGATTTTTTTTCTCATTAAATTGACTTGACATTTACATTATCTTTTCTTCTTTTTAACTTTCTATTTGCCTAAATTTAATTGGTTATTTTTTTTTTCTTTAATTCTAGCTTTCCATGACCTACTTCTAGACATTTTATCATTTTTTTTTCTAATTTTTCCTTGATTATTTATGAATTTCCTTTAATTATTTTAGCATATTTTAGGTATTTTAAGTAATTTCATATATTTCTATCTACATGTAAATTCATATATGGTACAAATAAATATTATTTCTGTTATTTCATGATTTTCAGTATGCATATAATTTATCTCTGTTAATTCATTAGTTATCAAAACTCATTTTATACATTTTCAATAAATAACAAGAAATTTACATATAATTCAATATTAGATTATTTAATTATTTCATTGCTTATTTTACTAAATCTAAACTCACGAGATTACTTTTATTAATATTCTTGGCTTCGTCGTAAAATTTTGGCAAAATCAGACAATTTACTCGATTACCCTAAATTTTATGAATCAAACCCTGAATTAGTAATCGTAAAGCTTACAATCCAACAATTACTAGCTTTAAGGTAATTACAAGGCTTCTTCCTAGTTAGCACCTGCAACAATATTTATAAGGATGTGAGTAACCAATAGTTTAGTAAGCTTAGACAGATACATAAAATTATACATTAAATACAAACAATGTTATCAACCAAATTAATTAGATGTAGTACATATACAAACAAATGTCATCACATAATGTTGTTCGGCCTGTAGTGAAATTAAAGGATTTACACCTACTCTACTCCAGGTTGATGAGTTTCCATATTTATATAACAGCTCACGACCAAACCCAAACATGTGCAATAGAGATACTACTTCTCTTATAACTATCTTCGAACCATTGACTTCACACTTATCATAACCTCCTCTCCTATCACTTAATTCAACTAAGGATGAAAAAGGGACCCGTTAAGCTATCCAATATAATCCTTTTTAAAAAGGTCGGTATTTGGCTAGAGTTGGAAAACCGTAAATATTTTCCCTAATAGCTTGTTATGCAAGTTTGATTTATAATTACAAGTCATATATTTGAATAGATCCGGTTTAAAGTATTCAATCATTTCAAACAAATTACACAAATATAAGTCAGAGTAGTAAACCATAATTATGTTGTCAAACTCAGAAACGAATACATATGGCCATACATACAGTCAATTATCTAACAAATACAACCAAGTATAATCTCAAGCCTTCAAGTACTATAAATTAGTGCGCTGAAATATAGTAATGTATTAATCCTAACTTATCTAGACTTCCAATTTGCTCATACAAGGTGTAACTCGTTCAAATTATTACCAATAATCCTTATAATACAAATATTATTGCAGTTTCTACATAACTATTATAGATAGGTTTTGTTCTAAAATTTTTTTTTACCATCTTCAATTTAGGGTTTTATCATACCTAATCATAGTTTTTTCATTTATAATTATTCTTAATTTAGGTAGGTACTAATTCAGTTTTCAAATCGGTTTCTAAATTAAGTTCTAACTTAGTTTTTTATTATGAGTTTTATAAACGAACCTTAGGAACTCATTCTGAACCATTATGTGATATTAATCACATTATACTTAGGTATTTTAAATTTCCATTTTAGCTCCTAACTAATATTTTAGTTAGTATAGTACACTATATTCCTAATTTTATTATCGAATTAATTCTCAATATGAGAAAAATTTACATTTTTCATATAATTATATAAATTTACATTTAATATCATATTTATTTTATATTAATATTATTATAATATTATCAATTTTGACATAATATTTTCTACTCATTAATTTCCTATATTTATATATTATGTGTTATTACATAATTCACTCCTAAATCACTTATCTAAAACTACATATGTTATCCTTCATCATCTAATAATATATTAAATGTTTAATTATATCCTAAATCAGAATTTTATACCTAATTATCCTAAATTACAAAATTAACTTAAAATATACCTTTTTACCTATTACATATATACTACATAATACACATAATAATTATATCTAACACCCTAGATACTACAAACATCATTCTACCTTAGATATTAACATCTTAAAATACCTAATTAGTCACTAAATCAATAACTATCCATGTAATTATTAAATTAGCCTTAAATCACCCATTTTATACATCATTTTAAGGCCTGAAAATTATCTAAAAATTTCAGAAATAGATTTTTGCAAAATATCTTCATAACACTATTTTAAATACTCCAAAAAATCTACACAAAAATTTTGAGCTCGAAACTATATCTCTAAGGCCATTTATTTCTAAATCAAACAAAACTCGAGTTTATATAATTTCTTAAGTAAAGTATATTTCTAACCATAAATTCATCAAACTAAAATTTTTCCCTAAATCTACATATGCAAATATTCTAGAATACCCAATTTCATAATTTTTTGATTTAATTTACTATTTTTAATCATTTTGACAAAATCAGGTAAGAAATTTAACTTACTTGAATGAATAGCCTCTAGCCACCAGAGGTGGATCCCACTGTATCGGTAGCTCTAAACGATGGGGCAGCTGTCCAATGGTGGTGGCCATTCCTCTCCAAGCGGTCGTTAGATTCAATTTCTACTCTATTGCCCTATTTGCACTATATTTTGTTTATTTTTCAAAAAATCACTTTCTCTTCTTTTCTCTCCTCTCCATAATTTTTCTAAAGCTTTCAACTAACCAAAATAGTGTTTGGATGAGTTGTTCTGAATTTATAGTATAGATTAGGTTTTACTTTAATTTTCTAAGTGCCACATGCCCCTTATCTCTTCCTTTTCTACTTTTTATTTGGCTGATTTTTCCTCTTTAATTTTCAGCTTGCTATGCCCCAATTCTAGACATTTTCACACTTTTTCTTATTTTTCTTGATTTTTTCTTAGTTATTTATGAATTTTCTTTAATTAACTAGAATTATTTTAGCATATTTTGAATATTTTAGATAATTTCACATATTTTTATCTACATATAAATACATATATGGAACAATTAAATACTCCTAAATGTTATTTATGTTATTTCATGATTTTTTGTATGCATATAATTTATCTCTATCGATTAGTTAATTATCGAAACTTGTTTTACGTGTTTCCAAAAATTAACTGGTAATATACATATAATTCAATGTTATAATAATTAATTATTTTATTGCTTATTTTCTTAATTCTAGATTCATGATATCACTTTTACTAATATTCATATATTTGTTGTAAAATTTGGACTCGATCGAATAATTTTACCCAATCATCTTAAACTTTACAGATCAAACCCAGAATACTTAATTAGGGGACTCACAAGAAAGGCCTCCTTACTCCAAGCAATCAAGGCTATTTTGCAAGCATCTAAACTTTTCGTCACCTTATCCCATTGAGAAGTACCACTATCTACAACATTCTACCCTTTTTCCACTACTTCCTTACATTCATTAGATGTTAACTACATATTTTCAAATTTAAAAAACCTCTTTCCAAACTTATCATTTGTATCCATATTTACAATCATCACCACTTGATTTGAGGCATTGGTTGGTGTATGTTGCATGAGACACCTTAGGAAACGATCAATCCACTCAATTAATGGTAAACCCCTATCTATTCTTTCCCTTATCAATGCCTGTCCATTACGTTTATTCGACAAAGTAAAAGCTAGTCCATCAAAGCTAATATCTTGCAAATTAGTATCTTCAATCATACTTCTAAAACCATCAACTACTCTTCTCTCTAAACCCCTAGCTTCCTCCTTCTCATGTTCAAATAGTAGAGCATTAAAATCATCTATACAAGGCCATGGAATATACTCTTTAGCCACAAAAAGTCGTAGTTTATTCCATAACCTTTGTTTCAGGTAAAAATTTGTGGAAGAATAAATCCATATCACTCTCCTAAGAATCTCTCCATTCTGCCACTTGATTAAACTTTCTACAAATTGATCATCTTCGTGCAAAATATCAATAACAACACTATTATTCGACCAAAGGGCCAAACCACCAACCATTCCTCTTCAAGTCACATAAAAAGAACCACTATAATGCAATTTATTATGCAATCTCCCAAGTTTTTTTTCCTCATTTTTTGTTTCCATAAAAAAATAAAATAAAATAAAATGATTAAATTTATTTACAAGGCTATTAAAATGACAAATTGTCTCAAGAAGCCCAATCCCTTGATAATTCCAACTTAGGAAGATCATGGTGCTTGTGTAGCTGTTTTGGGTCAGCTACTATCGCCTAACAAATCACCACTAACCACTAATATATTAAACCACTCCACTTCTTCACACATAACTGTTATTGTTTACTTTGAACACCTACTTTTTTCAATTTCTCCCAGAAAAGTCTTTTTATGCTTTTTTTTCTTTTAATATTTTTTCCATAATTTTTCACCTTTTTTACATTTTTTTTTTCCACACCACTCTCTTAAGTTTCGACTGAAACACCAACACCACTCACTAAACTATCTATAATTTTCAGTTTTTTACAGGGCACATTCTCCTCAATGTCATACAGCCTTTTCAAACAAAACTGACTTAAAGATTGAGTCAACATAGAAGTTTATAGATGAGCAAAAACAAGAGAATTACTATAGCTCATATTCTCTTCTATAGAAGACAAGTTCACTTCCAAATTAGCCTTGGAATTCCTCTCTAAAGGAGGGAGATTAACCATCCGTTGAGGTAAGTTATCTATGGTCAATGGATGTTTTTGGACTGACTTGTTGAAATTAGGTTCATAACTGTTTTGGTCTATGTGGTTAAGTAAAGTGTTAATGACAACTCCTAATTGTATATTAGGGTCATTGTTTTCTTTATCTTGATTGGTAGATCTTAGGTTTAGATGGGAAGGTTGGGACATTGTGTATCCTTATGTGAGATGGGTGATTTGATGTTAAGAGTATTTGAATCTAGTGAAAGTAAAGGTTTAGGATATGAGTGATATGAAGAATGTGAGGATTCCATTGGCTTCTCATGAGATTTTGAATGTTCTTGCGTAGATCAAGCCTTGACAATAACTGCTTTAAGGCTTAGGCCCATATCTTCATCCAATGACTTCTCAAAACTACAATTCTTACTCATATGCCCTAATCTCCCACAACAAATACACCAATCATCTAATCTTTCATATTTCACATGAACTCTATATCTTCTACCCTTGCCAGAATTTACCCATACACTTGCTTTCAGTGAATCTATAATTGGAATTCTAACCCGTACCCTCAAAAAAAGCCTTTCTCTCACCCGAGCATCACTCAATAGGTTTAACTTCTAACATTTCTCCAATTCAATTGCCAATTGATAGAGCGCTATTATAGTCATATTACCAAGCTTCAAACCATGGATTTGAACCTAAAACGCAATACAATTTAGAGGAATCTCTTTTAAGTTCCATTCTCTATTCCAGCATTCCGTCACCATACAATGGCCCAAAACTAACTAGGGAGACTCATTCATTATCTTAACCATATTTGATTCGTTTTCAACACTCAACATATATAAATTGGATCCCAAAAACGAGATTAACCCAACTCCATACCCTCTCCGAGATTTATTTAATAAATTAATAACAACCGACTTATTAAGTGATTTATCAACTATTATTTTTGCAACAATGACAGTTCCTTTAACATTGTTCTCTTCATTCATTAAATACTCTTCATTGTCTTCTAGGAAAAATTCATCAACACCTGAGCTATCAAAGGATTCAGATCAAGAAGTGGAAGCCAACTACAAGAAAAAAACAAAATATTAGTCTATGCAAAGTTAAGAGAAGAACAATCCAAAAACTCAAAGAAAAAGAAAGACTAAGTGAAATGGAACAAAAGCAAAAAGCGACGAAAACTAAATTTATACTTTTCACTTCTTTTTTTTTTTTTTAAGTTTGTGCGTGTTTTTTTCTTTTCTTTTCTTTTCTAAATATCTATATGAGTATAGTGATAAGCCCTATTTTGTTTTCATTAATTTAAGCGGGTTGAGCTTAATATAGATTACTCGACATAAAATTAAAGAAATATTTTTCTTTTTTTCTTAAAAGTATTTTTAAAAAAATTAGAGTTGCCAACTAGTTAAACTGATGGGAAAACCCTAATTTGGCCATTAATCCATGAATTTTCTAAGAAAATAATTTTTAGAAAATTAAATTAGAAAAAACCAAGTTCAAAGGCTAATCTATTAAGACCAAGTCACCATGTAAAAGCTAAAAAAATTAATGGGCTTTCTTTTTATAATTTTCTAAAAATACTAAAAATATACCTAAATATACAAAATATAACTAAAATGAATTTTTATTATTTTATATTATGAATTTTTCAAGAAAAAGGAAAAAAAATTTATTTTTTATATGGTTGTCTCGAAAATACCTCCATACCTGCTAATTGGGATCGAACCAACATAATTCTTTTTTTATAAAATATTTAGTAGGTAAAAAATTTTTATTTTAAAAATAGAGCTAGATTTATGTCTATTTAAACATTTATTTATTTTAAAAAAACCTAAAAAATATAATTTCACTAATCTATTTAAAAAAAAAAAAAACCTAACTATCTAAATATTTTTTAAAAGCCTAGTTAAGATTTTTATTTTTTATTTCTTCAAATCACTACATGTCAAAAGATATCTTTTCTAAATCTTATATACAAGATACAATCTAGATACGTATCTTTATACATATATTTTTTAAATCTCAACTGGAAGATCTACTAAGATACAATCTAAATACGTATCTTTTTTAAATCTCAATTGCAAAATATGTTAAGATACGATCTAGATACATATCTTTTCTAAATCTCAACTATAAGATACGTATTTTTTCTAAATCTTAAATGCAAAATATGTATTTTGATAGAGAAGATATGCTTATTTTTCAAAAAACGTAATTTTACTGAAAAATGTAATTGAGCTAAATTTATTAAAAATTGAAATTATCTAAAAAACAAGCATGATGAAAATATTAAAAAAATAACACTTAAAAAAATAAATTAGTAAAAATAATTAAATTAACTAATAAAGTAAAATAAATAATAATAATAATTTTTTACCTAAACGAGTCAAGTAACGCATGTACGACGTATGGTATGCATCGTGCTCATACCAATGGATTTTGTGTGATTGTGAAGTAGCTCATTCGTACGGCAATACGTATGTATTTGTTAAGTGCAACTATGATTAGCAAAGGTGTTCATGTGCATGTGTGTTGTGTGTGAATTGGGATGGTATGTCAGGGGCTATAAACGTTGTGAGGGTGTGAACAATCAACTGTTTGTAAGGGGCTATCATCGGCGAATCAGGAGACGTATTAGCGTGTGTGCAACATACGATCAAGGCTAGGGGCTGTGAGTGTCAGGTGATGGCGAGCGTAATAGTTCAACATACATAGGGCTTTAGTATGGGACATGGCAGGGGGTATGCTGTTTACGTGTCATACAAGTGCTTCAACATATGTATTTGTTCTTCGTATCTTGTGGGTGTGTTTGGTCTTTGTACAGAAGGCTTGGATGTGTGTTTGTTCAGCGATCCTCTACATGTGTAAGTGTATTTGGCCGCTGTGTCAAGTGCAAGGGAAGATTATAAGCTATGTGGGGGTCAATCAATAATGAATGTGTATGAATTATGGACACCAGCATGTGTTGATGTAAGCTTCGGTGAGATCAAGAGGCGTTTGTGTGTGTAGGTTGGTTTCTTAGAGTATGTGGACAGTGTGTTCAGGGGCTATTCGTATTTGATTGTGGGGGGTAATCGTGCTTGATTAAATATGTGAACGTGGATTCAGCATGGGTATTCGGTGGATATGTATGAGGTAAGTATGGGGTGTGAAATCAAAGTGATATGTAGGTTTAAGTAGGTGAATATGGAGAATGTGCTGGGAATTCTATCATTAAGTTCACCGTCAAATTTCTATTTATAAACCTACAATTAAATAAACTCAGATACAGAAGATATGATCTAATTTCTAGGAAACTAATTTTAATTTGGGCTTTCTATTTTTCGGGCCCAATTTAGTTTAATTTGATTTAACCCAATAAACATTTAATAAATCATAAGTCTATTTTAGCTCAATATAAATTAGGTAAAAAAAAATTTATGTTATATCGAACTGGACCAAAATATTTCAATAAAGCTCGATTCTTTAATGACTTAAGATTTATTAAATCGATCACTCACTATTGTCCTATTCGATACTAAATAATCTGACTTGACTCGACTTGACTCGACTTGACTCAATACGACATGACTGGACTTAACTCAATACAACTGGACTCGACTCGCTACGAATGGACTCGACTTAACTCGATACAACTAGACTCAATACGACTTGAGTCGATACATTATTTTTATTTTTTTTTTCCAAATATTTTTTACTTATTCTTTCTTTATTTTTGGTTCAACAAAAATTATAAAACAAAAATATCAAAAATGAGGTGTCTACATAAAAAAGAGAAAGAAAACAAAGCTTTAGAAAAGCTACTCTGGTAAGTTAGATGATGAAGAATGAATATTCATAGGTAATGAGGAATGGTAAACCAATTACAAAAAACAACATATTATTTCAATGGAATAATGCATCAAATTCTAGAAATTACAGAAGTTAGATAAAACAAATTGCAAGTGAAGAAAGAAAAGAAAGAGGAGAGAGAACAAAAACTTAGTCACACCTTATTTGTATGCCCTAAAGTTAAGTCAAGTGATCATAGGATTGAACTCAGTACAAAAATTTAAGACAATCGGTTAAAAAATCCGATCAAATCTAAATTATAAATTATAGATAGAAATATTAGTAAAAATAACCCCGTAAACTTGAATTTAAGAAAATAAATAATAAAATAAGAAACTATAAAATTTTTAAATTTTAAGTATAATACTTATTAATTATCGAAAAATACAATCTAATAACTAATAAATTACTAGAGATAGATTATATGTATACTTAAATTAAAGAATGACCTAAATAATAATTAAGAATGTTTATTTGTACCTTACATGTATTTACATGTAGATAAAAATATACAAAATTACTTCAATTGCCTGAAATTAGCTAAAAACTTATTAAATAATTAAATAAAATTATTAAATAATTAAGAAAAAAATCAGAGGAATAGGAAATGACTTGGATTTGGTCATAACAAGTCAGAAATTAAAGAGGAAAAATTAACCAATAAAAAACAAACAACATAAAAGGCAAAATTTAAGAGATTTGAGCAATATCTTATCTAATTAATACATAATAATTACTACAAATCTCTATAAATAGCAAGAAAAATTACAGAACTTATTTGGACAGTTAGAAGTTAGAAAAAATTGAGAGCACCGAAAATTAGAGAAAAAAAATTAAGGTTTAGAAAATTCTTTAGCAAATTTGTGCAGTAAGGACTTGTAAACCGAACCCACATACCACCACCACTGCTTGGACAAACCGACACACCTGAACCGGTGTTGGAGGACCAAAAGCCATCAGATCGGGTGAGTCTCACATCTACTCCAATTTTGTAAAATTTCTTAAAATTATTTATTTTGCCTAGAAAATTATGAAATTTATTATTCTGAGGTTTTATTGTATGTAAATTTAAGGGAAAATAGTGATTAAGTTTAATCATGTCTATAAATATAGGGTTCTTAAAAAATTAAGCAAAATCGAGCATGATTAGAACTAGAAATAAATAGGCTTAGGAGTGTAGTTTGAAGCTCAAATTTTTTCTGTAGAATGCTTAAGTAATATAGAACAATGCTATGAAGCCATTTTTTTAATTTAATTTAAAAAAATTTTAAGTAATTTTTTAGTCTTAAAATGATAGAAAAATTGAGTAATTTTGAGTTAATTAGGTGATTAAGTGATTAATTACTGATTTAGATGGTAATTAGATGTTTAAGGATATTAATCTCTAATGTGGAAACCTAATCTTAGTCTTTGGAGTGTTAAGTGTAATTAATATAGGAATTATGTAATAATTATAGGAAATTAAGAATATGTAGAATTGGAAATTTAACAAATATGAAAAATTAGGTTTATTTGGATAATATAATAATAAAAATCACTAGATAATAAATCTGAAACAAAATTTAATTTTAGGTAATTGTATAAAAAATATAAGATTTTCTCACATTGAAAGTAAATCTAATACCCCAATTAGGATTAGAGTGTACCGAATAGGTTAGAATACTAAATTAAGACCTAATGTGATATTAAAATACTCGAGCTTAATGTGATTAATTTCACATTAGGATTCAAGCATATTTAGGATTCCTCGTAGTCAGAGACAATATAGAATAAAAAGTGGAATCTAATTTAGAAACCAGACCTTAAAATAAAGTAGAATAAATTATTAGTAAATAATAGGTATACATAAAGAAATGAGTTAAATTATAACTTAAAATATGAATCATCAAAGTATAAGTACTAAAAAAATGTATTTGTATTATTGGATACCCGGAGACGAACCAACTTACAATTAAGTGATTGGGCAACCGAAAATTCCAAGTAAGTTGAGTTATTACTTTACCGTATTAGAGTACTACTTTATGATACTTGGAGACTTAGAATTGTGTATAATTGTGATTGTAAATAGTTTATGTATGTGTTAGAGTATCTGAATTCATGTCGAAATTTGTATTATAATTGATTATGTGTTATGACTTAATTGATATGAAATTGTCTAAACACCCTAAACGGAATTTAATCTTATTCGACTCTAATGTCCTAAATTTTTATGTATTGCAACCCTTTAGAGGATTATTAGGATTCTCCAACCAAATACTAACACCTTCGATAAAGATAGCGCTGGATAGCAACTTCGAATGATAATCTTAGGAGAAGTAGTGTCTCCATTGCACAAACTTAAGTTTAGTTGTGAGTTGTTGCATAACATGAAAACTCCTCAATCCAGATTAAAGCGGGTGAAATTTCTTTGATTTCGCAACAAACCGAACTACGTTATGTGATGACACCTACTTGTTGTATTGGATGAAAATAATTGTTCGATAATCTTGTTTGCGTTTGTATACACTCATGAGTCTCCAATTCAACTTACTGAGCTGTAGTTGCTTATACCTATATAAATCCTTTTCCAGGTCCTGATTTCTAAATACTTCGATATTATGTTGTTTTATAACTATCCAGAGGTTAATTTTTTTAAAGCTTAAGGTGTGAGAATCAATTCACCTAGTAATGGATGTATAGCTAGAGTCTCCTTAGTAGCTTAAGAATGAAATACTGGTTGTTGTTATGTAAATTAGTGGACTGCTATGTTAGTATAAAATTTCTTGGGAAGTTCTGTGGAATGTGCATATAATTATATATGTTGACCTAAAATTTTTTATAATTACTGTAACTTTAGCTAAACTCTTAATTGAACTATTTACTTCAAAGCGAAGAGTCGGCGACATCTTGTATAAATCATATCTATGGTAGGTACTGTGGGGCCAGTTACTATCATAGAATGGTTTACACGGCAGGACTGTTACGACTTTGTGATTTTGGGGCGTAGCACTATTGGTATGAGAAAACGAACTCTCAAAACAAGAGAAAAATTCTCTCTTTAAAAACTAGAGAGATAAGAATTTAGTCATGCTGGTCAGAAATAAAAGCCCACTTCATGCACATCAATTTAATTGTCATAATCCGTTGACTTGGATGATCTCAAATTATAATAATTTATGTAAGGTTACGCATTCATACTATAAATACTACCAAAACAAAGAGATGGCAATTATCATAACGTAAATTTCCATGCTAATGGTAATTGATAAGATATCTGACCTAGTCCTGCTCATCGAGTTGAACCAATTTGGAATTGTTGGTTCATAGTTCAGATGAAGGTTTAATCGTAATTGACTCAGTTCAGTTGGCCCGACAGTTTAAGAGTAGATTTGGCAGCCCTTAAATCTTTTTTTTTTTTAATTTTAATATTTAATTTTTTTATTAATTTTAATAATTTCTAATTTTTCATTAATTTTCTACTTGATTTGTTCTAATTTTTATGTATTTTTTCTTCAAACGTAACCTCATTTCTCTTTTTTTTAAAAAAATTGTACTAATCTATTAATAATTTTTAATTTTTTTAATTAATTTTTTACTTAAAGTGATTCCATCTTTTTTAATTTTTTTCCCCTTCAAATTTTATATTTTCCCCATATTTAGGTATTTAACATTTAACAAATTTTACAAAAAGGGTTACATTAATTTAAATTGAATTTTCCATCCATTCTTAACATATAATTAACCTATGATTAGTTCTCTATCATTAATTTGATCATATTATTTTTAGAAAATTGTCATTTAATATTACAAAAAAAGTAATTTCGACATATCATAAACTAATGAATATTATCTAATTATTTTTTCTAATTTAATAGTCTCACTTCTCTATCTCTATCTATCTTTTTCTTTTTTAAATGGGGTGAACCGATCAAGTCGACCCATCGATTCAATAGCTAACTTATTTATAACCCGCTGATTCAGGTGGTTCCTACTCTTTGAACTGTTGAGCCCCTAGAGCTCGACGATTTGAGAAGGAGAGGTTTAAGTCCGGCCATTTTCAAATCGAGCTGGTTTACGGTTAGGAATCAATCTTTGCATGGGTCTAATCCGATCCAATAAATCATATATTCTAATCTCCACACATCCGGTACATATCATGTACATTTGATATAGTAATTGAATTTCGTACAATCTAGATTGGCACAACTGCACATTAAATTTCAAGATTGAAATCTTTAGTCCATTTTAATAATCTCGTTGAAAAGTCATCTAATGCACTAGATTGGACATTTTTATATACGAGTAGTCATCTAAATTAAATACGATCAGACTGTGACGCTCATTAATTAATCCAATATGATAGGCACCTTTAGTCCGAGTATCATATGGAAGGATCCAATATGAGCGTTTAATGTAACTTCAATACAAACGTCTTAAAATCCGAAAATGCATTCGTTTCCATTTGTCTACTACTAATTGATTGGATTCGGGTCGTTTGCACTATGATTCAGATCATATGAGTCAATTTGTTGATGAGGATTTTGATTAGCTGGACTTGGATGAGATGATGCCACAATATCAATCCAGTGCGATGGTAAGATCAGCACTAGTTTCTCTGCATTCTCCAATGTCGACTCATGTCGATCCATAAAATACAATCACTGCCGTCTTTTTCCTCCAGTGGCATCATTTGTGAATTGAAAACACCGAGATCACCAATCGAAGTTAGATAAAGATGGAAAGTTAGTTGAATGGTTGGATTACCCCTAACTTCATTCCCAAAAAATATATAAAAAATGATAAAATGAGGTGAATTGGATTTAAGGCTAACTCATTAAAGCTGTAATATTTCGATATAAAAGTTTCCAGAATATTATAAAAGCTTTTATTAGAAATTTTTTTCGAAAAATTTACAAAAAAGACGTATGACAAGCATGCACATTACATGAAAGCAAGCCCAAAAGGATCGTTTTACTTTTCTAAATTTCGGCCTTTTCTGAATTTGAGAAAAATAATTTTTCTTTTAAGCCATCCCCGATGCGGCTATGTACACTCAAGCTGGGATTAAACTGCTCTAGTTCTTTTTTAAAAAAAAAAAAAGAAAAAAAACTTTCATTTGTTGCTTCATTTTATTTGAGAAAAATATTTCACTTTAAGTTTTTATCCATTTCTTTTTTAAAAAAAATGAAGACGCCAAAAAATCCTAATATGGGAGGTCCTTTTTTTTTTCCCCCTTTTTTGGGAGAAAATCTAGAAACCTTAAATTTGGAAAGTGCAACTTATTGAATTTTATTAAAGAAAATACTTTTTTCCTAAATGAAAAAATTCCTTTTAGTACAAAAAGGATTTTTCAACAAAAATTTTGAAAAAAAAAATATTGGACAGACATTTTTTAAAGAGAAAGAAAAACAATAAGTAATGTGGATTAATACCGAAGCGGTATGCCAAGCCAAGCGGATCAAGGAACCTAAAAAGCCAGATTATTAAAGTAACAACATATAAAGCTAAACGAGGAAACACTAGCTCATGCAAAAAAACAAACCTTGTTGGAGGACCAACTTCTAATACTAAATCTTAAACGCATGCAAATTTCAAATAAGGGATGTAATTTTATGAATAAATATGTGATTCTTATGAAAAAGGATGCAACTTTAATTTAGGAGGATGCAGAATCTTAAAAAAAAAAAATGTCAGTTTCATTTTAAGAAATGCAATTTTTATGCAAAAGGATTGAATTTAGAAAGGATGAGATTATGAACTTTTTAAGATGTGTAGATGCAAAGACATGACAATATCAACTATTTTATAACAATTGCAAGATACATAAAATATTTTTTAACAGCTTTTTTATGATCATCATGTTTCACAATAAATAAATAATAAAAAAAAATAAAGAAAAACTTATCTTTGCAAGCGTCTTTGGTGGCCTGATCGAAGATACTCATGCGACGATTGGCGGCCAAGAGGCGGTCCGATCACCTCTTCTATGTGTGGTTGATGAAAGCCCTTACTCAATTTTAGCCTCAAATACCTGTAAGCACTTCAGTTGAATGTGATTAAATCTTTCAATTACGAAAGAACAACCCTAATCCACAAACGATCGAATTCGTCATTGATCTTTCATGAAAACACAAACTTGGGTTGGGCCTATTGATGTTCAAATGTTGTAGAGTTAATTTGTACTTTTGATTTCAACGGCTTCAGATTTTTTTATTTTCCCTACTTAAATATATATGAACATGTACTAACTCACTTGTATATAAAATATTAGCAATTTAACCATAAATACATTAAAAGTACATAAGATGGGACCAAGCTAAAAATTTGACCAACCAAGCTGTCAAGTTGTAGATAGCAAGGTTGGATTACGGTTCTAAAAATATATATATATATATATATATATATATATTTTAAAACTTCTATATATAATTTATTAATATTTTTGCATAAACAATTTACTTTAAAATAGTAAGAAGTAGACGCTATGATTAAACATTAAAGCTTAGGATATATTTTCAATGATGGTTAAGAAAAAATGCATGGTTCTCATCCATAATCCTATACCTCTCACTATAGTAATGCTGATAAAAGTTGAAAATGAGAGACCCAAAATAATGAGAAAATGACTTGTAACTATGAAGTTGTATCAAATCGAGACAATAAAGCTAAGCTCAGGCATGAGCTTTGAGATTTTGACTCGAGCTCGACCAAGTTTAGAACTTGACTTGAAATAGAATTCAATAAATTAGAGCACAATTCGATTAAATTCATTTAAAGTTGATTTATCTAAAAATACATTTTCTTTTAATTACAATAATATTAACATCAAAATTTTACTCAAACTTAACTAATAATAATACATGACTTAAATTCGATTAGGCTCACAAGTTAATCGAATCATACACTATGAAACTTGAGCTTAACTCATTAGATTATTAAAATAATTCAAGCTCAAACTCGACTTAACTCTTCTCGAATTAAACTCAAATAAAAATCATACTGAACTCAAATACCTCACCAATAATGGACTCCATTTACATTGCTAAGTTGGACCATGTATTAAATGTAGAGAAAGTTGAATCTTCTTCCTAGATAACCTACCCCTAACCGCCGCCCACACCCACCCCCCGCCGGCCTCACAAATTCGTCTAGCATCCATCAAATTAAGATATCTTATCAACTACCTGAGAAACCGAAAAGGAAAATTTCAAGTCATAGAGGGAATAAGATTTGGAATGAAGATAGCATTCCTATTATTCCTATAACCCTCATTGTTGCAAAACCAATGCAAGAAATGTATCGACGTAAAGTAAGATCACTAAGAGCAAGGTAATGTATCTATCGCCATATCACGATGCACTAGAAAAAGAAAATAATTCAACGTTCTATTTTCGTGATGTCTTCCATAATGTCTACGATGAAATGCTAAAAGAATTCCTATTTTAGGTACTTGCTTTTTTTTTTTTTTGAATTTTATGCTTCATAATTGGCTCTGTCCTACACATAGGAATTAAGATCTCCTTTTTTTTTTTTCCAAGTATTTACAAACATCCCATTTATAATGAGTTTTTTTTTTCCCAATATAGATTGGAATTTTAAAAATGAATATTAACTATTGTATAGAGTATCTTTAAAAAAAAAAAAACTGAGGGGGAGGAGAGAAATTGAATTTTCTATTTTAACATATTGACAGGTTGGTTTATTTTACCAAGCAACCCTGAAGTAGACTAAGCTGGTAATCAGACTCGTGATAGGCTAAGTTGGGTTAAAGATCATAATTATTTGTTAAAAGGATTATCACGAGTTAGCTTGTTTGTATACGTTCGAGTCCATCATTTCTCAAATCCAGAAGATATTATCCACTCTACAAAATAAACCACTAATATAGTTACAGGGATGCATAAATTTTTATGAGAAGTTTAATATAGCCAAACCTATTATAGTCTAATAACATTAATATTAATATTCCATTTAACTACCAGTAACCAAAACTATTATAGCATAATGGTATCACTATTAGTATCCATCGGAATGAATCACGATTTGAATCCCCCTTCTCGTGAAGTTGTATTTTAGTTGGTAAAAAAAAAAAAAAATGAAAATGAATCTAATAACATGAATAGATTTGGATAACAGTTGTATGGACAATATGTATAACAAAATTAGATGTTAAACAAGAAAGTTACCACCGATATAAGTTGTGTGAGCACATATTAATTTTGGCTATCACGAGCATAAATGATAAGTAAAATTGATGAACAAATTATGATATGCTAACTACATATCGCTATTATAAGCTGATTAACAGGGACGTACAACTAAGATAAGAGGTCCAAGTGAGTATGTTAGTACATGAGAGGTTTATTACAAAGATTGATTTAATCATAGGATCACTAGTTCCCTATAGAGTTCACCTAATTGAACTTCAACGATTTGGATGTGCGCATAGTGTATTCATTTTATGCTTAATTATATGCTTGGTTTCTTAATTATACAAGTCCTTAGATTGCTTGGTTGAGTTTCAAGTGTGGTGCCAATGAATTTATACATCACACTGCTCGATCTTTAGGTGCTTAACGGTAGGCTTAATCCCTCTCCACACTTTCATAGGTGTTTTTCCTTTTACCATTTTAGTTAATAGCCTATTCAGCAAATAAATTGTTGTATAAACAGCATCAGCATAGAACTTAAGTGGAAGTTTTTATCCAACATAATGCTCTTTGCCATCTTTACCATTAGTTTAATTTTCCTCCTAAAAATCCCATTCTAATGGAGTGAATAACTGACAATTAATTAATGTCCAATCCCCTATATCTATATAAAATTTATCAAATTCATTGGAGATATATTCCTTTCCATTGTAAAATCTAAGATACCTTTAAGTACATCTACTTTGAGGCTCCATAGTAGCTTTATGATTGATGAACATAGAAAATACCTAAGCTTTGTTATTCATAACATATTCTCATGGCAATCTTGTATAGCTATTAGTAAAAAGCACAAAATACTTATTGTTGCTTAAGGAATCTACGCGCATAGGTTTACATACATTAGTATGGACCTACTCTAATTTTTATTTTACCTTTCCTGTTGCTTGGGTTGGAAATGACGATTTATAGATTTTACCAAGCTGACAAGAACCACATTTACAATAAAGATCTTAGGTAAATCTCTAATTAGATGCTTTGCTTATACATTCTTCAAGGCTAAAAATTAAAATGCATGTACCATCTATGCCTAAAAAATGGTTTGTTCTTCACATAACTCATGTCAATTGAAAAGAGAACTTCTATCAACAATAAGTATTCTAACAATTCAAAGTTCATAGAAACAATGTTAAGATGTCATGCTTCTATTCCTATAGATTTGGTCAAAGAATAAGCCACTTCTCCTTAAGATTAATGGGGTTAATACTTTAAAGCTCTTCCACCTCTCACTTGTATAGTTGAAACCCTAAGACTACTTCTCCTTAAGATTAGCAAGGTTAATACTTTAAAACACTTCCACCTCTCACTTGTATACATAAAACCCTAATACTATTGGTTCATCTCTCTCTCACTCTCTCCAAGTCAAGCCTTTATGTGCTAATCTGTATGTCACTCCTCCTAGGCTACATGAAGCATAAAACCCATACTATATGTATATAACACTTTAAATCAAATCCTAACATCTAACCATTAAAAGAAAAAACTACAATTAATAATTTCAAAAACAATTCAATAATAAAAAAAGATAGGATGGCCAAAAAGAAAAAAGAAAAAAAAGAAGAAAAAGCATACAGAACATCATTGAACTATACCCTTTTACTGCTTTGCCTCTTCAATAAAGACTTTTATGTAGTCAATGGGCAGAAGACTTATGATTTAGTGCACTTAATAAGACAAAACAGTAGTTGAAAAGCAGCCTTTGTATGTATATTATCATATATCAATTATCTTTTTCTCACTCTTCAATATAACAAGATAAAACCTTACACTATTACGCAAATTTTGGTTTAAAGCATAATAAATGACAGATGTTAACTTCTCCTTTTGCTTTCATCTTTCATTATGGCTCTACAATATTTACAATGGACAATCATAAAACAAAAAATATTATGTTAAAAGATATCAAATAATCAATTTGCAATATACATTGCAAGGCCCTAATTAAGTCAATCTTCAAATATGCTGTATTAGCATATTGACTCTTAAGAAGTCATAACCGAAGGATAGCTTAATCATAGTAGTATGCAATTCATTGTATGAAGACTCTCAATCAATTACCCTTGCTGATCAACAACCTTTCGTACAACGTAAAAGGCTAATTGTTACCTACTAGTTACTTCATTGATGAACTGAATTTAATGATATTACAAGCGAATAACGGTAATAATAATAAACATTAAATCTTCATCAAGTCTTACGGAATAGCTTGAAGCTTAGGTCCCCAAAATAAGTTTACATGGTACTAACATAAGGATAAGGCGGTAATCTATGTACTATTGAATAGGAAATATAAACAAAAGCCCAAATAATTTATTAGAGTTCTCTCATGCTGACAAACTTTCCTTTACACATAACCCTGGATCGCTGAAACTAACTTATGGCATGCCTCACCCCAGGACAAGCTTAAGATCTACCTACAACGAAAATGTCTGTTGGGGTATCAGTTAAAAGCTCAGTGAGTATTATCATACCATACAAGCAAGTATCAAGCAAATTAATTAATCAAGCATATGAGTGTTATGAGCAAATGCCACACAAATGTACACGAGGGCATCATATATAACTTGAGTTTAGAGCCTTCCATACTAAGGTTTGGGAAATCAAGCACATCATATTTAGGTTCCAATCACCTAAGTTAAACCACAAATACTATCAATATTTCTTGTGATTTTCTCTCTTTTCCTTTCTTTTTCCTCTCAAATTTGTAACCCTACAACTGAAGGTATGGGTATGAGTATCTCACTCAGTTTACTCACCCCTAAGCAGTGGCTCCTATGGACTAAGTTCAACTAGAGAACAATGCTTCCTATCTGCACGTAGTTCCCAAAGACTGAAACAAGTCATAAGTGTGAACCTTCATACTAAACCAAAATAATTCAAATACGAACGAATTCCAATTGCCATTTCGCATGGCCCATCATACCAATCGCATAATATCGATGCCCTTAAGGAATGCATATAATGTACATACATGACCATTTTAATTATTAAGTTTGATATGATTAAATCTAGTGTGATTAGTTGATCAAGCATATATACAGAAAGCCATAGAAATAACATGCTATTCATACATAACCAAATGGTTTTCTCTTTTCATATGGTAATCTATCACATTCAAGCAAATACATGATCAGGCACAACCAATTATCTATAACCCTACACGCTATCAATTTATTATCTTGAAGTTATGTACAACTATACTACACACACAAGTAAGTATAAATATCATAGAGAAGGGACTCACTAAACCATGATGCTCAAGAGTCAAAATAATCCTTAGGAAGCTCTAACTCTAGGTCTATATCACTTGGTAATAAAATAGTAGCATTACTATTAAGTTCATTTTAGTTATCTAATTAATTATCCTAAATTTGTTAACTTTCCCAAGTGTAGTTGACTCTTATTTTGGTTATAAATTCCTCATTATAAGTCTAATGTTTGTGTTCGTATAGTCAGTTTCATATGGTTTCAAATATACTTTCATATGGTGAGGTCCATTTTAAGAGTTAAGACTTGTAACTATAAGGTTCAGTGGTGTTAGATTTGTGGGCTTAACTTATTCCTTTAACCTAGCAGTTATGGGTGCTATTGTGGCTTAAGTGTACCTATTAATTAATGAGCCTCTTTTATTAGTTAAGGTCATGTTTTCCAAGGGTTCATTTAAGATTTAGGCCAAAGCCTACTCTTTTAGATTTAAATGCCTAAATATTCTTTTTAGTTAATTATGTGCCTAAGTTCAATTCTGCGCCTATCATAGGCTTCTTGAATCACTTAATTAGCTTCATAGGTCTCTTTTTTGGTACTTTAAACTTTGTGTGCAACTACTGGTCATTTCATTTCAAGTGAACTTAGGGCTTGTTCTTGGGCCTATTCACATGGTTTAGGCTTGCTTTACCTTTTGAGCCCCTAAACTGAGGTACAACTTATTCTAATGGGCTAAATAACCTTATGGGCCCACTAAATAACAAGTTTTCTCTAATATTTCAAATTAGATTATAATTAGTTATTGAGATTCAAATTAATTTCTTTAATTCCAAGAATCATTCTAGGCTTTTAACATGCCTCTAAGCTTTAGTTAAGCCACTTAACCTTAAGAGTTAAGCCCTATATCCTAATTATCACTAATTAATCATGTCATGAACACATTAATCTGGAATTTATAGCCATGAAAAACCATTGAAGGTGACAATTTGGGAGGGTTTACAAGGGTTTCGACTCATCTTTGCACACATTTCATTCAAACATGTTCTAATCATCATGAAAATGCATCCCAAGCTAGATTTAACTAAAATCAGTTTGAAAAACTTTGAAATATGAAGGTTGAATCATCCTACATGTCATGACATGGTGTGTTTCCTAGCGTTCCATGGTGATTTTTCATCATTTCAATATAATGCAAACCGGTTTTAACTCCTAAATACTATTGGGAACTATCATTATATTCGCTTCACTAAAAGGCCATGAAAATGCATGTGTATGGATACTTATCTAATGTGGATAAAGATGACATTTTTACAGTTCTTTCTTAGTTTCTAAACCTAGGAAACCAGTCTACATGCTTGAGCTAGAAGAAAATTTGATATAGGTATGCTTACCTCAGAGTGACATTAGGTAGTCTCTCTTTTCCCTTGTTAAAGGATGGTTTGTGGAGCTCCAAGGAGAGTTAAAGGGTATCAATGGCTTAAAAGGGGAAGAAAGGAAGGGATAGTAGGTAGTTGTGTAGCTTTGCAATAGTAACACGCGATGATAGTATAGGTTAATGCAGGGTGCAAAGGAAGACAATGGGGGTGTTGTGTGTTCCTCTTCCCCTTTTTTTTGGTTATGTTGAGATGAGTTTTAAGGTTTTGAAATGGAAGAAGAATGAAAAGAAATGTATAGGTTGAGGGTGTGTACATAGCCAATTGGGGTGGTGGGGATTAAATGTTCAATTAGGGTCTTAAGGTCCGTTAAAATTTTCTTACCTATTAGGTTTTAACTAGGTTTTTAGGGTTTCAAAAGCTCATTTAGGTTTTCAGCATTCATTTTATGGTTTCAAACTTATTGTCAGGGTTTTCTATATTATTATGCAATTTTTAGTTTACCCTTTTTTTTTTTTTTTTCAAGGAACTCTTATAAGTTCTAACTATCAATCTGAGGTTCGAGTTCAAAAACCTAAAAGGGTTTATAAGAGTGATTTCAAGATTTTTGGATTTAATAGGAAACAAAAACCGTAGGTAGTAAAATCTCTGTCGCTATTGACTAGTTTATGGCCTCTAAAACAATGAGTTATAAAAAAAAAAATTGATGAAAAGAAAAATAAAAGAAAAAAGAAGAAAATTAACTAAAGAGAAAAGGCTAATTTATATCTCAATATCAAAAATGTTTGATCACCTAAAACACTTCAACAGGTTCTATTTGAAAAATAAAAAAGTGAAAAAAAAAAAACTAATGCTTTTCGAAGATGTATTATTTTTAAAGGTTAAATTGCAAAGGCATGTTGACAAAATATATTGAAGAGGTAAGATCACCAAAAAAGCTTCAAAAGAGGTACTATTTGAAAAAAAAAAAAAAAGGGGGGGCTTTCTAATATAAGTTACCATTAGTCTAATTAGACCTAAGTAAGAGTCGATTCTAAATCGTGAATTTATTGGGGTCCTTAAACTGGCTCGATCCGAAAGTGGGTAAGCCAAACTGTCCTAACGAACCATCGAGATTTAAGGGTCCAAGCGGTTCAAAAGAATGAAACCACTCAAACCAACAGGTTACGAACAACCGAGCTGACCTGCTATTAAACCAATGGGTCGACTGAGCCAATTTACCCTCTTTAAAAATGAAAAAAAAAAAAAAAGAGAAAGAGAAAGAGAAAAAAGAGACAACTAAATCGGAAAAAATAATTTAATAATATTCAATAAATTATTGCACGTCACAGTTACTTTATTTGCAATAGTAAAGGATAATTTTTTAAAAAATAATATCATCGAACTAATAATAAATAACTAATCATAAGTTAATTATGTGTTAAGGATAGATAGAAAATTTAACTTCAATTAATGTAAATTCTTTTTGTAAAACTTATTAAATGTTAAGGAATTGAATATGAGAAAAAAATAAAATAAAATTTAAGGGAAAAAAATAAAAAAAGTTAGAATCGCATTAAATAGAAAATTAATTAAAAAATTAGAAATTATTAATAAATTAGTATACTTTAAAAAAAAGAGAGAAAAGAGATCATATTATTAGAAATTATTAATATATTAAAAAAGAAATTAATAAAAAAAATAAATATTAAAAAAAACAATTCAAAAGTCTCGAATCAATATTGAACTGCTAACTTACAAATCGATCACGATTCACTGTATTATCAATTCGTAAATCGATAATTCAAGACCCGTTAAATCCGATTGTCAGGTATAAGTCGAATTATGTTTACATCTTATCGCAAAGTTAACTTATCTTTTTTGTCATTTTCTAATAGCACTATGTATTTTATTGTTATGCCTAGATGGTAGTACCAACTCTTTTTACCTACTAATTTTTTGCACTTTTTAGTATAGGGTGTTTTCCGGTTATATTAAGAAAGAACACACATCTTTATAAGACTTACTTTTAAGTCGCCTTAAGCGACTTACATGTAGTACATCCTTTAGGGAGAGAAAAAAAAATACTAAAACAACTAATGCTTTGGGAGAGGTAGTATTTTTTAATGTTAAACTGAAAGGGTAAGATAATGAAAAAAACTTCTGAAATTACATATTATAATTTATAAAAGCTTATATAGCTCCATCTTTATTTTGAGAAAATCAATCTAATCATTTATTTCAGTTTTAATTTAATATTCATTAAATTTAGATTATTGAAAACATAATTTATTTAATGATCTAGATCTAAGTAGATACAAATCGAAAGTGAGATTGAGGATTAAATCGATCCGTTATATATAAGAACAGGATTGTAGAAAATTTCTATAATACATACACATCTATATATATAATTATTTTTTTGTCAAAATCTCGATAGGATGGCAGGCATACTACCCACTATAGAATAACTAAATTTAATAGTTTTTTTTTTCTGATCGAATCAAGTGATGAAGTAAACTACGTAACCATATCCTAAATTCCTTTTCTTTTCTTTTAGTAGTACATCTTTCCATGCATATTGTCAGGGTCCCTTTTTGTAAGATACTTTTATGATAAGGGGCCATTCTTTTGTACATATTGTAACATAAGGGGGGGAGAGACTTTATTTTTGTATAAGATAAGGCCTTACTATTATTAGAAATTACCACTTTTAAAAAGTGGTGTCATTTCACCAGTTTTAATGTCTACTCCTGTCAGGCTCAATAATGTCCGTAAAGCTCTTTATGGGGGTGTGAGTACTCTTCTGGCTCACCACGTTGGTTGATCACGACCGGCAGCACCTATTACATACACTGTATCCCCGTGCACACACATCGTAGCCTTATAATACTGTCGAAATTAATAAAAGTGTACTATTCCTTTTTCCATTTGAGATTGTGTCCTTTATAATCTGTTGGCTTTCTTCCTTGGTTGTGTTGCTTACAGGTTTAGGCCTAGTTGGCTAGCGTTGCGCGCGAGTTAGGCTTGCTTACTACTGTAGAGGCAGGATAGTAAGCGTTGCACGGTCTATTTGTGTGCTAACGAAAGCCTCGGACCGTGACAATTGGTATCAGAGCCTAAGTTATTCCAGCGGGAACGACCATGATACGATAAGAGGAGGTAAGCAAGAGGATTGATAGCTTTAAGGAAATCCTCAAGGGAGTATCTAAGCGGATAGATGACTTGGTCGCATTGTCAGTAAGAGTGGCTGAAGTTGAAACCAATCATCAAGAGATGAATGCTAAGATGGCTGAGATGGCTGAGAATTTTGGTGTTACTGTGCAAACCCTTAGAGAGGAAATGCACATAACAACCGATGAGGCAAGATAACGCTTGGAGATTCAAGTAAAAGATGTGAGAAGACAAGTAACTACTCATGCCTTAATCGAGACTATTAAAGAGCTACGGGCACAAGTAGCTATTTTAACTCGGGCTATAGGAAATGCTCCTATCTGTGCCCCCGTTCATGTTCCTGCTCATGCAGGACATCTAAAGATGCCTGAACCCAAGGCATTCACTAGCGTGAGGGATGCTAAGTTGTTGGAGAACTTTTTATTTGATATGGAGCAGTACTTCGTTGCTGTGGAGACAAATGATGAGAGGTCAAAGGTCACCATGGCTACAATGTACTTAACTGGGGATGCCAAACTGTGGTGGCGCACCAAATATGAGGATATCCAAAATGGCAACGCTCATGTAGATACATGGGTCGAGTTCAAGGCTGAGTTGCGAACTCAATTTTTCCCTGAGAATGTTGAGTACAATGCTTGAAAGAAGTTGAGGGAACTTCAACAGGGTGATGACATTAGAAAGTATGTCCGTGAGTTCTCGACATTAATGTTAGACATCAAGAGCATGGCTGAAGATGATAAGCTATTCTATTTCCTAGAAAGACTGAAGCCTTATGCTAGGAATGAGTTGCAAAGGCAACGAGTTACTAACTTGGCTACAGCACAAGCAGCAGTTAAGCGCTTGACTGACTACACTCATGACAATAAAGGGAAGAATATGTCGACAGGACACAAAGGTGAAAAGTCAGTTAAGTCGGGCAAACCCAAGAGTGGGGGAGCCCCAAGTTCAAGTAGTAGCAGTAGTAATACTGAAGGGAGTCAAAGGAAATCTTATAACTCTCACCAATCCGAAAAGAGTGGGGCAACCAATGGAGGTAAAAAGCCCTCATTCTCGTGTTTCTTATGTAATGGTCCACATAAAGTAGCTGAGTGTCCACATAAAGTAGCTGAGTGTCCACATAGGGCAGCACTCAATGCTATGGCACAAAAAGTAGAGAATGCCTGCCAAGATGATGAGTCAGGGAGTGATGGAGAGGATCAACCCCGAATGGGCGCATTACACATGTTATCGGCTGTTGGAAAGAGTTCCTCAATGCGACGTAAGCCTAAGAACAATAATGAGTTGATGTATGTTCAATTGAACATCAATGGCAAGAGTGCCAGTGCAATGGTAGACTCTAGTGCTACGCACAACTTCATTGATGTGCCTGAGGCGGAAAGGTTGGGATTAGTGCTTGCTGAGGACACTAGCCAAATTAAAGCTGTTAAATCCAAGGCCCGCCCTGTCCAAGGAGTTGCAAGAGGAGTGAAAGTGAGGGTTGGAGATTGAAGTGGAAATCTCAACTTCACAGCTATTCCATTGGATGACTTCAGCATAGTCCTTAGAATAGACTTCTTAAGACAAGCTAGAGTTGCTCCCATGCCTGCAGCAGATTGCTTGTTATTCATGGGTGAAAAGCCTTACTGTGTGATAGTTCAAAGGAACAGGGCAAACAACAATGGCAAGGAAGGGAAGAATACTGGGGCTATGATGTTATCAGCGCTCCAATTCAAGAGAGGCCTCAAACATCAAGAGCCAACTTTCTTGGCTTTCCTTACAGAGAAAGAGGAAGCAGGAAAGACGGAGATACCAGAGGAAATAGAGAGGGTCCTAAAGGAGTACGATTATGTGATGCCTAATAAGCTCCCTAAGGAATTACCTCCCAGAAGGTCGGTGGACCACGAGATTGAATTGATTCCTGGTGCCAAACTACCAGCCAGAGCTCCTTACAAAATGTCGCCTCTCGAACTTGTCGAATTAAAGAAGCAATTAGATGAGTTGTTAGCAGCAGGCTTCATTCGACCCTCAAAAGCACCATACGGGGCTCCTGTTCTATTTTAAAAGAAGCAAGATGGGAGTTTGAGATTATGTATTGACTACCGGGCTCTAAATAAGCTAACAGTGAAGAACTATTACCCAATTCCCCTAATTGCTGATCTATTTGATCAACTGAGTGGGGCTAGATATTTTACAAAACTGGATCTTCGCTCAGGCTATCATCAGGTTCGCATTGCTAAGGGGGATGAGCCCAAAACGACGTGTGTAACCCGGTATGGTGCATATGAGTTCTTAGTAATGCCCTTCGGTCTCACTAATGCTCCTACAACATTTTGTACTTTAATGAATAATGTATTTCGTGAATATCTCGACAAATTTGTAGTCGTCTATCTAAACGACATTGTTGTGTATAGCAGGACATTACAGGACCATGTGAAGCACTTACAAATGGTTTTCAAAAAGCTGTAGGAGAATCATTTGTACGTGAAGCGTGAGAAATGTGCCTTTGCCCAAAAGCGCATCAACTTCCTGGGTCATGTTGTTGAAGAAGGGTGAATCTGAATGGATATGGCAAAGGTGAAAGCAATCAGGCAATGGCCGGTGCCTAAGAGTGTAATAGAGTTGCGGTCCTTCCTTGGACTTGCAAATTACTATAGAAAATTCGTTGAGGGATATTCTCGTCGAGTTACACCCTTTACAGATCTATTAAAGAAGGACCAAACATGGTCATGGGATGGGATATGTTAGAGTGCCTTCGAGGAGTTGAAGCGTATAGTGACGGAGGAGTGAGGCCTCGCACTTCCTGACATTTCTAAGCCTTTTGAAGTCCACACGGATGCCTTAGACATTGCATGGGTGGAGTGTTGTTGCAAGAGGGTCATCCAGTGGCATATAAGAGTAAGAAGCTGAATCAAACAGAGCGCAGGTACTCAGCCCAAGAGAAGGAGTTACTTGCAATTGTTCACTGTCTAAGGACTTGGAAACACTATTTACTAGGATCTAAGTTTCTAGTGAAGACAAACAATTTTGCTGCCAGCCATATATTGACTCAACTGAAGCTTTCAGCCAAACAAGGCAGATGGCAAGAGTTTCTTACAGAGTTTGATATGGAGATTGAGTACCGCAACGGACGGACTAATCAGGTAGCAGATGCATTAAGTAGACGAGCTGATTTAGCATCCTTAGCACAGATTGCACACCAGTCAGCAAGTCAAATCTCGACTTCAATTCAAGAACAGATCAAGCAACACATAGGTCAAGACCTGTTAGCCAAAAATCTCAAGCAATTGTTTGAAGAAGGGAAGACGCGCAGATTTTAGGTAGAAGGCGACCTCATTTACACAAAGGGGCGCCGATTGTATGTCTCGAAGGCGGGAAACTTGAGAAGGGCACTCATGAGAGAGTGCCATGATACTTTGTGGGCTGGACATCCAAGCTGGCAAAGGACATGGAGCTTGTTAAAGCAAGGCTATTACTGGCTGGATATGAAGGAGGATGTGATGACTTATACGAAGACTTGCTTAACTTGCCAGTATGACAAAGTTGAGAGGCAAAAGGTGGTAGGCCTCTTAGAGCCACTTCCTATGCCCTCTCGCCCATGGGAGAGCGTCTCCATGGACTTTATCACTTCCCTACCAAAAGTAGGGGAGCACTCATCTGTTTTTGTTGTTGTTGACAGGTTCTCTAAGTATGCCACCTTCATTCCTACTACGAAGAGTTCAAGCGCAGAAGAGACAGCCCAACTTTTCTTCAAGCATGTGGTAAAATTCCGAGGTGTACCCCAAAATATTGTGAGTGATAGGGACACCAAGTTTACAGGGAAGTTTTGGACAGAGTTGTTCCAACTCCTGGGCTCTGAGCTGAGCATGACCTCCAGTTACCATCTGTAGAGTGACGGACAGACAGAGAGATTCAATGGGTTGCTGGAAGAATACCTTCGGCACTTTATCAGTGCTAACCAGAAGAATTGGGTTGACTTACTGGATATCGCCCAGTTCTGTTTTAACATCCAGCGGAGCTCTTCCTCCAACAAGAGCCCTATAGAGATCATTACGGGTCAGCAACCACTGTTACCCCATACAGTGGCAGCACCATATACCGGGAGATGCCCAAGAGCCTATCAGTTCACCAAGGATTGGAAGCAGAATTCAGAAGTAGCAAAAGCGTACCTTAAAAAAGCTTCCAAGGGAATGAAGAAATGGGCATATCAGAATCGCCGACCTAGAGAATTCAATGTTGGAGATCAGGTCCTCATAAAGCTTCTTCCAAAACAGGTCAGATCATTGAAGAACAAGGATAGAAGATTGATCCAAAGGTACATTGGTCCAATTCCTATCATATCGAAGATTGGAAGAGTAGCTTATAAGGTCGAGCCTCCTGCGTGGTTGAAGGTCCATCCAGTTTTTCATGTCAGCGTCTTGAAGCCATATTATCCAAACATGGAAGACCCAACTCGCAATGTGTCCAAGCGGTCACACGTCAAGATCAAGTTCAACCTAAGTCAGGCCGTGGAAGACATCCTTGCAGAGCAAAGAGTCAAAGATCCCTCCATTAGAGAAGATCATAAAGAATATTTGGTCAAGTGGAGAGATAGAGGAGAAGAAGATACAAGTTGGGAGACTGAAGAAGATCTAAAGCCCTTATCCGAGAGAAAGTCAGCCTTGCCAGCCAGAAGACCTCCACCACCAGATCTAAGCTCTAGTACATATTGCCGAGGACGTCAATAGAATTAAGTGGGGGAGGATGTCAGGGTCCCTTTTTGTAAGATACTTTTATGACAAGGGGCCATTATTTTGTACATATTGTAACATAAGAAGGAAACTTTATTTTTGTGTAAGATAGAGCCTTACTATTATTGGAAATTTCCACTTTTAGACACTTCTAGAAAGTGGTGTCATTTCACCAGTTTTAATGTCTACTCCTGTCAGGCCCAATAATGTCCGTAAAGCTCTTTACGGGAGTATGAGTACTCTTCTGGATTGAAGCTCTTACTCACCACGTTAGTTGATCACGACCGGCGACACCTGTTACATATACTGTACCCCCGTGCACACACATCGTAGCCTTATAATACTATCGAAATTAATAAAAGTGTGCTATTCCTTTTTTCCATTCAAGATTGTGTTCCTTATAATCTGTTGGCTTTCTTCCTTGGTTGTGTTGTTTACAGGTTTAGGCCTGGTTGGCTAGCGTTGCGTGCGAGTTAAGCTTGCTTACCACTGCAAAGGTAGGATAGTAAGCGCCGTACGGTCTATTTGTGTGCTAACGAAAGCCTCGGACTGTGACACATGTCTATAGTCCTGAAAGTAATTTTAGCCAAAATTTGTTAGGTAAAAATTTATTGGAGTTTATAGAAAATTCATCGTAAGGGCTATGAGATTATTTATATTCGACTAGGTCATGCGTTGGGAATATTGTAGTATAGTCATCTATCTATTTAATTTAAATTAGCAATATATATTCTAGGTTTTGTAGATCACAAACATCATAAACCATAAGCTCTTTCATTTTACTTCCTCCAGTTTAGTAATAATGAATTTGATAAGTTTTAACACAGCATTTCTAGGATGCTATAACCACATTAAAAAAAGAGAGAGAGAGAGAAACAAAAGACTGATCTTCGAATTTTTCTTACTCATTTTACCCTATGAGGTTGAATACCAAAATTAACGAGATATATCCATTATAAACTGTAAGCCAAAGCGGTAATCAAATGAATTATCAATGTTTTACATAAGTGATCAAAATAAATTATTAATGTTTCGACATAAACTCTAAATAGTTATAAGCATTTGAAGTGAGCTAAACAAAAGATCAATAATGTGTTGTTTCCTCAATTATCGTTGAAGGACTGTTTCTTTTAACAAGATAAAAATGTGTCTCCAAATGATTTTTCAAAAAATATTATACCAGTTATCATAAATTTAAATAAATGACAAAATATTGACTACTTCTTATTTGGATTGCAGATAATATAGATATTTTAATTATGAAAATCTCCGTCATTAAACACTAGCATATAATTAAAATATCTATACTATCTAAAATCCAGTGATTTTTGTATCTACCTTTCGGTATCTTAGCATATTTTTGGAAAATTATATATTAATTAAATTACTAAAATTCCCTCTAAAGTCTCTTAGTCCTCCGGACCTCCATGTCTTCACATTTCTACGGTGGTTTTACTATAGTTATTCTTTAACGGTTCCCTTACTATCATACAACGTTTTCTCATTCAGTCAAGCCACCAACTGCTTAATTATTCAACAACCGCTCTTTTTACTACTAACTTTTATTCGTTTCTTTTTTTTTTTTTTTAAGAAAAAGGGGGAAAAATGGTTTAATTTACAATTATATACATTAGAGTGAACAAATTTATTCGTGTGGGTACATTAAACGCTAGATTTTAGTAATTTTCCAGCTTTCTTTTTTTTTTTTTTTTTTTTTTTGCCAAAAGTAATTGTCCAGTTTACGCCCTCATAAATTATACCTTTGCCACAACCTTCATGGCCCAATATTAGCGTAATGCAAATGAATTATGCATCCAGGAGGAATGCTTGTCTCTAACTTACAAGAAAGAAAAAGCAATAACAATAATTAGAATTTGATGTTTTCAATCCATTTATTAAACGAAGTATCCGAGCTAACTTGTTTAATATGCTGGTTATAATAACCAGCAAAACATGAGCCTGTCTGTTGCAATTTATCCATCATTTAATAAAAATTAAAAGCTGTATGTCAAAATTACAGAATTGTAATCTATGAAAGAAAAACAAAAACAAAACCCTAATTGCTTAACATACATCCTGATCCAGGCCCATATTGATATTTTAAATACTTGCATTACATTTTTCCAATTTAAGCAAATCAAAGTATATATAAAAAATACAAACAAAATAAATGCATTATTATTTAACATGGTGTACCGCAGAAAAAGAAGCCAAAGGATGGAGCATGGATGCCTACCGACTACCGTGGTGATGTCTTCCATAACGTTAATCACGAAATGGTAAAACCATTCCTATTCTTTATAAGATTTTTTGAATCTTCACTTTATACAAGTGGCTCGGTCTTTGTAATATGATATTCTTCTTCGGAGAATTATAAAATATGAAGAACATTATACTGGAATCATTTTTTTCACTTGGTAATAATTTAAAAATGAATAATTGCTATTATGTGCACTAATTTAGAAAACAAATTAGAGAATTTCTTTTTTCTGTCAGGTCGATGTGTTTGGCTATTTTAACCGATCAACTTTAACTAAATAAGATTGCTCAATTGATTCTCTGTAACTCACCAATCCACCCGATCGGGCGAAAAAAATATAACCATTTATGAAAGGATCATCATGAGCTAGCTGGTTCAAGCTTTAAAAAAGCATGACAATTTGCGATCATATTACGTATAGCATACGGGAAATGGTACGAAATGAAATTGCAATTTCAAATTAAATTTTATTTTCCTAAATTTAAAAGCAAATTTAGAAAACGAAATCGTGATTCATAATTTATAGAATCCCATTTACAATACTTAAATATCATATTAACATTTTAAAAACCTATTTTCCTTATACTTTATCTCCAAATTCTCAAACAGAAACTTTTAAAATTTATTTATATTATTTGCAAAACATACCACATGAATTTCAAATAAGAACCGATAGTAATAACATAAAAAAAAATAATAATAATAATCGCAAAAGAAGACACTCAAAGAGTGGAGGACCTACCTACAACAGAGAAGAATCCCCATGGAATCGTTCAGTCTTGAAATCTGCGTTAGAGATATCCGATTGGGATATCCCAAGATATCAAACTTTGTTTGGGCACTAATTAGAGAACCCTAGAAGTCTTTTTCTTCTTTGTTAGTATATGGATATACACTCACGTTTATGCTTTTGTGATTAATTTAATTATATAAAGATAAAGTATAAAAAGTACATCTAAAGGGAAGGCAGCCTAACTCAAAAAGTTAACTAGCCAACAAAGTTGTACGCTGATTAATTACATTGCAGTAACTGCAAAGGTGGACCATTCATGAAAATGTCGACAAAAGTTGATTCTACTTCCTGTATATACCCCTTGAAAAAATCAACACACATCCATCAAATCAAACACTCTTATCATAATAATTGGAATTGATATTGCCGATCCGTCCATTAAACATAGTATCCAAGGTAACCCGTTTAATCCGCTGGTTAGAATAGCCAGCCAAACATGAACCTACCTATTATAATTATCATTTAATAAAAACTAAACGACGTACGTCGAAATTACGGAAAGTTAAGCGATAAAAGAAAAAACAAAAGAAAATTCTAATTGCTTAACATATATCCTATATTATACCAATTTAGGGGAATCTAATTTTTCCCATCCTTTAGATTTCGTAATATTTATTTTTGGTTTCAATTAATATTAAAGCTTAACACTTGATAATTTATTAACATTTGATATCCTTCTTCGGAGAATTATAGAACATGCAGAATATTTTAGATTTAGTATAACCATTTTCTTCAGTTGACTATAATTTAAAAATGAATATTATAGCTATTATATACACCAATTTTAGAGAAAATAGTGATTTTTCTTCTTTGACAAGTTGGAAAGTTGGCTCTTTGGAGATGATAAAAGAAACACCTCGTATTGGTTAAAAAGATGGGAAATGGATGGTTTTATAATATCATGAGTTGTAAAATTAAATTAGCTTATACCATATTAATATAAACGATCCGAACGTGAAAAGACCCATTTTTTAAAGCACACCAAATAATACTCTTTTACGGCACTTAAATCGAGTCCTTCATGACAATAAGTAGTATCAAAGCCTCTCGAAGGTCCAATGGCCCAATGATAAAAAATCCTAAATCTAAGTAAATAAAAGCATACCAAATAGTACGTTTTTATGGCACTTGGATTGAGTCTGTCATGATAAGAAGTGCTATTAGAGCCCCTAAAAAGCTAAATGACCTAATGACAAAAGATCTCAGGTCTTAAGTATATAAAATTAAAAAAAAAAAACAAAAGAATAACTTTATAATATGATAGATTGTAAAATTGAATTAGTTTAAATCATTTTAATATAAACAACTTATGTAAAAAAAAGGTTAAATTTTTTAAAGAATACCAGCACTCTTTTATTGCACTTGAATCGAGCCTGTGATGACTGCAACGTTCTTTTTACCAACTTGCTTCAAATAAATGGGATTGCGAAAACGAAACGGCTGGGGATAAAAATTTATAACACATGACAAGGATTATCACGAGCTAGCTAGCTAGTTCAAGCTTCACTGCCGTCATTTCCAATTCTAGATATCCATCTCAACAAGACAAAAATGTTGTCAAACCGATACATAAATTTCTGACAAAAAAAGAAAGAAAAAAGAAAAAAAGCAAATTTGCCAAGGCCATTGTTGTAGCTTTTTAAGGGCCTTAAAAAACGAAGGACCTCACTGGAATTGAAAAAACCTCACATGGTTTCCCCTTTCTTAGAATTGGCGTCATGGATCTCTCATCAAAAATACTCTAAAGATGAGTTTATAAGTAAGGTATTTATAATGATATTTAGGATATCATATCGATATCTTAAATATATCTTCTTTTTAAGTATTTTTTTACTTTATAAAAAGATGTTTAACTAAAACTATTTAAGTATATTTTTAAGGTTGTTTATCGATTTCTTAAATCTTTTATATATTTTATGTTATCACTATTTTCTTAAATAATATATAAAATATAATTTTTTTATTAATATATATTATATTAATAATACTTTATTTATTTTTATTAAATATTTTATAAAAGGAAAAAAAAAGAAGAAGAAGAAGAGTAGAATTGCCGTTGCAAAGTGTCTGATACAAGCCAAACTTAAAAAAGGAGAAAAGGGGGAAAAACATGGCTTGCAATCGGTACCAAATAAGATATCTCAATACTTATAAGCACCATCCATTATAAAGGGTAAAAAGATACTTGGTATGAAAATTTATATCAAATGTTCTCTATAAACATACTCTAAGTGACTCAAATATTGTTTGAGGATTGATTATAGGAACTCAAAAGTCTTTTTTTCTTCTATATACACTCACATATATGCTTTTGTGATTAGTTTAAATATAAAGATTCAGTATAAAAAGTACATTTAAAGGGAAGGCAACCTAACTTTAAAAAGTTAACTAGCGAACATAGTTGTACACTGTTAATTAAATTGCAGTAATGGCAAAGGTGGACCATTCGTGAAAACGTTTGAGAAAAGTTGATTCTTCTTCCTATATAATACCCCTTCACAAAATCAACACACACATCCATCAAATCAAACGCTCTTTTATCATCAACAACCTAAGAAACAAAAAACCAGAACATCACATCATGGAGGGAACAAGATTTGTAATGAAGATAGTGTTCCTCTTATTCCTAAACCACATCGTCGCAAAAACAAGCAGTGCTCAAGCGCCGCCGGGAGGCGACGACAGTACATGCAGGGCCGTGAATGATAACCTCCATCCTTGTGCCTCTTTGTTTAACTTCGCCCTCGGTGTCGGTAGTAATTTCGACATTAGAATCAACCCGCCTACCCAATGTTGCATTGGTCTCCGAAATACTGAATCTCTTAGAGCGAGCCTACCAATCCCGGCACTGGCTGCTGGAACCCTATGCAAATGTATCTATCGCAATGGAGTTTTGATAACAACAGGTCGTCAGGTTGATTCGACAACTTTCAAAACCATCGTAGCTCCTGTCTTGGTCATTGCGAATGACAGGTGTGGACTGCCTTTTAACCCAAGAGCTGCTATAAACTGCTTCTCAGTTGAATGATGATCGATAAAAAGGAAGTTGGCTGATGAAATAATGTTTTAAGTTAATGTAGGAGCTCATGGAATATCTAGAAGAGCAAAATGCATGTGTATGCGCTCTTTTTATGGAAACAATGAAATGAATAAGATGTTTTTAGAAATGCTTTTTCTTCTCTCTCTACCTTTCTGTCTTTTGTTCGGTACCTAGAGCATCCTCTAGGGGGGTGCTTAAAACACCTTCTATTGCTAAGAACCTTTTTTGGCGTCCTTATATATTATCTTCGTAAGGGCACCCCCTTTCTAGGGGTTCTTAGAGCATCTTCAATGAGGAATTTTTAGCACACTTTTTTAGACAAAAGAGACTCGATTGGAGTTTCTTCGGCATCGAGATAAGTTTCTCCTTGATGATACGATCCTTTATGAAGGATCACACCTGACTTCTTTTTATTCTAATTAAGTAAAAATTCAAATAATGAGTCCCACAAGAACTTGAAGAAAATGTTAAAAGGAATTTTTAGAAGCATCTTAAAAATAAAATAGAGAGTTTTTTTTTTTGGATAAAATTTCTTTAAGATACTGATATAGCATTTTGAGAATCACATAAAATTCTTTATGATTGTAGATGGTCTTACGAACGTTAAAAATTTATTTTAATTCGAATGTATCTATTATAGATGTTATAAATAATATAAACAAATCTTAAGGATATATGCGAAGAAATTTAGGTTTAAAAGGAAGAGATTCTCTATGATAAGAGTTATTTAAAGATTCTGAGGTGGTTATATGGCGGTTAAGGACCCTAAAAGGATTAGCATTGCGGATGCTCTTAGTGTGGAAAGAAATGTCAACTTGCACATCCTCCTGCGAAAGATGCAAATGCATTAGCTGACACGATAATGTAGGTGGTGTCCAAATCAAATGAAAAATATACGTTTGTCATGTGTGTGTTAGGAATTAGGGATATGATGTGTCCCACTAAGTTTGCTAAGGCAATTTGATTGGTACTCTTTGTGATATAATTAACTAAGTCTGGAGATTTGATTATCTCTAGACCACATAAAGGAAATGTAAAAGAAATATAGGTATTTTAGAAGAGAACAGAATGTTGTCAAATGAGATTTTTCTATAGTCACACTTATAATATAATATTATCAGATCATTAAGTTATTTTTTTTGTTGTTTAATATTATTTTTTAATATTTTTATTTTTTATTTTTTATTCATGAAATCTATTGACTTGTTGTCTAAATAACAAATTAAATTATTTTAATAGAATAGACAGTGTAGATTAAATTTCAATAAATAAATGGCTTTGATTGGTTAATATTACGATCATACTATTTGCTATCGTTACCGAAGAAGCTTCTTATAAGAAAGAACTAGTTGATTCACTCATAAATAAGAAAATACATGGTAAATACACATTGAGTTCAAGTGTCACCTATTTGCTATGGATCATGACTTTTCATTCATTTTTGAATTAATCATTTTAATATTAATGCATACTTTCAAGCATATTTGACGCATATTACATCAATAGAGGTGTTTACTCATAGGAACAAATAGAGTTAATAATTATAAAACCCTATGATTAAGTGTTTCACATGAATTGTGAGAGGTTATGGTACTAATTTATGAGGCTATAATTGTAAACACTTTATCAACACAAGATTGAAACTTTTGGACTAAGTGATTGAAATAGACTCATCAGTATTTACTAATTTAGCTATTTACTACTTTTGGCCTAAAGCATTACGATAATTTAGTTTAGTTGAAAGCACAAAATTATACTTCATTCAAAACAAAGTTCCCCACCTTTAACTTATATGTTCACTATATAACATTCGTTTATTGTAAGGTTACTTGTAAGGTCAAAATTTGTGAAAGTAGTTTGAAATTAACATTTTTTGTTGGCAGTTATAGATCCTAGTACTATATTTAATTCTATATTATGATTGTTACATTTTATCATTCTGACTTTTGAAGTTTTACATTGATTTGTCACAATGATAACATTTAATATTTTTTCTTAATGGATATTCCCTAAATCTGTTTGATTTATCAAATCTATCAAATAAGCACCGGTCCTACTTCTTTCGAGTCCTTCTTTTTAATTTACTATTGCCTAAGTATAAGAATTTATACTATCCTCTTTTGTTCTAGCCTCTTCATTCATCAAATGATCATTCACCAATGCAACTATGAGATTTCTTTCTAGAGAAAAATTACAAACAATAACCATAAGTATCTCCTAATTGGTCAGGTGGTGAACTTAGCAATGATAGTATCCATACCTCGTCAACAAGTATCAACATCATGGTAGTCAACTGATTCAAAAACCCTAAAAATTGTTCAAGCGCTTTATCATATTGGATCCATCATAGGGTTGGCAATTTGTGTAAACCATGGTGTCTTATATTCATGTCTAAATGAGGTCGTGTCTTAAAAATCTTAACCCATAATGTGATCCATTTATTAATCATATATGAAAACCTAAACTTATGACTGACCCATTTAATAAACATGTTTCATATTTGGGCTAAACCCATTTATTGATTAAAAAGTTGTAATTAAATCAAAAAAATAGTTATAAATATATACAGAAAAATGATGATCATAAAATTAACATTTGTAAACAATTATGACATAATCTTAACAATTGAACATAAAATTACAATCCTATAAAAGTTTAATAAGTAAAGTCTAATCAAATATAACAAATCTAAACATCAATTGGCTACATAAAATTATAGTATTAAGTTGAAACATGTCTCGATGGATATTACTATTAATGGTATCTAAATTAATTACATCTATCGTTAATTCTTCTGTAAAGACAATCAAAAAATTTGCATTGTTCATCAAAGAGAAGATAATTGTTTCTAGCTTTCAAAAATTCGTTTGAGTAATTGCCATAATTCTTTTGATAACTCCATTCAACAAAATCAAGTTTATATTATAGATCTAACGTAACAGCAATTGCCAAAATCATACTAAATTCTGATTAATACTTTTAGAACTTTATAATCATCTTTGTTGCCATGTCCTTCTTATATGCTTCGTTTCTGCTCATGTTATTTTTCAAGAAAATGTTTACTAGGCATGAGATACCATGTGGTAACCCTTGTGATGTATAACTTCCAATAGAACTCTAATACATAAATATACAGTCAAGTGGAGATAATATCAAAATATTGATTATCGTAATATTAAACAAGATCATGGATCGAATCCAAACTTATTCAATAAATGACTATACAAAAAAATTCATAGGTTGAATCTGAACATGAACATAAACAGGTTTAACCCATTTGTGCTCATATTGATTTTTTTTTTTTTTTACATAAATTCATAAAAAGTCCCGAATTACCAAACCTAATCCATCCTTATACTTCAAATTAACTACTCTCCTACTCAAAAGCTTTTATTCAATGCAGTTTGTCTCTTATACGTGATCTCTAATTTCCCCCACGTGATATTGACTCTGGTTTCTTGAGTACTATAATGATATACCTCTTATCTATCTATTGTGGGAAATAACCGATATATTTTCTATACATAATCAATTGATTTTATTCTATTTATCTTTTGACTTTGCATTTTCACTACCTAGGGATGTATACAAACCTTTACAATATAAAAGTTCTTTGGTCATTAATTTCCAAATTAAATAATTTGAAGAATTTAATTTTATCATAACACTTGATGATGCTATCATACTTGTAAACCATTTAATTTATGGATTTGAAGTTGCTACCCTAGAATGGTTATTAGTATCAGTATGAATTGGATCCAAAGCCTAACAAGCTGGCCTTGTAGGCTTAGCCGCTTAAATCATCGATAACGCATGGGGTTTTCCTATTTTTATGCCATAGTTGTCTAAGTAAAAAAGAAGAATGAAATTTTAGTTTCCAGAAAATGATGTAATGTTAGTGCTTGGTGGACCATTAGTCCACTATTTTGTACTAAAGCCTATCACAAAGATCCAAAGGATACACGTTTCCACACAATATTTTTCATTTGAATGCTAATAATGCCTATCATTGTAGGAAATCAGATTATGACCGTATCATCGTCCCATTATCTTAAATTTTCCGATGGAAGTAAGCCCACCAACATCTTCTTGTGGATGAAATTTGATAACATAGTAATAATGATGACGATGGCGAATATTTTACAATATGGTCACGCCATTTAGATTTTCCTACACCTTAAAGGTGGAGGGCATTCTTCATTTTGCTGGCTAAATGTGAGGAAAGTGGCAACTTTTACTGATAGGCGCTCCCTGAAAGGTTGTGACTTGTGGGGCTGCTCTACGCTTGTGTATGGTATGGGAATTTATATCAGCGCATCGCATGTAAGTTTTATTCGGTCTTAAACCTGCCTCGCTCAATTTCAAAGATAATGATTTAAGTGCATATAATCGGAAACATAACAAGGAGTTATTTACAAAATGCGGATTGTACTAGACTTGGAATCTTTTGTTTAGCGTTTTGTCACTGTACTGATTGTTTAAATCAAGTCATGTCATTGTTTCATATCAAGAGTGCCATCCCAACTTGGTGCGGTTTCTCACTTGTGTACCCTTATAAATAGATCCTTCTTCATGCTTTATGTACTCAAAACAATCTTTTTCTCTGCCACTAAGCTGAAAAGAGAAAAGCATGGCTAGAGCTAGTATTCTAGCTTGCCTGAAGATATTGATGATCCTATTATGCATCGGTTGGATCTCTCTTTGGATTCTCAAGCCTACAGAGTTATGGACTCGGAAATGGCGTGGAGCCGAAGATAAAGTACGGAACACAGCTTTCGGATACTATGGTAATGTACTTAAGTCACTGCTCCAATGATTTTACCTATTGTTTACTGCAGAAAATGGACTTTTGTACTTTCTATATTCAGGTGATGTTATATAACTGTTACTTGATTGAATTGGAATACAATCCTTTTATTTATTTTTTTTTCTTTTTGCCAAATGGATACAATCTGTTAAATGTTGTCTTTTTCGCATATGGAATTAGAGAAAGAATGGTTAGATGATTACTGAACTATTCATGCGATACTAAACCTTATGCTTATGATGGATTATAGGTCTAAATTTTCTTGTGTTCACATTTCCCATGATTGCTGTTGCCATTGTTGGATGTGTTTACCTGAATTATCAAGCCAAAGGGGTACAAAGAAGGTAATGAAATTCAACTCTAGGATTGTCCTAACTCATATAAATGTTAATCCCTCATCTTGATTTTGATCAAATAGGCAACAGAGGACCGCGTTCGCCGCTCTTTCCAATCCATTTATTGTTAAAAGCCTTCTAGGAACTCTATCTGTATTAGAGATATTGTCTGTTTCCCTCTTTGTTCTGTTCCTAGCATGGACTTTCTATGCGCGGATCTCTAATGACTTCGAGAAGCTGATGCCAATAAAGAATCTGAAGCTCAAAATGTAAGTATCGATAAAATATCAACTAAGATGTGGAGGAGAAATTTCACCATCTACTTAGAAATGCTTAATCTGATTTCTCAGGTGGCAACTGAAGTATCTAAGAGTGGCAACTCGATTCGGTTTACTAGCAGAAGCATCCTTAGCTCTTCTGCTGTTTCCAGTTTTAAGGGTGGTGCCCTTGTTTCGGGCATTTGGCATCCAATTTGAAGCTTCTGTGAAGTACCACACATGGCTAGGAACCGCGATGATATTCTTCGCAACATTTCATGGTGCAAGCACCTTATTCATCTGGGGAGTCAGCCACCACATCCAGGATGAGGTTATCGAATCTGTCCATCCTATTCTTTGATGTATAAATATCCCGTCAAGATTAAGACTAGAGCTTCATATGCTTATCAAAATCACTATTCTACTATTCATTTAAACACATAAAATTAATAAAATGGTATGAAATTATATAAAATTAATAAAATCGTAAACATGTTGAATCGTACATCAAATTTATTATTTTATCAAAAGTTTTCATCTAAACGATTTTATATCCATTTTAATTTATAAAAAAAAAATATATCGTGAAATTATAGACCCGTAGAATCGTATAATCTACTCATGATTTTAACAACTATCCTGCATCTGACTTGATCTTTTATTTGCCTTTCATTGTCTTAAAAGACAGGTGTGGCAATGGCAAAGAACAGGCCGAATCTACCTTGCTGGGGAGATTACGCTTGTGACCGGGCTAGTGATTTGGATCACTTCGCTTCCATTTATAAGACGAAGGCAGTTCGAAATCTTCTACTACACCCACCACTTGTACATAATCTTCCTGCTATTTTTCCTGCTCCATGCTGGAGACAGACATTTCTACACCGTATTTCCGGGAATCTTTCTGTTTGGTATCGATAAGCTGCTTAGAATTGTACAGTCCAGACCTGGCACTTGCGTTCTATCGGCGAGAGTTTTTCCTTGTAAGGCCGTTGAGCTCACTCTGCCAAAAGATCCAAGTAATTTTCCTCCTGTATTACTTGATTCAATCACGTAAACTTCAAGTTTAGCTTTTGAATGAGACCGATTTTCCTACCCTTACAGGATTGATGTACTCACCAAGTAGTGTGATCTTTCTGAAGATTCCAAAAATATCCAAACTCCAGTGGCACCCCTTTAGCATAACTTCCAGCTGCAGCGTCGACAATGAGACTATTTCAGTCGTGATTAAATGTGAAGGAGAGTGGACAAGTACTCTCTACGAGATGATACATGGAGAGCTCGACTCCAAGGCTGACCGCACAAGGTGCATACCCGTTGCCGTTGAAGGACCTTACGGTCCTCCTTCGGTGAACTTCCTCAGGTAGAAAAAGAAGATGAATCCAGTGAACCCGCATTCGATCTCCAGCTTTTAGTATAATGAATTAGACCCATAGAAAGACATGAATGCTAGACATGACATACGCATCACTTTTCAACATCTATAAAGTGCATATGTTTTCTTGCAGATATGATAGCATACTGCTCATTGCTGGTGGAATTGGCATAACACCATTCTTGAGCATTCTACAAGAGATTGCGTCTGTCCAAAGTAGCAGCAAGTATAGGTTTCCTGAAAGGATTCAACTTATTTACGCAATGAAGCACTCCCAAGAGATCTGCCTACTAAATTCAATCTCACACGTACTTTCCAATCCAATGGGTGAGAAACTGAATGTCAAGTTAAAAGTGTACATTACCCAAGAGAACCAATCTAGTCCAACTTCAATGGTTTTACAAGAGGGCTTATCTCAAGGAGATGTGATTCATTTCGACACGAAATGCAGAAACTATGCAGTGCAGGGACTGGAAACGTTTCCTGTGCTAGCAATGATTGCTGGAATTGCCCCGGTTCTGTTTCTTGGCCTTCTTATGTGTTTCAACCATGTGTTTGTCCCATCAGAGAAGAAGCCTATCAAACTAAAGGGTTCACAAGGCTCCGAAACCAAAACAAAGACACCCTCTTCGATAATCGACATAATTCTCTTATCTTGTTTCATTTCATCCATCCTAAGCACCACCGGATTAGCAGTTATATTAAGAAGGAGAAGGCTAAGGAAGGAGATTCCTCCGGTCTCACCGAACAAAGCAGGCAATGCTGCAGATCCCGGTTCGTTTGGCACAACAGATGCTCTTCAGGAACATGAAGTTCATTTTGGAGGCAGGCCTAATTTTCAAGGTAATCTCATTTTCCCCACATTATCCGTCTAAAAAACGAGACAAGATTGTTCTCTAACATTAACCCAACTTCATCAGATATTTTTTCCAAGTTTCCGAATGAAACCGGTGGATCTGATGTTGGAGTCTTAGTGTGCGGACCCGAATCGATGAAAGAATCAGTAGCAGCACTCTGCAAGAATATTTGTCTGAGTTATCATGAGAAGGGAAGATCAAAATTCACTTTCCACTCTCTTAACTTCACCCTGTAATCTCATGTTCAACAAACATCTGCAAAACTTCCATCTAGCAATCCCATGAAGATGGTCGGATTTTTTTTTTTTGTTTTCATATCTAATATATATTTGGTCTGGCAGACAAGATTAAGCTCGTATGGAAGCTAGCTCTAAAGAAGGAGGTCAAATTGAGGTAGCAATAGCAGTTTGAGTCCTGATCAAAATTCCCTAGGAAACTAGTACTTGTGATTGGCTTGGTGTATAGATTGTGATTTTTACTCAAAGTATATATAATATAAAAATGGTGCACAGCAGAATCAAGAGGATGAAAGAAACCAAATTATTTCTTTTCTCCAGTTAAAAATAAAAAAAAAAAAAAAAAGATCAGAATTTTCTTTTCTTTTTACTCATAGTGGTTAGATTAAATAAAAATTAAATGATTTTGCCACAGTCATTAATAGGGTATGTCAACTAAGCTACGGAACTCTCTTTGTAAATGTCTTTTTAATGTAGTATTACGTTTTGTGGAGCAAAAAAAAAAAAAAAAAAGTTAGTATCACGTTGACCATAAGTTTGTACTACATTTAATTTTCTTTTGAGTCTTATTGGTTCTAGTGATATGTGGTATAATTCGAAATTTCTCATTATTCATGACTAAATCTAATCAATAATTACAATGAAATTATTCGAATTAACCGTAATTGAGCCATCCACCTTTCACTTCTAGTGTTCTTCAAATCATAGCGGATTCCATTATACCTGGTCGAATAATATGTTTTCTATCGATGCTTTCGGACAATGATCACATAATTTATGGGAAAAAAAAAAAAAGACAAATGTATAAGAATATAAAAATTTCTTTCAACTTTCAATAATTTTGGAATATTTGAATGATAATCACTATTACCATATATAGTTAGGACTATATATTTCATATTCCTTAGAAATAGTTATTTCTAACGGTTAGAAACATAATATTCTAAAATGATAAGTATTTCCCCATGTGAGTTAAATAATAGAATCTTCTTTTTTTTTCTTTATTTTCACGCTAGATATTTGATGTGACTTTAAGGAATAACCGATTCAATAAGAAAAATATGTCTATTCTAATCTTTGTTTATTTCCTAATGGAACCAAACAATCTCTATGCCGTGATTTTCATGTTTCTCCTAACCACCGCAAGATTACGGTTTGGACTTGGATTTTGTTTATAAAAATGTACATGACATAGAAAGGGATAGGCTGAGTTGTATAAAGAAAAAAACTAGTTGATAATGCATTCATATTATATGTATAAAATAAATAAAGTTGTATTGTATAATCAAATATATTATAAAATTAATATAAGATATTAATAAATGAGGAAGATAGAGAAATAGGAGTAGAATGTTAATAAAAAGAGAAATAGAATAGTGAGAATGTTAGTAGAGAGAGAGAGAGAGAGAGATCGTAGGTAGAAAGTGAAAAAAGAAAAGTGAGAAAAAAGAACAAAAAAAGTGATAGAGAAATAGATAAGAAAAAAAAAAGAAAGTAAACACATAAATTTACTCATTTTTTATAATTTTAAAACTTTATTTTCTTATTAGTTTTTTTTTTTGTTAAATAATATTAAATAGAGATTAAATAGGTAATTTTAATAGTGACGGTCACTAAAGTTTCAAAAAGTTTTAATAATATAGATATAATTTTTTAAAACTAAAAATATCCAATATATAGAAAAAATGCACATAGATGAACAATAGGAAGAAAAAAATGGGGTAGATCGGGTTATATAAGGAAATACATAGAATTTTTAAGAACTAAAAGATGAATCTGATATATAATTCAATTTTCTATACAAAAACCTAAATGTTATATGTATGAAAAGTTTAATGGAAGTTATACTGAAAATAAATGTAGCCGAATACGCCTATCTATTCTATTGGATAATGGTTGATCACCATGAGGCCATGATCACAAGGCACCGGGTAATTACTCTATCCATAGTCAAAATTCAGTGGGGGTGTTATCCTAAACCTTCACCATATAAAACGAATCTGCTATGCCTGTTGAGTGGATGGAATGATGTTCTCTCCATCAACATCAGTTTTGGAGACGAATGCACAGAGAGAGAGAGAGAGAGAGGAGGACATGAATCTGAACTTGGAACAGTTTCTTTGGTAAGGGCCAGTGGAGGATATATGATGTGAAGTGCCTTGTCTGTTTATAATCGTATTATGAGAAGAATCTTAGCTAATGTACCTAAACCTATGGTCCAATTCCAACCGGAGACGAAATCTTAGAAGTCGCCCACGTTGCCACTTTCCACCATTTGCTGCTGTTTCCAGCTAATAGCGTCCCATTTTCTTGTGAGTTTTAACAGAGTAGTAGACCATGCTTCCGTATTATGAATGTATTAATAATTATATTTGAAATCATTAATAAAAACGGTTAAAACATATTATATTTATAAAATATATCTATAAAAAAATATAAAATAGTTATGAAACTAAAAGTTAATTATTTGAAAAAAAAAATATTAAACAATTTTTATATGTTTTTTATGAAAATTTATATCAAGGTTTCAATAACATGTAAAATTTAGATTAAACAAAAAAGAACAATGAATATCTTGATATGTGTAAAACTATTTACAGTTTATGTGATGATAAGGTTAAAAAACTGGAATTATAGTACTATTGAAAAGTATAAAGAGAGAGAGAGAGAGTGAAAGTTGAAGATGGCACACGAAATATAATATAATTTTGGGAGCAAGATAGAGAGTAATGGGAGAGAGGGAAAAGAGGATCAAGAGGAAAGAGAGAAAAAAAATATGGCATGATTATCCATTATTTATAATTTTAATATATTATTTTAATATTAGGTGTTTGTTAAAAAAATATTAATAGAGGATAAATAAATAATTTTAAGATTACAGTTACTTAAAGCCTCAAAGAATTTTAATAATATAGATATATATATGTATTTATATATATATTAGCATATGCCTGTATCCGTTTCATATGTGCTAAAAATTATATTTAGAATTTTTTCTTAAGCAAGAGTAAATATATATTTTTATATAACTATCATAAATAATTTATTATTATTATTATTATTTTATATAACAAAATAATTATTTTATTGAAAAATCCTAATATGTTACTATTTTTGAGTTTATACTTTTGGTTGTCCATTTGTCTATACATAACCGATAATATTGTGAAGTGTTAAAGAAAGTGTGTAATCTAGAAAGACATAGAAGTGAATCATTGAGTAATTCTAGCATATTTATTATGAGAAGTGGGTTGATGAGTCAAGTTAGTTATTAGAAATTTACTATAATAATTAATTTTTATAACATTTATAAATATATACTTATTAAATTAATCAATTGTTAACATAAAAAATGGTTTTGTTGTTATTCATTATTAGATTAAGGGCTATATAGTAATTTTAAAAAATGACGGTTATTTAAGGGTTTTCTAACTTTAATAATATATATATATAGTTTTAACATAAACGGGTGGGAATTTTTTTAATGTTAGCTTTTATATGTTAAAGCACGAGTTGGATCCTCTAAAAATACATTTCTAAATCTTTTATATTAGGTAAATTAATTATCTACCTATTTTAGTAATATCTTCTATTAAGGATACAATATATAAAATAAATGGAACTATACTAAGGATTGTACAATTTCACTTATCCTATATATCATACTCTCAATGAAATGTTTTTAGAAGATCACGATAATACCATTAAGTATTTAAAAAATTTAGATATTTCAACCATCGATTTGCAACTTTATATAATATATCTTAGAAGATAAGTGGAAAATGTTATTACAAATTTCAGTGCACATAGTTGACCTTGACCCAAGTCACGCGCACAAGTAAGTGACCACTAGTATTCAATTTCATTTCAATCAAATTTGTTAAAGCCTAGTGTTGTAATTTTGTAAAAGAAAAATCTCGATTAAGTGTTGCATGAGGTACAGATTCATCAGAATAAGTGTCGGAAGATATCTTTTTTTAACCCTAATATTGAAGTAATATCACTTCATTAGTCCATTGAGTTCAATTATGAGTTAATGTATTGGTCTTGCTAAGCCATGGGTTCAAAAATCCATAATTTAATTGGGACTTCATGGGTCTTTCAAGTTGGCGTATTTGGTGAATCCCATTTAAATCATGAATCTAGCACTACTCGGTGGTAAATTTTAGAGTGTGCATCCTACGGGTCTCAAGTTCGTTTTACGCGCCAGGCAATTGCAGGACATTATCTAATTTTGCACATTTAAGCGAATGGGATATTATACACTCTGCTATATAAATATAATATGTAAATATTAATAAAATCTTAATATATATAATATGTATAATATGCGTGTGATAATTATTTTAAAAATTATCCATTCTATTATTTTATATGTAAAAATGTTATTAATATATACACGATACATACATATATATACATGCAACATATAATACCTAATTAATTTTTTTTTTTTCCACAACTTAGAGCTAATTTTTTTCATATATGGACAAATTCAAATGAGAATGGAGAAGGAGAAACTAAAGAAGACCGATTTATTTATTTGTTTTTCCCCCCTAATCAAGATAGCTTAGTGTTATTCTGTTGAATTCATTATTAGAATCTTGTTGGGTTCGTCTTATGTTTAACATTTTGGAATCTGTTGACATCATTTTAAAATCTGTGTTTTCACAAATAAGATGATAAATTATAAAAGTATAAGTACATTTATATATATATATATATCTTGTAAAAATTAAATACCTAATAAATCTGTGCAAAATTGAATTTATTTATTCTTTTTCTATTTAGTTTTATAAAAAAAAAAATTACAGATTTGGTTCTCAATGTTTTCCTATTTTTGTCCTAAACCTACATTTTATATTTGGGTCCTTAATATCTGCAAGCGTTTGCAAGAAAGTCATTTTGTTGATGGCATCAATTTTTCCAACATAGATGGCATGTAGCGCGATCGGATTGATCCAACGGACAGTGACATATATTGGCAAAAAAAAAAAAATAAAACAATGATATATATTGGTTAAATGGTTTGTTAAAAGTATAAAAATTCAGAGAAATTAAAAATAAATTAAAAAAGTGAAGAAAAAAAATTTTTCAAAATGATAAAAAGTAGTAAGATGATATGTAATGATCATAACAATATTTATACGTATACATACTATAAAGGAAATTAATAAAAAAAAAAATTAAAAGAGTTTGAAGGAAAAGAAAAGAAAAAAGCTGAAATCGGCCAAAAGAAATAGGTAGAAACCTACCTATAAGAAAATTTAAGAAAGAAAATTTAAAGCCTAAAACCAATTAGGTTTTCAATTGGATCATGTGAATCTAATTAAAAGTCCAATTAAGCTTAGGTCAATTTTTTTTCCTTTTTTCATTTTAAGTGTTTGGTTTAGGGGTGGCCATCTAACCCCCTCCCCTCTAGATCGTGGGTGACTAACCCACCACTAGTAGTAGGTACAAAAGACTCACTTTAATAAGTGGATCTTAAGTTACTTATTTGTTTTGGTCAGGACTATTTTTCTTTTAATTTTTCTACAATAATCCTTCTATACTTTTTAATTTTTTTATATTTTAATTTAATTTTTTATAATTTTATTATAGTATTTAATTTTTATCATTATATGGACTAGTGGAATATTGCCACATGTCCTTTTTCTACATTTTTCTTTGTTTTTATTTTTCCAAATTTTTTTATATTTTAAATTATTTACCTAAATAACATATATATTTTTATATTATTTACTTCAATTAATTATTTAGCTAATTAGATCACATCACATTTCATTTTCTAACGAAAAAAATCAATGTTATTAAAAAAAGGAATCGTTTGCAAATGTTAAGGATTCAAATGGAAAAAAATAAAATGTTCATGACTAGAATAGAAAAATAGTGAAACATTAAGGACTAAATTTTTCCCTAAGGAAAAAAAATCTAACAATCATGTTTTAATGAATAAAAGTAGATGAACTTTCAATTTTCAACTTTGATTTCTTAATCATCATTTTTACCTTGATTATATAATAGAAACTCATAAGATAAAATATGAATCAAATAGTTTTTTAAACGTTGGAGTTATAATAAATATATATCAATTACAAAACAAATATAAATAAGACACGAATAATGCTATGAGTTCTATGCAAGAATGGTTATTTGTTAACAGCTGAGCAATTATTTTAATTCTTATTTTATTGACTTCATAAGGATGAAATAAAATACCTATTTTTTTTTTACTACAAATATATTCTTGTATTTAGTTAGTTAAATGGTTATTTCAAAAAATCGTTATAATCGTGCAACGAGAAATTATAATTCGTTTATAAGATCAAAGGAATGGTGATTTTTTGATAATTTTAGGCATATTTCCATATATATATATATATATATATATAAGAATTCAAATAAATTACAAAAAAAATAATTATAATTCTCCATTATATTCCTTAAGAGTTGCGATCCCCTTTTTACATGTGAATGTGATGCTTTCTTTTTCACGTCGACAAGTTACGCCAATATCTATGGCCGAAGAAAGAAAAGTAACGTCGATTTCCGGTCGACATTCAAGACTTTGGAGTTGGAGCTTGGAAAATTCCATATTCTAAGTTTGAACCTAAAATTTAGTTCTGGCTTGTGGAGGCCCCAGCTGACCAACCTAATTGTAATAGACCGCTAACCAGCAACCCTTTCTCGTGGCAATTACTCTCTCTACATTCGTTTTCCTACCTCCGAATATCCGAATATTGGTCAAATTTCAAAACTCACATCTACAAGTTTCATAAATCTTTAAAGTAACGAAGAAGTCATAAGATAATATCGTCATCTTGACTTGGAGTCATAAAAAACAATAATCGCAAAAACCTAGAAACTGTTTCTACTTTGCCTATCTTAATATTTTCCAAACTTTATTAAATTTCACAAGAACGCTTAAAACTCATACCACGATCGTCATTAGGGTCTCTTTATAAAGCATTACTCATACATGTTAGATTAAAGTAAGCATTATCTCAACTTTCTTAATTTCTGACCTTTACATGTATATGCTTGGATTTTCACATCATTCAAGACTTTTGTAAATAATATTAGACATTCAAATATATGATTAGAGTGAAATTAAACGCAGACATCAAGAATTAGGGATAAACAAAGGCAATGGATACTTTAATCAAATGTTGATTTTAATATCGACATGGAAAAAAAAAAAACTTGAAAGGTTTGAAAAAGATAATATCATATTTGGTATCTAACTTTAGCTAACTTTTTAATTAACTAACTGAGTTTTGAAATTGTTAATTGCCCAATTAACTCTTTCGACGACGAATAACGCATTGCTACATGTTCTAAACCTTTAATTTAGTCACTATATCCCACGGAGGATGTCCATGTGGCACGTGAGTACCATTGTTGATAGTGCCCACGTCTTTTGGCCTGACTTCCATCCATTTTTCTAAATAGATTCCTCACATTGCTACATGTGTGATAAATTAATGAGTAAGAAAGTCCTAGAAAAAGAATAATTTGTATTTTTAGGGGTTTTAAGAAAGGACATTAACAACTCTTCTTGGATACAATGCACTAAAAGAGAACTTATTCGCATTTAATCTCTAATTAATGATTGTTCGCCACAATTCTAAATAAGAAATCATGAGAACAGAGACGTGGAAAATGCTTTTGGAATTTCTTAAAGACTAAACTGAGTGAATGTTTGATTACAAACCACTAATAAAAGACTAATGGGGGGTTTAGAGCACAAAAGTAAAATAATAACAAAAGTAAGGACATAATAGAAAGAACAATCTAATATAAGCGCGCCCTAGTAATTAATAAATTAAAATAAAATGATAATAAGTCTTTGATGTGATGCAATGCGCGTTCGCGTTCGCTCCATGCATAAGGTGATCACATCCCATCCTTGCAAATACTTCCTTGCCAAGCACAAAAGATGGCCCCTCTTGCAACAAGCTATTATATTCTAAATTTGATTCCATCAAAAATTAATTACTTAAAAAGCATGAACCAGATGTCCACATCTTAATCAATCAAGAAACATCGGAAATTAATGAACAGATTGAATCTAAACATACCATGCTTATTAAACAACTCAAATTACAAATTTAAGTTTCCAAAAACAATTAATAAACCAATCATGTTACGGATTGAGATTTCTATACGCATATCTATTCAAATGATCCGGACATTAACACGGTTTGTCAGCGCAAATCAATAGTCTTATTAGATGCTATGTTCAAACATCAGATAGTTCACAGTAAAATTTGGAACTGAACGCTACACCAACAAAAGACCCTTCCCTACTTTCGAACATCATCCGGGTCTACGAGTCAAACAAATGCTTAAAAGAGAACGAAAAATGGCAATTACCAACGTAATGGCAAACACATCTACAAGTTAAACAAATGTTTAAAAAGAGAACAAGAAAGACAATTCCTAACGTGCCCGGCTCCGCGATTTGAATCCCGCCCGGTTTTATTCCCTCAATGGTTTTTTTATAGGGATATCCCAGGTTCCAATAAGTATATCTATTCATACCCAGGTCCATGCTTATTTAAAGGATCCGTAAGGAGAGGAGACTTTACTTTCACTTTCTATAAGGACCAAATTTAAATCGCTTAACCCATTTATACGACATTATGTATTGCAGAGGAATTCATATGTTTACCACTAAAATAGATAAATATAATATAAATACTAACTACATAAAAAAAAAAATTTATAGAAATATTAATACTATATTTCATGTTGTACATACAATACTAAGATTATACATATATTGCATCTAGAACCTGTGATATTACTGTAGGATATGTTGCATATTTGACATGTAATATTAGTATATGTATACATTTCATGATTAAAAGATATAATATAGTTACAGTAAAGAAAATATGAAATTACAGGTTATGCATGTAATTTTTTTATAATTTTTAACACCGTGTCTTATAAATATGATTTAATATTGGTATTTATATAATTAATTCCATGTAATTCATATTTATATAATTTTTTTTAAGGATCAATAGTAATATATTGCACCGAGGTTTTGCATATATATTGACAAGAGAAAGTAAATCTTTTTTTTTATAACGAAGATGCGAAAGAGTGACGAGATCGCAGTTTTCATTTAGGATAAACCCATTATAATTTTGGAAAAACTATTTCTTTTTTTGTATAGAAATTTTCAAGTTCCATCAAAACCTCCCACTTCATTTCCGTTTTCTTTATTTTTCAAATGCTTGCGGTTGCGGTTAGTCAAAGCAGATGTGCTTCTTCCATCTACCTAGTAATTGTCTTGGCTAAGAAGGCTTTTATTAACATGTTTTAAAAACTTGCAGATTTGGTATTAGGGATACACTGGGAGTGAACGAGTCTTATAAAAACTATAACCCCTTCCCTATAAGGTCTAGTGCTATGTAGGGTTAGGGTTATGGTTATTGACTAATACAAAAATGAAATTTGTAAATTAAATATGTTACATTAGTTCGTAGGACATATATGTTATATAGGTTAAGAGCAAATATTTATATTGATATATTATTTTTTGTCAAATCGAGTTTTTCAACATGATTTTTTATAATGTCAAAATCCGACTTTAATTTTTATATAATTTTAAATCATATCTCAAAACCTTATAAAAACCTACTATTATCGTGTCCAACACATTGGATATAAGACTGCAGACAAGTCGAGCCGAGCTTCTAAAGGTTTAGTCTCGATTTGTTTAAAAATTATCGAACTCAAACTCAAGCTAAATTTTTTATTAAGCTTAAAATTGAAGTTCAAGCTTTGTCTAAAACTCAAGTTCGACTTGTTTACTAATCGAGTTCGAGTCAAGCCGAACCAAGTTTAGAGCGAGCCAATCTTGAACCTATTTACAAGTCTAAATATATAAAATTAAGAAATATATAAATAAATAGATTAACAAATTGTGAACAAGGATTATATTATATATTATATATTATCTTGTAATATATTATACATTTATGTATATTATATAAATATTAGCTTTTAGATTTTAATAATATATAATCTTTGTAATATACATAAAATTCATAAATCTATTCCGAACTGGCTCGCAAGCTTGAACTAAAGCTCGAGCTTGGCTCGTTTAAGTAAACTAACTTCATTTTGAGCTCAAACTCGACTTATTTACTAATCAAGCTCAAGCTAAACTAAGCTTTAAATAAGTTAAGCTCGAGTAACTCGTGAGCAACTTAGCTTATTTACAGCCTTAGTTAGATATTCTATAACAATCTATCTAATTGCATCCTTATTTGGTATTCCAATTCTTCAAATCTTATATCATTTATTTATGTTGTTGATATTGTAAATGTAATGCCCTAGTCCACAAGTAGTGAATAATCAAACCAACAAACTAATGAGCCTATTTTCAATCACTAGCTCAAAAGTTTCAAGCTTATATTGACAAAATATTCACAACCATGATCTTATAAACTAGTATTACAATCTTCCACAACTCATATGGAACACTTAACCATAAGATCTCACAATCTTCCTCCCTTAAACATGCGACATCTTAGTCACAAGACCTTATAATTAGGTTCGGATCTTTTTTCCTTTTCGATATATGATTCAAGCCACCAACTACTTATAGTTCATCCTAAAAGCATGTAAGGAGTCACACTTTGATGATACTGCCCACTTTCCTCGGACCTCCTCTAAACTAGAGCTAAACTCAAATCATGCATCTATTGGCCGAAAGTCCACTCTAATACCATTTGTAATGCTCCAATTCATAAGCAGTGAATAACTAAGTCAACAAACACTAATAGGCCTATTTTTAATCATTGGCCCAAAAGTTTCAAGTTTGTATTAATAAAGTATTTACAACCATTATCTTATAAACTACTATCATAATCTTTCATAATTCATGTAAGACACTTAACCATAAAATCTCACAGTAAATAACCAACCAAATCCTCCATTAACATTTATTTATGTCCACTAATAGTTGTTAATTTTGATGGCATCGCTTTTTTTGGAGAAAATAAAAAAAGTAGAATAATAGTACCCTAATGTTTGTCATATTCAAGGTTGTAAGCTTCTAAGATCCTATATAAGTGAAAATGGATCAAAGAGAAATGTAAGAAATGTCTTAATTGTCCTTTTTCTTTCCTTCTTCCTTTTGTTTTTTTTTTTTTTTTTTTGGAGATGAGAAACCGCGGGATTCTAATGAAAATTTCGGAACTATATTTTATGTTTTTTTCCATATTGAAATTTCTTTCCTAATTTGAAAGTTCCATCTCATGGTTTCATTGTTTAACAGCACGGTGTTATAGCCGCATTAGGTGATTTTTATAATTCTTCCATTCCCATTAATTGGCATAGAAAAACAACGGCACAGTGTTAATGAAGTTTATAATTTGCACTTGGCTACAATTCCATTATCGTGTTTGAAAATAGAAATAAAACTAAATATAATATTTAGATCTTCAAGTTTTATAATTCTTCCAAATTCTGAAATAAGATTTTAGAAAGCTTTAGCTTGAATCAAATCCTCAACATGATTTACATGACTAATACCCTATCATTATGTTATGGCCCATCATAATTATGTATGTTATAACTATCTAAATGGAAGATCGAGTCTGATATATTTTATTAGAAAGTCCAAATTAATATTAGTGTTGTTAAATCTGAGTTAATTCATACGATTAAAATCGGTTTAATTTAATCTTTCCATAAGACAGGTTAAGTCCAACTACAGTTTAATCAGCAATCTTCAATCCAATCGCAATCTTCAATCAAATCCAGTTTATCTCTGTAACTCTTCGACATCTTATATATTTAAGTCAAGAATCCAAATCGGGTCTAAAATACTGATTAATACTAGTAAAGTATGCAAATAACGGAAAGTCAATGTTCTTGTAGCAAGATATTGTGAAAATTCAAGACATGAAATTTCTCGTGCTTTGCTAATTTCCGTATTCTAAGTTTGAAAATGGAAACAAGACAAAATTTACAAGAAAATCTTTTCCATTATCTAGTTGGTGTTAATGTTCTTCTAATCGCGTGTATAAACAAAAAATTTAAGGAAACAAAGAGTAAAATATGCACATACTATATAAGATCTTCACAATAGTGAAAACTGTAAAATGTAAATACATTTCATTTTATTTATTTTACATGTGCTTGATTTTCCATTTTTGAGATTAATTGTTTAAACTATATATTTGAAAACCGTGAGTTAGACCCTTTTACCCTATTTTTTATGGGAATAGGAAGGGAAAAAAGGAAAAAACATACAAAGGCCAAATAAAAGAAGTCAATAATCTGTTGTGGAAAAGGATGTTTATGACCGAGTTTCTAAACCAAATGCTTTTGATAACAATGCTTCTGCTTGATAGCTCCTAGCTATTTAAGCTTTTGACTGTAATTTCTCCGAAACTTTTTGGTTCTAATTGTTAATTCTGGTTTTAACTTTATAATTCCGCTTCTGGATAGAATCTACTTTAGCTTAGCTTTTACTTATGGAATATTTTTCCCGTATCTGCCATAGATATTATATTAGTCATAGTTTGTATTTTTTTTTTTTTTTTTTGTGTGAACTATTCTAGTCATAGTTATTAATGGTCTTTTAGGATAATTAGTAAATCAAAGATTTCTTTTCCAGTTTTAGGAAGTTGTTATTTGATTTGTATAAGATAATATCTCTTATTTTTCAATAGTCTTAAGAATATATTCTAGAAAATACTGGTGTCATTAGGTAATTTAAGATATTTTCCTTATAATTTCCTTTTATGTATCCTTAATCTCCTATGATTTTATTAGTTTATAAGTAGACTGTAGATCTGTTATGAAATGTAATTTATAATTTAAACTTTCTTTAACTCTTCTTTTATAAACATTTTATGAGAATGGATTTTCTCATAAATTATCTTTGATCTTATCAATTTTAGTTTTAAAATTGTGATGAACACCTTATTAACTTTCTTGAGATTATGGTAAAACATATCTAATTGATATAGGATATCGTAGGTAAACAACGGTTCAATTATCAAACTAGATCCTTTGTTAATTGTCCATATCCTTTCTTTCTTATTCCGTAAACATAAAAACCCATAAAATAATTCTTTCTTCGTATAATCTTAAAAAAATACTAAATAAATCATATCTTGATTATTATTGTGTATAGAGTTTGTGTTTAGAATTTATCTTAAATTGTACACACATTAATTTTACCATTAGATAATGTGTTAAAAAGGCTAAAATTTAGAAACACATAAATTCGAAAAGTAGAAAAAAAGAAGTAAATAGCAAATAAGGAAGCATGCATTTGCAATTGAATATAGGAAAAGGCCTGAATGACCTGTTAAACCGTGCGTATGCGAGCAGAACTTTGTCGTGGGGGGTGGAACCCACCATAAACCAAGCAATGTGGGCCCCACGCAAACCTATTCCTCAAGCTAAACCCATTCTTACTTTCCTTCTTCCAAGAAAACAGAATATCCGAATAATCATTCTCAGCTCAAAACGGGACCACTGTCCGCGGGTCCCACTTCCATTACCCGTTCCACAAGCTGAAGTAATTTTATTACTATAAACTGGTAATACAATTACTTAGAAGTTCCTTCTCCTCCCTCCTATTTGTGGTTTTACATATTCTTAATGTTCACCAACTAAACCCTACTTTCTTACCATTAAATCTCTAATATTAGCGTTAGTATTTACTAGTGACGAAATAATTAAGTGAATTACATTTCAATCGCTTATAAAAAATAGAGTTTCTTTCCTAATAGAAAAAGAATCAGCATATTTATTTACATAACCACTTAAATGATTACTCTATACTATTTTTTTTTATAGGTTATTTTAAAGTCGAGCCACTCGAGTCCAAATCGACCAATTGAAGGCTTGAGTTATATTCACGGATTCCGACCATGTTGGAAGAAGGTTCTCAAGTCTCCAGAAGCCTAAGCCTTCAGGTCCAAGTCAATAAGACCCAATCCATGAAGCTCCAACTGTACTAAGGAAGAATGATTATAAAAATTGGCAACCAGCGAATTGTCTCTAGTCATTCTCTACAAAATTAAGTTAGGCCCTTTAACATACAAATCCAATTTCTTTTCTTGGTTCAATCTCATCACTTTTAAACAAAGGATGAAACCAATTGGCAACTCACCTGCACTTCTCCACACGCATACACAATCCCAAACACTATATTACTCTCTTGCACCTTTTCTCTACCAAAGTTGCTAACTTAAACATTGGAGTTATCTTGTTAGATAACCCTCCATTTATATTACTTAGACACGTTCTCTTTTGTAGGCCCATTACACTCTTACAAGCTCAACTATTTTCAACCTAATACTACTCTTTTTCTTTTGTTTTTTTCCTCCTATTATACCTTATATATATTACATTACAAGTTCTAGGATAAGTATAAAGTGTTGAGATGATTACCCATAACCCACCATATAAGAACATGTTGTAGAAAATTATATTTGAAACTTAGATAGCATTTAATTATAATGACCGAACGGAACAAAACAAATAAAAGAAAAAAAACTAGACAGGATAAATATAAAGAGGATTTGATAGTACAAACTTAATATACTATGTTTAGTTTGCATAGTATCTGTAACACCTTAAAACTTAGATAATTACAACCTACCATATTATAGTGTAACGACATGTTAAAGATCTATAATCAACCTGTTACAACTCCAAATACTTCAACATTTACCATTCACCTGTGATAACTCAAATACAATAATTGGAGGATGTCTTAACCTTCATTAATCTACCAATAAATACATAATGATCAACACTTAAATTACTTCATTCAATGAAAATAAAGTTAAATTCAATATTCAAATACAATTGTCTCAAAGAACCTTATATAATGACTTAAGCGTCTCGCATTCACTAGATATGAAAATTTTAACAACTACTAAGAACTTAAAAAGAAAAATCTCAGGTGACTTCTTATAACTCAATTTACAAAATAAAAGTAAGTACCAACTGTCTAACAAAATAGTCTACCAAAATTATCATTCTTAAACCAACTATACAGAGCTATCTCCAAAATCAAAATAATAGACATAATAATTAGCATCACCACCATAATAGCCATACTCACTCTAGAAATCCTTATAATCTCCGTAATTTGTTCCTAAATCTAAAAACAAGAATCCCTAAAGGAGGTGAGCAAAAGCTTAGTATAGGATAACGAACACATATGCATGTTCACAAGATCATGCACAAGCACACATGTTAACTGAATTCAATATTACTAAATGCAACAACCATAATATTTAAGTTAATCAAGCAACACAATTTTGGTGTCTAGAAACTTACAATAACTAATGATTTCAACACACACAATATATATATATGTATTGGGTCCTCCCCAATATCTTAAGAACCAAGCAATACCAAATCTATCCAAATCATTTTAAAATGAGACTCCAATCAAAACACTATCACACTAAGATCATTAGGTTACTATCCCAAGGTCTAGTCCTCCCAACCCTTTAGACCCAACGAAGCACACGTAGCACAAATTATTTAAGCCAAATATATGTTTGATTGATTTTAATCATTGCTAAGCCTACACACACACAAGCAGCATACAAACTCATACCTGACTGAAGAGTTTGCTCAAAATCCGAAACAAGCACCTCACAACCTGTTCATATAAGAAACAACATATTTACATAGTTTCTGAACTACTTTAACTACGTTCTCTAAGATAGCAACTCAATTGTCTCGCATTTATATAGGAACCACATAAGGAATTTAGGATCGTTAAGAAGTTAGTTTGATTTGTAAGGTGTTTTGACTAAATATTCGTGTTTGGAAAAGTTTAGGAAATGGTTTAGGATAAGAAAACAAGCACAATAAACCTTAAAGAACCAAAAGAAATGTATTCTTAAGAGACATGGATCATGGCATGTAGATGTTATTTCAAGTGGCGTCCAAATGCCATGATTGGGAAAGTGCAGTCTGCTCCTAACGTTCGGACACTATGCTACAGCTTGCGGTGAAGTTGCTGGATGGATTTTTAAGCTTGCAGTGAAGTTGCTGGATGGATTTTCAAGCAACATTAAGGGGAACAAGTGCTAGATAATAAAATTTATCCACACGTATAAAATACCAAAATCCTTTCCCAACACTTGTTCCCCCTAATGTTACCCAAAAGTGAATTCGGCAACTTTACTTGCTTTTTTCGGATACGTACTAATTATACATAAGAAAATTTTTATAAAACAAGGAATGTAAATCTTACCTTTACGATTATTATTAACTGTCCTAATGCACAAATATTATATAAATATCATAACATCCATTATTATCTCTTTTTTAAAAAAAAAAATTTTCCTCAAACTTTGCTAACACGCTCCAACTACAATTATCCATACTTTTACCAATTTCTTTTGCTTTCCATGAGACTAAAACCTATAATGATTCAAATGAATATTATCGATTCACATCCTAGATTATGTTTCTTTGATCAATTATAGTGACAAATTAATTTTCAACATTGAGCCAGCGTGGGTGTCTTTGCTTATGGAAAACTTGTATTAATACATTGGTAAATTTATTTTTTTTCTTAAAAAAAAAAAAAGGAGCTATAATCTTTTCTCGCTGTATAATTAGTCACCTTATATTTGAAAATAAGCATTTACACATTAAGGACTTCAAAGAATATGCATCCAGTCCTATTTTACAATATCCCTTTAAAAGAATAATGAAGTAACAACAAAAAGTAATAAAACTAAAAAATAGACAAAATCAGAAAATTTAGAAAAACATATTAAAAAGATAAAAAATTTTAAGCTTCTAAAAAGTATTTTTCAAATAAATAATGAAATTAAAATATATATAAATATTTTCAAGGATGAAAACTCTGATTTTGACAGATTAGTTGGCTAATCACGTATTGGGCAAATGGAAGACGACCTTTTTGTATTTTTATCCTACTATTTTTTTATGTTTCTTATGAAGTGATATTGGAAAATTACACCCTATGCAACCGATATTTTTCCACTCTGCACTTCATTTTTTTTCCTAATAAATGTTTCCATTAAAACGAGGCCTTTTATAAAAAGAAAATTCAAAATGCTTCACTTCACATTTCTTAGAAAGATTGTGCATTTTCAAAAAAAGTACACTATGGAATCCAAACATTACGAAAACTTTTACGGTTTGATCCATGGAACCATTTAATTTATCATCCAAACTTTTAAAATCGTTGTAAAGCTTTATGTCACAATAATTTAAAAATTGAGGTAGACTTTCCTCGGAAGGAACCTAGAAAAATCCAAATATATACCGTAACTCCAGCTCAGTCCGATGCTAATGGCCTTTATAAGAAAATATGGTTAAAGGCATCCATAGTGGAATGGATAATTATGAATAATGATGATTAATTACGACAGATAATATGAATGGGAATAATGAAAAGAAAAACCTACTGTTCTCAAATTTTCAATTTCTAATTTCTGTCTTACTTAACCATCATTACTGACAAGATAGCAATATTTGCTAATAAAAAAATGATTAGACATGTTCTGAAAACACTGTAATTGCAAAGATTAAACTATTATAAAATGAAGCATCTCAAAATGTAAATTTTTATAATTTTAACACCATTATCTGAACAGAACTTTGACGTATTTTTTATTTTAGTTTTAGATTGGCATTTTCTTTTTCTCAAATTCTAGATTAGAATTTTAAAGTTGATAAATATTATATTTAGTCATTTCAAACTTTATACACTAAAGGATATTTTTTTCCCAATCAAATATTATGATAAGAGTGATGAGAAAGAAAAATAAAATCTTATCCATTTTATTTTTACTTATAAAAATCTTAACTTATATATCAAATTTAGATTTATTAAATTCTATGCTTAATCACACTCTTACCCATTTATTACTTGCATTATTTTTAAAAATTTCGTTCCAAGAGATCCTTAGCAGTAGATAATCTCGTTTAACAACTTTAAATTTCAAAGTAAAATGAAAAAGGAGAAAAAAAAAAAGGAGTAATGAAAAAAGAAAATACGCAGACAATCAAAATCTAAAGTAAAAGAAATTAAAAAAAAAATTAAATATAGACAAGGGGAGCCGTTCCTCGTTTCAAGGGCGTTTACCCCGTGTGGGCCCCATTCTTAAACCGAAAGAAAAAGCAAGGAACGAGCCCATCCTTCTCCCTTCTATAAATATTCACCATGCGTCCTCCCTGTGTTTCCCAAACCTAAAACTCCTCTCCTGATTTATCGGGATACTTCTCTCGAGCCAAGCACAAAGGGAATCTCTTTCTTAACCCTTACAAAAGTAAACCAGATGAAAGAACAAGACGCAACCATGAACTCAAAACACCAGCACTCGACGATGACGACTACTACTACTACTACTCTAAAGTTTCTATGCAGCTATGGTGGCAAGATTCTCCCTCGTAAATCCGACGGCAAGCTTCGTTATGTTGGAGGTTTCACCCGAATCCTCTCCGTGGATCGCTCTATATCCTATGCAGGTGCGTTTCGTCGATCAGTTTTAGTTAATTTATCGATTAAGCCGTGATTTGGATTTTAGTTAGGGTTTTGATGTTGGATGTGTGATCGATTACAGAGATGATGGTGAAACTCGTAGAATTCTGTGGCTTCTCTGTTGTTTTGAAGTGTCAATTACCTAACGGAGATTTAGAGACATTGATTTCAATCAAATCGGATGAGGATTTAGCGAATCTTGTTGAGGAATATGATAAAGCTTCGCGGCTAAGTCCTTCGTCTTTGAATCCAAAGATCAGAGCGATTCTCTTTCCTCCAAAATCGCTGAAAACCTTGTCTCCACCTCTTTCGAAGAGCTCTAGTAGGGAATCGTCGAATTATAGCTCCCGGAGTTACCGATCTATGGAGCACCAGAGCAAGTCGCCGCCGGTGAGAGCTGGATTCTCTGGAAATTACAGGCCGGCGTTGGGGAAATTACATTTTTACCCCTGTTATGTTCGCAGAGAACCTAGGGTCTCGTATGGTGCTGCTTATTGCAATTGCTGCCACTGATCAGACGAAGCAGCTTCACAAAGAGACAGATGGATGGGAACCAAAGGATATGGACTATACAATACAAGGGATATTGACGATAAAGGATAGATAAAAGAATTTCAATACTTAAATTTGATTTTTAAAAAAGAAGAAAATTTTAAAATTTGGATTTGAATCATTGTGGTGTGGTGGTGGGATCAGTGAGAGTCGCTGTACAAATATTATTCGGAAAAGAAATTCTTTTCTTTTTTTAATTCATTCCCGGATTTGTCTATTGATTAATACACAAGCTGAAATGACAAGTGCAATATCTAGAGCCCATCATAATTTCAAGAAAACCGCAAACGAAACGCCGTTTCGATCGTTTCACCAACTCCTCGGTTTCATGAACTCCATAATATTATTTTTTTTTTTTTCTTTTTTTTTTCGTTTTACTTTATTGTGGCAGTTTTTCAGCTCCGTGTTGTCTGTTGGATATTCATTCATTCATTTATTTTTAATTTTATATTTTTATTTAATTTTTTATTTTTATTTATGCTAATTTGTTTTTTTGTTTGTTTGCTGTGTTGCAGGCCAAAAGGAAGAAGAATAGTAGGTAGGCTAATGGCATATTCTCGCTACAAGTGGAATTCGTTAAGCTAAGCTTTCCTGGATCCAACTTGGATTGAAATTAGGGAAGAAGGGACATGGCTGCAAATGCAAGATTTGGAATCCGAAACGGTGAATCGATACATTGAACTAAAAATCAAAAGTTTCCGCAAAAAAGGAATGCGTAATCTATTTAATATATATATTATACATAAATAAAATAAAAGCGAAAAGAATGGGAGGAAGGTCGAGGAGGAACTAGGAAGGGCAATAGACTAGATAGATATATTTTGGAAAGTATGATAAGTGTTGATAAATCTAATTCAGGCTATTAATTTAAACATGTAAAAGGATTAAGGGAAGGAATTGAATTTAATTGGAAATTAAACTAAGATTGAATTATCGAGGATCCTATGAGTGAATTTATTTAAGGTATGGCATATTATGGTAATAAGATTATATAGAGATTGTATGGTTTTACCGTTTTGGTACGTCAATAATGGACCTATTACGTAATAAATAGCAATGGAACCACATGAGTAACGTAGGGTTTCACTTTTTTGATACCTTAAGGAGGATCTCTTATGAAAAGTAGATATCCATTATTAAAGTAGGTAGACCAGGAGTTGGAGCCTTGTAGGGACTCAACAGGGGCAAGAGAAAAGGATGGAGAACTCTCTATTACTAGAAAGGAAATTGCCAAATGGTGTGGATTGGTGTATGGTGTCTTCCACTAAACGGTGCAAGTTGGGCAGCTGATTGGCACCCAGCTAACAAGTGGAACCCTTCCATTCCTTAAGACAGGTCCATGGTTGGCACTTCATAATTAACTTTCAATAAACGTTGGTGCAGTCTGAGTAGGAAACTTACCCAATTTCGAAATTCGAATATTCGATTATTATCTCCTAAGATTTGGTTACAAAATATTCTTGCTGACGAAAAATGGAACACCACATCGGAGGTCACATTATACCAGCTGATCATTTCAAGCTTTTCCATATTTAAAAAATAAATAATATTTCTTATGACTTTAGCAAAACACGAAAGCAAAATCGTTACTTTTTATTTATTTATTTTTTCCACAAATCGCTACTTTTTATTTTCCCATAAAATTTAGTAGCAAAATATTCTTTCTCATTAAAATAGAAAAATTATATTTAATTCACATGCTATCATATCAACATTTTAATAAGAAAACAATTTATAGAAATGTGAAAAGTTTTTATTCGATTTTTTGTAACTCTCAATATCAGAGGTAAAATTCGACTTTTGTCTATTTTCCTATTTCAATTATTTCTCCTTTTAAGACCTTGATTTTAAAAATGGATTGAAATACGTTTACTCATTCTTCGATACTCATGTCGATACCATGAATCGAAATCAAAATATATATCCTGAAACAGAGAAAGGGGAAAAAAAGAAGGGAAAAAGGGAAACATGCAAGTCCTCTCGATGTACTTTTCTGACACTTTTTACTCATTCTATATGTAAAATACAAAATAAGAGTAATGAAATAAGTTGTATTAAAAGAATTAGAGAATTAAAATATAAGAAAAAAATTTTATAATCCCGGATAAGAAAAGGATATATTTACCACCTTGTAAATATAAATTACAAAAGAATTAGGGTTTTAGAAATTTTTATTCAAATCTGTAATTGAACAAAATTGAACTTTATAACGGATATTGGTTGCAACAAACAAAATAAAGAATGAGTGAAATTGAAACAAAGATCGATCCTTGGTATAAATATATAAACTAGTTAATTGAAAAATTGCCAAAAAAAAAAAAAAGGAATCATTGGGATTATGTAAAACCATGAATTGGGACAAGCGATATATTATTGATGTTAATCTTTTCATTATATATTAATGATAACAAAAGGTAATAATAAAAATGGATGATATTAAAATATTTACATGCGTGTTTATCTTAATCAGATATTGTTATATGTGTTTATCAATTTCTCAAGTTTATTAAACAAAGTCTTCTAAGATTCTTTAGAAGATCAGTCATATGACTAATGAGAAGGTACAAGAAGTGGAAATGGGGAATACACTTAAGATATAAGAATTACTTATTAAGACCCTAAGAAGACCTTGTTTTATTTATTAGATATATTTGGGAAATATATTTAATATATTCCATTAAGTAGGATTAAAATCCATGGGATAAGATCAAATTTGTCTTGTTATAAAATCTATCTAGGTTTGGAAAGTTTTGTTTTAAAAGAAGGATTGTGATCAAGTTATTCAAATTTAAAAAGGACTCATATATTGATAGAAAAACTTACCTTATATATATGATTGAAGTTCTCAAAGTAAGGAAAGGAAATCTCATCATTTTTTGTGGCTTGTATATTATAGAAGAGATCTCACATATATAGAAAGTTAACAAAGAGATAATATACAAGCTATTTTTGACAAAGCAAAGGTTTGAAATAAATTCTCTAAGGACTTACCTTAAAACAAGCATCTAGTCGTTATAACTTCAAGTATATAAAGGAGATAAGGTCTTCACAAAAACAATACAAAAAACAAAAAGGAAATAAGTAAAAGAATTTTTGCTATTATTTTAATGTGTTGCAAACAAACTAATTTTGAAAACAAAAGATAGATCAGAAGCTTCCATACTCTTATCCTTGTATTAGCTCTTATTTGTCGAGAAACCATTTCTTTTATTTTCCTCATTATCTTTTGTAATTCTAATATAAGTTTTGTTTTAGAAAAATTTTGGATTTCTATTGTTTCGAGTATTAGTCTAAGTGTAAGGCTAAGTGAATCAAGGTAGAAAATATTATTTGTAACCTCTCTAAGTGTTTGAATATTGTGAATAGTGGAACAACTCTAAAAAATAAATTAGGTCCCGAATTGTGAGGTTAGAAGAGTATAGTAGACACAAAACCGAAGTATTATGATTTGTTTGCCTGCTTTTCTAACTCTCATCTCTTTACTTTCGTACATTTTATTTATATTTGCTTGTCCATTTATCTTTTAGCCAATATCATAAGTAATAAAGAGGATAAGTTTTATTAAGTATTATATTTGTTTAAAATTAGATATATAACCAATAAACCCAACCCACCCCCCCTCCCCCCCTTACGACTAATATAATCCTTAATGGAACTCCTACCAAGCTAATGGCTGTTGACAATGGTGGATTTACAAAAAGCCCTTTTTTGCATAGCCAATGAGGGTCTTCCAACACTTAAGTTAACAAAGAAAGTAATGGAAGTTAAGAGAGTGTGTAGATTAGTTGATGAAGAACAATTCAAAAAGGATCCCCTTACCCAATGCCTTCTTTCCTATTTATAGGTAAGGGAATCAACTTGCTCGATCACATAGCACAACGAGATTAGCTAAGAAGAAATCTGAGGTAGTATTATCAGTATAAGAAAGGACTTCCACTTTTTTACCAGTTAATAGAGACTTGAGGAATGGGCTTGTCATGTCGATATGGGTGGCCACCATAACCTAGTGGCTAAACCTTTAGGTCGTATGTCAAGAGATACTTAACATTTAATGATGAGAGAAAGAGAGAGGTAGAGAGGTCGGGTGAGCTTTAATCGTATCAGGCTACATGCATCTGAAGGTCACATCAATTAAGGAAGTATGCTCCCTCCTAGTGATCAAAAGATGAGGTACTGGATCTACAACAACATCTTGAGTGCTCAAAGCTTAGCCCTAAGAGTATCTGGGGCCTTAGGTTCTCTTAAGGAACTTGCAAGCTCTTTAGTCATTCGAACCTCAAGGTGAGCTTGAGTATTAGCAAGTGTTTAAGAGCTGTCCAAGCTCTTCACCTATGTTCTAAGCTCGGCGAGTAGCACCAGTACATGCTCTCAAGTTGAACCATGTACTTATTAAGAGAAATCATCTAACAAAGGAGAGAATGGCCTTTAAGTGGGCTAGTCAAGTTTAGTAGTGAGCTTAGGCATCAGGAGCCTTAGGCTGAAAAGTGATGGTTAATGGGGGGCATCAGCCCACATACTGTTTCTTAGCCCACTGGAAATACCCCAATACAAATATTTCTTGCTTCACTTGTACTATAACTTTTCTCTTTCCTCTCTCGAACTCTCTATCAACACTCTCTGTCTCTCTTAAGGTTTATCAACATTATGTTATACAAAACCCTAAGCTCACAAGTCCTCTCGTATTTAGATTGTCTATATCTATTGTTTTACCCTCTCAGTATCATACCGGTTTGATCAGTTACTAACTAGATCTGTGTTTTCTTGCGAAATATGGTGATTCAAGTTCACCCTCTAAAAGATCGAGGAAGAAGAAGAATAGATACTGCAAGAGGGTTCATGCCTTCTTTTCCCCTTGTTATCTATTATTTATAATTGATTGTGGTTTATAATCCCTAACTACGATTGTCTATTACAACTATTAGTTCTAACTACTAATAGATCTATTATCTTTACAACTGTATTCTGTTGATTTTACTTACAACTATGATATTTCTACTAATATACTGTTGATCTGCATGTAAAGACTCTTGTTATTTCTTAGTGTAATCCTTTAGCCATGTTGGCTTCTTGATGTTTTTTCGTTCGGTTGTAACATTTTCTGTCAGTCTTTGAAAAAAGACCTTGTCCTTAAGGTCATAGGTAAGGTACATGTGTCAAAACTCCTCCAAGTCTTCCCATGTTATCTTTTTTAATGGTAAACCAAGCTATTGGATCAAAATTTGAGGCACCATGCTTCCATTCCATAATATTTCATGAGAACCTAAAATAGAGAGTAGTTTTAGTATAGGTTGTCCTTGAAGCACCTTTGGAGGTAAAGGCCAAAAAGGGTATAGTAACCCTCTTAGCTGCCTTCAACAATGAAACATGAAAGACATTGTTGATCTTAACTGTAAGAGGAAGACTCTTGTTATTTTTGTTAATATACGTTTGATCTGCATGTAAAGACTCTTGTTATTTTTTAGTATAATCCTTTAACCATGTTGGCTTCTTGATATTTCTTTATCCGGTTATAACAATAATTTAAATATAATATTGCTTATTTAGGTCAACCTTTTTAGTCCTATTAATTCATTTTTATTTCCCCCTCATCCTCAGCCGCAGCTTCACCAATTCCATAATTCTATTGTCATTCTACAATCATTCCGCCCATTATTTGATGAACTGTCCTCAAGAAATTCACAAAACTCTAATTTTTTTGTATTTTAGACTTCTAATTATTTGATTATTATGTTAAATAATTTATTGTCTCGCAATGATTGATTATCTTTCTCTTCAAAGCTTTGTTTTGAAACTCTTTTGCTCCTAGTTTATTCAATTCAATAACTACACAATTCAATATATATCATTAACGGCTCGTTCATTTCATGGAATAGAATAAAAGGAATTCGATAAAGAATGAAACAAGAGTATAATACATATTACTTTATTTAATTGGATTTATAAGTAATTTAAGAATAAATATGTAATATAACTTTAATGATTAAATTATCATCAGTTCATTTTCTTTTTTCAACTAATCTTAAAATAATAGATGGCGGTGGCAGTAACGGTGGCAATTGCTGATGGTAAGGGTAGCGATGGCTACGGTGATGGTAATAACGATAGTAATGATTGTTGGTGGTGATGATGACGGTAATGGTGGCAGTGGTTGTGGCTGTGGCTACGACTACAGTGATTGGTGGCGGCAGCAGCAGTGGCTACGACGGCAGTAGTAGTGACAGTGGCGCTAATAATAGTAACAACAATTGCAATGGTGATAACAATAGTGATGATGATGGCAGCAACGGCTATGATGGCGACGGCGACGGTAGTGACAATGATTGTGGTGGCAGTGACAATAGTTGTGGTGATGACAATAGTAACAGTAGCAATTGTAGCGATAATAGCAATGGTAAGTATAATAATAGTGATGAAAAATCATGATTTTTTGGTTGAATTAAAAAAAATTTTTCATGAAATTATAATTTCGTAATAAAAAACTGAATAAACATTGTAATAAGAAATGAAATTTCGATTCCATAAAATAAATAGACTGTAAATCAATTATAAATTAAGTTTTAGATCCCCGGTTCCCTTAGACCAGCATTAACGCTCGTAGCCTTACACACTTTCCTCGTTAAACAATCTATCTTGTCAAAGAAAACGTGGTTTTTTTATATTTAAGTTTTAGTTAAGATAATGTATATTAATGGGATCCCTAAAAAATTTAACAAAATATTTAAAAAAATTTGTGAAGAAACTCAAAAGATAAAATAGTGAATTCCTTAAAAAGATAAAGATTTTTTTTTTTTAACTTGCATTAAAGGTGCTCTTATGTAGTTTATCTTATTAAAATTATTTAATCATTCATAAAAGGAGGACAATAAACATTTCATAATCAATATTTATACACTTTTTTTTTTTTATTTTAGTCATCAAACTTTTCCTTCTACAAGTGTTAACATCTAGCTTTTATGAAGTATACGCTACCAAATTTTCAGCATTATTGTTGTCAATTTTTTTTATTGGTTTAGAATGATTAACTTAATCAAATAATTATTTAAATATATTTAATTAAATACAACAATAAATTAAAAAATAATGGACTTGAACCAAAAAGAAAAAATAATAATATCTATAAAATTTATAAATATTTACATATCACATATCACTTATCAATTCATAATAAAAGGTATGATACGTACGACTCACTACCTTGAAAGTATTAAAAAAAAGATTTATAGTAAAGTTCGACTTTGTTAACAGGGTGATGCACTTATCATGCGACCCTATGATTTTTCTCCTTTTTCCCAACAAGTTGACAGCCTTTAGACCATTGGCATCATTGGGTTCTTTATTGATTTTTTTACTATTAATTTCCAAGAGTGATGGGGCAACCATCCACTACTTTGAATTGGAAACTAGCAAAAGGTAAATATCATTTTAATACTCCTCCTAATGGGAAATAAAGATAAGACAACAATCATTGACGAATAAAAATATAATAAAATTTTCTCAAAATACTGAAACTCATTAATTTCTCACTTTAGTGCGATAATAAGTTTCATAACAAATGTCAATCTATGGCTCCTTACCCAAATGAACGAAAATCCCGCAATTAGACCATATTCGATGTGTTTCAATACTTTTAAAAAGTTTAAAATCTAAAGGTGAAACCTATTGAGTGTTGAGAACTTCACCAATTTTTGTTTTGGACAGCAGATCTTCAGTAGNATTCAGTTCAAAACCCTTTAGTACATACTTGGTGACATTATAAATCATGGCAGTTATTTAGATTAGTTCAACGTTTACCTCTTCCGAGTTCCAGGGAAGATGCTAATGTCACAAGCCTTGAACTGCTAATGCTAACTTGACTGTATCAAGATAAACGAATTAGACCCGTTATGCAAGTTTCTTTCCAGAGCAATGATGTGATGGAACAGGAACAAAGCCGCCCAACTGGACCCAGATTACACTTCCTTGATCAACATGCAGGTAAGCAATTGCTTTCGTGCTACTGCCTTTCAATATGTATGTGACATTGGGGCATATCAGAACCCCTTTCAACTTTCTTGTCAAATAGAGAGTATAAGTGACAATTAGCAGTATGAGACCCACACCCTCCCACCTCATTCAATGCTCGGACCCTTCCGGCAAACGGCGATTTCCTTATCTCAGGGCGTCTTGTCGCAATGCTATGATGGTCTGAATTCCAGACCGTGAGCATGGTGACAAGATGCCCTGAGATAAGGAAATCGCCGTTTGCCGGAAGGGTCCGAGCATTGAATGAGGTGGGAGGGTGTGGGTCTCATACTGCTAATTGTCACTTATACTCTCTATTTGACAAGAAAGTTGAAAGGGGTTCTGATATGCCCCAATGTCACATACATATTGAAAGGCAGTAGCACGAAAGCAATTGCTTACCTGCATGTTGATCAAGGAAGTGTAATCTGGGTCCAGTTGGGCGGCTTTGTTCCTGTTCCATCACATCATTGCTCTGGAAAGAAACTTGCATAACGGGTCTAATTCGTTTATCTTGATACAGTCAAGTTAGCATTAGCAGTTCAAGGCTTGTGACATTAGCATCTTCCCTGGAACTCGGAAGAGGTAAACGTTGAACTAATCTAAATAACTGCCATGATTTATAATGTCACCAAGTATGTACTAAAGGGTTTTGAACTGAATATTCTGCAGCCATCAGTTTACTCAAGAAACTCTGAACATGCAGATAAACCGTTTCTCCTCCTAACAAAGATGATGGACGAGGGAAATCCAGGCAGAAAAGGATTTCAGTCTCATAATATCTAAATCGCTAGAGAGGAATATAAATTTCAATCACAAGCCAACTTCCTCTTATGCTCAAGTGGAAATTATATTGATGTCTCTAAAATGGAGGAAATTCCCTTTCACCAGTTGCCCCTTTCTTACATTCAAAGTGGGATTGAGAATCCAAACAATCCATTTATGTGGGAAGGAACTCTTGCTTATTGCATCTAGGAGGCTGGATTATTGGATCTAAAAAAAGCGAGATAAAGATCAGGACACAAGTTTAAGTCCCCTAGAGGTGCGATGGTGAATTGGGCTAAAAACTTGAACTCAACCTATTTAGAGTAAATAAATTCGAAGGTTGAAAGTACAAGAACATAAGATTCACATTTATGGTACGACATCCATGCCCAGTCCAAACCAAAACTGGAGAAACATAAGAACTAAGAACTCTGAAGATCTCCCATGTCTTTAACCCAGTATATGCATTCACTGAGGTCAATGGAAAGCGAGCAAGCAAGCAAAACATACATGCACTGCTTATGAACAAATAATAGCAGTTTCATTTGATTAAAGTGGGGTGCGTTGACTAAAAAATGTTTGAACTATAACTCAAAACTTATTTTGACTAATCGTAGTTGTTACATGGGATTGGTGTTGGTAAAACCAGAGGTACAACAACTACACTTCGAATTCTCTCAAGAACTTACTCAGATAAATAAAGCATTGATAAGATTAGACAGTTTCTTGCTCGAACTCATCACCTTCAGACTCTTCAGCATTATCTGCATCATCATCATCTGCATCATTATCAAACTCTTCCTTCTCAACCTCAGCCTTGCTTTTCCCAATTATAACAAGGTTGCTATTAGTCTTCCTGACTTCATTACACTGCAAAAAATCAAGATGTTGGTTCTATAACAGAGCCCTTTGAGGAGACAAAAAGAGAGAATACACATTCATGTCATGTTACTAGGCCAAGCATCAGGTATCACTGATCGGTTGCCACTATCAAACACTATTACACCCTAAATAAGACCCTTAACGCAAGATAAATAAGATGAAACACAGATTAGTCTTCATTATTGTGAGCTAGGAAAACATTTCAACAAGCATAAAAAATCATCTACGTTACTTTAACACCCAGGTTGGAACTAGGGTAAAACTCATCCAAAGGATCACCACCTAGAAACTCAAACATTTTATTCATCTTATCTCAAAACTAATCAGTGCCAACTTTCTTTTCCCTCCTCTCTAACTAGCCCTTGGATGAAAGATTATCAATACTCATATAGGCTCTAACGTTGTTCATCATACTTTAAAAATATTACTTCACAATTTCAACATTAGTAAGGATACTTTTTGAACAACGTAATTCAATGTACCCTTTGAACAACTTAACTTCTAGGTTCTAACCCCAGATATCGATACTTCCAGGTGCACATAGCCCATCTTCTCATCTCAAGTATAAGCAACACAACTATAAACCTTTTCTATGCTCGTCTTGCTAAATACTCCAGTTGCCTCCAAGAATCTACAGATGCTTTTGTAATCATCCGACATTAAAATAGCCGAATGGCATCGTTAACCTATAAATTAATTAGCAGATTGTTAATCCCACACGAATAGAAAGGGAAAGTGAAGTGATTTTGGATCATGGAAGCTCGATCCCTCTCACAATTCGGCAATTAGGAACACACAAACAATTTCCTCGTACCAACTCACTATTAATTGAAGGAAAAAAAGACACATGGAACCGGGAAGACTACATGCATGTTAATACAATACAACAAACATTATATACATATTTACAGAATCTCAAAACATATACGTAATACAACATTATCAAATACTCGCAGAGGGGTATTTCACATATACTAGTCGCAAGATGTGAACTTTACAGGATTTGGGAACATGGGTATAAAAAAAAAAAAAAAGAAAGAAAGAAAGAAAAGGAACCAGCTTTATCAAATTGATTCGTGAATTCATCGATAGGATAGAGGTTTGGTTAAGGAAAGAAAAGGAAGGGTTTGTTTGTACTGTTACCTTTTCTTCGAAATCAGACTCTTCCATGGCGAGAAGAATCTCTTCGTTCTGTGGTTGAGGCCACTGAGAAGGAAGCAAAAACGATGACGGGATTGTCTTTGGGTATGATGGGTATTGTGTCATGAACGCCGGAAATTGCAACATTTTTGTTCTCCTCCTCGTTTTCTCTCTTCCTCCGCCGTCTACTGTAGAGTTTGATATTCGATAGCAGTTGGAGCCTACTGGGCAGATTTTTTGAACATAAATAACATTTCAAATGAAAGTTGTTACTTTGGTTTTCTAAAAAGTTTCAAATGACAATAAAAAAAAAAAAAAAAAAAAAGGAGGAAGAATATGCAAACATATATACATTTATGGTATTTCATACATCGAAGAGTTTATAAAGGGGAAAAAAAAGTAAAAAATTATGATAAATTATCTTTTTCCCTTTTTTTTTTAAGCATAAAAAGTGGTATTTTGGCACGTTGATCCAGGCAAAACAAACTTTGCTTCGTTCCTTGATCAATCTATAGGGTTTTTTGGCTAGCAAACGTTCCTTGATCGATATTCTATGGTTTTTTTTTTTTTTTTTTTTGAGTTCTGGTTAGTCGAATATTATTTTGGTTTACCCACAAAAACTATTATGAAAATGTTAAGGAAATCTTATGTAAAAAGTTATTGTTAAAGTAGAGTTTTCTACTAATAAAGTTCTTTAGTAAATTGATATAATATTTAGAAATATAAAACAAATTCTTAATTATTGTACAAGATAATGATAATTTATCATTTATATATCCCTCTTTTTTACTTTTTTTCCTACTTTGCATTATCACTCTTTTTCTCTTTTCAAGCAATCTCATGTTTTATTCCTTCATTTAGAACTCCAAGTTATTGTATCAAATTTATAAAGGTCTATGATTGACGGAGTAATTAAAAGAAATACGAATATCATGGGACGACAGATTCAACTCCTATAGAATATCCATAGGGTACTCAACCATCCTTTACCTCTTTATATTTACTTGTATTGTGGATGATGAGTTAGTTTTCTCTTCCTATTTACTCTAAGACTATTCCAAACTCATTCCCCTTAAAAAGTGCTCTTTAATATGGCCATAAGCTCTCGTATGTTTTAGGAGACTTCAACATTGCAGCTAGTTTCGGTCTACCACGATCAACATTAGGAGAGCAATATTAACTTTCAATTGGTTTACTTACAGGAGGTTAAACTCGCATTTAGAGAATATCCTACCTTACAAATAAATCGCCTACTAACGTACTCACTTGATAAACATAACTAGGTATTTTTTATATGTCTATGGTTAGTTGTACTATCTTTATAACAAGGATCCAAACGATTGCATACAACAACAAGAACTTGAATTTAACCTAAAATGGATAAAGGCTAGGATAACCTAACTTTGGCTATGTGGAATCATTATTTTGATTTGGAGAAAAAAAAATTTAATTAAGGTACTTAATATAATTAATCGATTACATTTTTGAAGTCAAAATTAATTAATAAATTGAGATGCTTTTACAACTCAAGAATTATTAAATGAGATTAATCGAATATAAGAAAAATTGGATGAGGTGATTTAAGGCAAAAGCCTATTGTAATGATACTTAGCCATGGTTTAAGAAAGTAATAAAGCCTTATCATTTTAATTAAGTCTACACATGTGTATTTTTGGTGTGTGTCCACACATGTAAAGGTGGCTAAGCATATGTATCTAAGTGAGATTAAGTGATAATTAACCATCTTGTATCCAAATTTAAACGGGTTTGTGTCTGAAAATAGAAACTCATAAAATAACTTATTTTTATCAATCATATATAAAAACCTAAGCCCATAACGAGATCTATTCAATTTACATATTTCATGTCTATGTTAAACTCATTTACTAATTACGAAAATTTAAAGTAAATATATCATGGCTATTGAATCTCTATTTGAAAGACATATTTCTAGCTTGTCTTAATGTTAATAATGGAAACTAAATTGCAAATTAGACTAAAACTTGTAAATACATCTTTCTATCTATGGCATGGATGTGTAAAAAAATCTGATAAAAACATAATAGTTCGAGAATCCAATTGATTCAAACCTTAAGTACTATTTAATTAACCTAAATAAAAATTTATTGTATAATTGTTCTGCAGGTTAACCCATAGCATTACGAGATTAACTTAAGAAAAAAACCGACTATTACACTTAGTTTGTTTCTTACTAAAATTACTAAGTAATTTCATTAATAAGAGTATGAGATTGAGACTTAATAAAGTATATATAGATAGATGTGTACATAAAAATGAAGGTTAAAATATATTATACTATGCTTTCTTTTGTTGGATATTGAAATGTATATGGAAATGAAATGTTAAGCATGTTATTCTCACAGAACTAAAATCAAAGTAGATTATGACCATAATTAAAGAGAGGATGGTAGCAACAAGCGAGACCAATAGCGATGAGGAAGCAAAGAATGAAGACCAATAGAAAACATTAATTTCAACGTAAACATGCAGAACTTAAATGATATGCTTATATCATACATACAGGATTTAATTAAAATTCGGTATAAATGTAGGAGCCTTTTAATATTCTTATCCCATCTTTAATATATAACATATTAAGGTTTACAAATAGAAAGTAGATATAGTTTCGTTTATCTTTATTACGTTCAAATACACCTAATATGTATGTCAAGGATATTAGTCTTATGATATAAATACTAATCTATTAAGGAGATTTTCATATCTCAAATTGTAATACATGACATGATTGGGTTAAAAAAAAAAAAAACTAATATGTAAAATCAGTTGTACCTATCTTTTTCCAAAAGTTACAACATTTTCAAAAGGCATTCTTTTAATAGGAAACATATAGGGTGGCTTATGAGTTTGAAATTATATATAAAGGTAAGAGTGGGTAAGAAAATCAATTAAATCGAATCGACTTAAATCGAAAATGATTCTTTTTTTTTTTTTCATTTTGATTTTGAAAAATTCCCAATCTAAACAAGTAGAAAATGTATGGTTTATTTAAAGAAATTTTGTTTTTCTAAACCAAATTAAAGAAACTAAATCGAACCACTTTAAGCAATAAAGTAATGTTATGTGTTACTTTTAATTGAAAAAGGTCTATCATTATAACATTGTATTTAAATTAATATAAATGTATACTTATTTGATACGTGTATACATATGTATATAGATTGACCTAAAATTTATATTATATACTAATTTTATGAATAAAATTAGTTGTTAAGATACCTCTAAAATTCATTAATCGCATAAATACTGACTCTATTAACCTCTTAGATAGCATCAATGCACATTACTATCAAAAGAAGTTAGTAGTTTTAATATGAGATTATAAGCTACACATTTAATTTTTTTTAAATTACAAATTATTGTTCGATTCAATGAATAGAATCATACCAAACTACAACATTATAGTCTACCTAGGTTCCTATTTCAAATCATACAGTTTAGTTTAAAGCAATAAAAATCAAACCGTGCTTTTATTGGTTTGATTTGGTTGAAAGGGAAATTTAAATTGAACTAACGTTATTATGTCAAGAAATCTGTTGATATTAGTGTCTTTTGTCGTAGGAAGTACCAGGTTTTGAATTTGGGGTTGGGCTTGTAGGTTCGTGGTTGGGCTCTGGCACTGCATCCACGTAACGCAAGGCTATGGATTCGGGGCTGGTACGTGGTGGTGGATTATGGGCTTACTCGTGTTCTTCGTAAGTCAATATACTCTGTATATTGATATTTGTAGATAGATGTGGAAAGGGTTGAGTAATAGCTAAGGAATGGGTATTCCATAAATTTGAGAATGGAATAATTATTCTATATTTAGTAGGATTTCGTTTTTCATGAAAAATTGGAAATATAAAGGAATTTTTTTTATATTTATTTCATGTACTTTTGCTTATCTTTGAAATCCAGCTTTTAAACTTTCGAATTGCTGCTTTGCCCTAGTAAAATTTTAAAAAAATATAAATAAATAAACGATATCTATAATTATTGTCCAATTGCAAAATAGTTAAATAGGGCTAAAAAGCGAGTTTTACAAGGATTTAAAATTTTGAACGTTTAAACACTCACCTTTAAAAATAGGAATTTAGGCATGCGCATAACAAATATAATGTGTACATAACAAATATAAAAATATATCCATAATTTTCTTTTCTTTTTTCTTTTTAAACTCCTTAATATGAAGTAGCCATTTTCTTCGAATAAACACAGGTATAGATTTTTCTAGCCTCATATTTTGAGAAAGGGAACACGTACCATAAGAGTTCTCTGACTTTTATTGATATTAGGGATCGAAAATAATCGGCAACTTTTTTATGATCAAACAGACGTGAAATGCCTATCGATTTGTTAGTTCCTTCATCAGGCAAAAGGAAAAAAAAAAATATTCTAAAAATATCCCTCATAAAAAAATAATCTCAAAATTACAACATTTAAAGGCTTTTTAAAAAGTAGATTTTAGGTTGAAATTGAAATGGCTTCCCTCACTATTCAACACTTTCAAAATATATGTGTATTAAAATTAAAATAACCTTTTAAAGTAATATAATAAAATCATCTCTTTAAAATATGATTTTAAGTATCATATTTTTAGGATTATTTTTATGAAATGGGTGTTTTTGAAATTTTTTTATTTTTTATTTTTTCCTTTCCCCCCTTCAGCATTCAAGACTCAATAAAATAAACTAGATAAAGATTAGAGGCTATATATAGTACATAAAAACAGAAATTCGAGATATGATGATGAAAGCAACTTGTACCTACTGGTTCTCGAGAGCCATCAAAATCAGTTTTAGAGGGGTTGTTAATGATTTTGTCGTGGTTCCCCTCTTGTATTGTTCTTATTGTTGACATTTTATATTTTCTAGTACTTTATACTCTTTCATCTCATGTAAAAGAAACATCTAAACCTCGATGATACTGTGTAGTCCTAGAGCCATATGTTTTAATCTTTTGTATTTCTAGAGTTACATGGAGCGGGGAAAAGGGAAAAAAATGCAAAAATAAAAAATAAAAAAAATCCTAAAAATATCATTTTTGAAAAAATATTTCTAAAAATACAATATTTGAAATTATTTTTTAAAGATTCGATTTTATTTTAAGCTAAAATTTTCTTTTCAAGAGATAATTTCACCTAATTTAAAATGAAATCACATTTTAATTAAATTCAAAATACCATTTTATACTAAATTAAGTGAAATTATATTTTGAAAAAGTGATTTCAAATATCATAATCTTGAAAATATTTTTTCACGAGTAACATTAGTGTAATTTTTTTAATTTTTCTGTCTTTTTTTTTTTTTCCTTTTTCCAATGGAGTGCGCTTTTTATTTATTTATTTTTTCGGGGTTGGGAGTAGAGTGCTTTTTCCATGACACGGGGATGATAAGGAAGAAAATTTCAATCTAATAGACAATGAAGTTATATGAACGGATAGATAGTGTATAAATATTAGTATAATTCTAACATGTGGAAACATTTATAAATAGTATCTTAAAAATAACCAATTATTATTACTATATGTTTTACCAGTGGTATTTACTAACCACTATTTCAAGCACGTAATAAAAACAGTTAAACGCAAAAGAAAAATTAAAACTCTGACACAGACACACACAACGCAAAAAAAGGGAGGAAGAGGAAAATATTTCAGTCAATATTTCAATCTTGATTAATACAACAACCATGTATAATTATTGCTTTCTATAGGCTGAATTTTGCAATGATAAAGGCCAAAGAGTGAAGAAAGCTTAACCATTGGATATAAATAAGGCACAAAATAAGTGGCTGAACATGCAGATGCAGTTGCTCACTATTTATTCTACGTTTAGTAAATTTTTATTTTTTTTTAAATGTAATGCAACAAAAATCAGTCAACAGTGCGGTTAGCTAGATTCAATATCTGACACATAATGTATTACTATGAATACTTTTATTGGTAAATATGGGCATTAAATACTGTATGCTAATTCTTTAGGGTGCATGCACAGTGTAGTATATATCTTAATTGAATGTATCTTATAGTGTATTTATCAGTGTTGTTAAAATTGAATTGACCCATTCGATTTAATCTCTTTATAAAATCGGTTAAAATGGCCTCTTGGACCCTCATTAATAGTGATTAATGTTCGATCTAATTGATCTAATATAGTTTCTATAAAAATTTATCAAGTTTTTTTAAATTAAAATATATTATTATCTTTTATATTTTTCATAAAAATAAATCAATTTATTAAAAATATAAATCTAGATAAAAAAAATAAACTGTAAAAAGCTCTCAATTTTTAATTCTCAAATATATAGTTAATTTTTATTACTTTATAAATTAATATAAATTATACTATAATATTTTTGTTGATCCCGATCTAATTTTGATTCGATTTCAATTCATTCTCTCGACCCTACTCCTTACTTTCAAATCAATCTTTCGATCTATATTTGATAACATTAATATTTACCGTTAATTATTAAGCATGTATTTTCTTCTTATGATTAACAAACATTTTTCTTTTACCTTTAATATATGACAAGAATGGAATCATATTTTGTTGATTTCCATTTCCCGAATTTTTATAGATTCTTTCGCACATGCGATTTTAAGAAATAAAGTAATGTTATAATAATATCACAAAGTAATCTAAAAAAATAATTTCAGCCATTTTCCTTTTTTTCAATATCCATCAATTTGAAATTAATAATTGAGCTCTTGAATTAGCTGATGGCATTATTATTTCCTTTTTCTTGCAATTGCAATTATTTGTATTTATGTTTTTCATACGTAACAATATTTAAATAAAATAATTGACAAAAACTGGAAAAAATAAATGAAAACGGGAGAATCCAAATCCGTTGTAACGGTGTGTATCCAATACCGCTTTCATTTGTTAATGTTCTTAGTCAAAACGTTTTTTAATTCGGCATACTGCGCAGACACTTATCCCCATAAAGTGCGTTCCACGTGTAACTCAATCTTTACTATAGTTGAAAAGCAACGTTTGACGTAAGCAAATAAGTTTAATTATTTTCATATTATATTGGTGATAAAATTTCTAAAGAAATTTAAAATGAGTTAATTATTATTATTCAAAATTTTATCATTTAGACGGTATAAAAATATACGATTAAATCCTTAATAAATACATGATTCTCGATAAACTTTTTTAACAAATTTTCTCATTGTTTATTATTTTTCTTTTCCATAACATGGGCTTTGTTAACGTAATTGAGAAGGCCTATTAGAAGTTGCTCCTGATACGCAAAGTCTAACCTAATCCTCATCCTTGTCCGCTGCAGCCGTTACTATTTGTTCTTTTCTTTTCCTTCAAATAAATAAATAAAACTAGGTTAGCTTGACAAGTAGGGATTTGTATCTTGAATCACGGCTAGGCATATGCCTTATATCTTTTCGATTTCGTTATATCCCTTATGTTTGGCTATTTTATACCTACTAATGGAAAAAAAAAAATAGAAAAAGAAGGAAATACGAAATAACTTTCTAACCTTAGGACAAATAACTTTCTAAACTCTAATGAACTAGCAATACAGAAGAGATTTGCATTTTCAGTTTGAAAAAAATAAAAGAAAGAAAAGCCACTCTAAGATTAAAATCAAGCAATGTTAACATATATCTTGATAAATTTAGAAGTGTCTTTTCATTAAAAAATCAAAATTTAATAAGTTATTTGTAAATTCTAAGGTTATTTGCCAAAATTTAGGGGGTGTTAAAACATGCTTTGAAAGTTTAATAATGATATCTACACCAAGATCAAATTTTAGTAGGTTATTTATGTTTTCCTCTTAAAATAATTAGTGAAAGATTCATTATCTTATTATATATACACAGAATTTTCTTTGAAGTGGTGTGTAAAATTGTAAAACATCCGATTTTGCTTTATTTTATGTCAATAAATAATTGAAGAAATTGACTATTGAAGTAGAAACTTTGAATTTAACAAACTTTAGCTAGCTCCTGATAAGTACCTCCAATGAAAATTGTTATCTTCCATGCTTAGTGTTAAGTCATCCATACAAAGTAAATTTTATAAATACACAGACAATTGGAATTGTTTTCTTCTATGATTAGTATTAATTTATATCCAAGTTAAGTAAAATTATTGGATGGGAAAATTACACGTTTTTTTCCTGATCTTCAATGCAATCTTTCTATTAGGGCTACATTCTTGGTTTTTCCCCCTCGACATTTTACGGTATATATTTTATTGTTTAAATATATGTCCAATGCAACCCAAATTATTTCTTTCATCTTTTGAATAGACACTGTAAGGATAAATTTGTAACCTTAGTATACAAGGTACATATTTAAACCTTACTCTATTAAACAAGTTCTAAGAGAATAAAAAATGTTACGTAATAATTTTCGAATAATAATTTCTCAAAACCTACTCTTATAAGATATGATATGAGTACGATATTAGAATATCATTTATCCACCTTGAAATCTATACTCTAAAATATATAGGATGTAAATTTTAGGATATCTTATACCTACTTATAATAAAACCTTAAAGTTACACGCTCTTATGTCTACTTTCTTATTCCTCTCTTTCTTTTTTTTTTATTTTTTTTCTTAGATAAAAACTTATTTTTGTATTTTGTGCATAATAATTTTATGATTTGATAAAAAATTATTTTAATGATTTAAAAGAAAAAGATTAAAAAAAAAAATTTAGCAAGACCCAATAATAGATTAAATGTTTCTTATGATAGGAATTATCCTCTATTGTACCAACTAAAGTTTCATATTTTTATAGTTAGCTGTACTGTAAAATAAGAACTTTCCAAATATTACTATTAAGACCGTTAGTATAATTATATGTTTAATAGTAATTATGTATCTGTATAATATTTTGAAAGAATATAAAATAATAATAAAAAAAGAAAGTTTCATAGGATGCCTTGCACTTTATAGAATTTATAGAGTGCACGATATAAAGTACAAGATGGTTCCTAAATGCTACAAGATAGGTTTCGGATATAAAAATTTAGAACATGAACTTGTAAGATAGGGTATAAATAAATTGCCATACTTTACCCATCCTACACTTACTTACGTTTAAGGGACAGCATTGATGTTGAGCAACTACTTATGGATCATCCGGTGCCTTATAATTTTCATTTTTCCTTTTTTTTTTCACTTTATAAGAGAAGTAACATAAGTATTTGTTTCATTTTGCCTTTTTTTGACTCCACAACATAAATGTGTAAGGTTTAGAATATAACTATAAATCCTTAAATAAGAGTTAAATCATGAAAAATCCATAATCTCCTAGGAAAGAGTAAATCAACCCATGAAAGCATAAGAGCTTAAATCCAAGCTAAAAAAAATTAAGTCTTTAAATAAATAAATTAAAGTCTCAAAAGATAAGCTTCTACTCCTAGTCATCAACCTAGTAAAATTTGTTATCGTCCTACCCATTTTTAAAATAGAAGTCATATCCTTAGGTCATTGTAAGGGTTTAACTCATAAACGGCACTAGGATTTAAAATAGTGAAGGAATCAAACGGATAAGCTACAGCAATTAGTATAATAGCCAACACTAAAACATCCCATAAGTATCACAGTAAAACTTAGTACCAGCTTAAAACTAAAATGTGGTACTCATTAGTTTAGTACCCTATCTTCAAGAATAGCAATCAACATAGTTTTAGTGTCTCAACATTTGGAGTAGAAACTCCAAAAACAAACATTTATAGATTCATATATGATAACCATATCTCATAATTGTCTAAGTCTAGGTATGGTACCGGTATTAGCTATTGATGTAACCGATCCTTGGTGAGTATCAACGAAGGCATCCCATTCCATCACTAGGACTTGGTTATAGCTTCTTCCTAGATAATTAACCTTTGTCATAATGACTAGGTGGCTAAGAACCAAACCTACCTACACACGCAAGCGTGTTTCAATGCGTTATCTAAGCATCACATCATTGTAATAATCACCATTGTAAATTCCATAACTATCGTTCCATGGCCAATACTTTCGATGCGTTAATATACCTGGCACTTTCAATGTAGGTGCACTCGTATTCAGCAAAATGATTGTTGGTTCAAATAGTTTTAGGTTCTTTTTAGTTTCTAACCTGCAAACACAACTAGCAACCAACATTCTTCATATCCCTAAAATCCGCTCGAAGCTTTACAAGTAACTCTAAGAAAATTTACTCCTAAACCAAATACAAGAGTCATTAGTATCTTAAAGGATCGCAACTCCTAAATTTATTACTTGATTCTTTACTTAAAAGGGTTATTATAATTTAAATTAAACCATCGAACACATTAAAGACTACTTAATCGTCCACTTTATAAAAATGGTTAAAACAAACGCATTAAGGAAAAAAATTTGGTCAATTATTTTTGAAAGTTAGATGACAGACTTGAAGATTTGGTGGACTTGCTAAGAGATTTGGTTGATCGGATTTTTATAAAAAACCTCAACCGACCTAAAATACAATACAATCTGTTGTATTCAAGACTTGATTGGTCAAAATTGATATTCCATGGACACTTTTTCTTGAATCTTCAAAAATTTCCAACTCTTTTTTTCTAAATCGAACTTCAATTCCCAAATTTCCTATTCAATAGTCTTCTAACTTTAACTCTCAAACGCTGATGTTTTCATTAATTAGTTTCGACCAAAAAATCAATTTGTGCACAAATTCCATGTAATTTCCATGGCAACAATTATTTAGAATGGTTTATATATGATTTAGTTGACATTATTCATAGATTACATAATTTTGCATTAACATTGATTAAAACAGTTTTCCTAACCCCTGAAGAATAAATAATATTAAAACGAACTGAGAGGTAAAGAGGAGGGGAAAGGAGATACTTTATGCACTTACACCACCAACAAGATCAGTACATTAATGACACTAAATTTGAAATCCTCCTCCAACACCCAAAACACGATAACTAATTTTCTTGTTGCCGAATTCACAACATTATTAATATACAGATATTTTCTAAACATAGGAAATTTCTCCATATGTACACTATACTTTGATACCTTGCAATAACACGGAATTTCTATCTCTATTGGATTTATCACTTCCTTAAATTGATAATTGAAACGCATTTACAGTAAAAAATTACCTTAGGACTAAGGAGAGAGAATTGGCCTAGAGAATAGGGAGAGAGTTAGGGGTTTTTTATTTATTTATTTATTTATTTTAGTCATGTATCTTATATCACTAAATTACAACCGTCTTAATAGAAATATTTTAGTTTAAGAAAAATCAAAATATGGGAGTTAATAATGGACAGTTTCTAGTTTTGTAGAAAAAGAAAATTACTAGGTTATTTAATTTAAAGAAATTAATAAATAGAAATTACCAAGCTACCTTTATTTTAAAATGATTTTTCGAGGATTTCAATGTATAAATTATAGGAGTGTGTAATTGTTACGTGTGTTCATAAAAGAAGTATAAATTAATAAATGAAAAATGATTATATGACTTGATTAGTCAATGCTACTACTATAATAAATTAAAAATGTAATTTTTTTATTTCATTATTGCATGCAAGTAAAATATGGATGACTTATTAAAATGTTTGATGAATACAAAGCATTTGTTAAAAAATAGACTATCTCAATAGTCATTGTAATTCACCATGCTATTTGAATAGTAATCAAAAGCTTTTTTACAAGTGTTTTTTCTTTCTTTTTTAAGGTCAAATACATTACACTTTATAACAGAAGAAAAAGGTAATTGAACTTATATCCATCTAATTGGAGACTACTATTAATACGCCTAGATTGCAATGGCATTAAATACAAGATAAGGAAACCAACCAAAAGATAAATATTGGGTTGTTCATCGAGTCAAACGGAACCAAGAAATCAAACCAAATAGCATTGAATCGCAACATGCGGTTCTTTTGTGTTTCAATTCGGTTCTCGATTCGATTTATAGAGTGCCCAAATGGTTTATGGTTTGATTTGAAGGGTTGTACCGAAATGAACCACTTAAATTTGAACTTAACAATTTCTTATTGAAAAAAAAACGATAATCTTTAGTTTTAAATCCTATTGATACTTCAATCTAACTAAATTTATCTCTTTTTTTTTTTTTACTTGTTGTTTCTCATTAGGAAAAGTAAAAAAAAAAAAAAAATTCTTAACGTTTACCTTATTTTCTATTTTAATTCTCAATGTTTCAAAATTTTCATTTAAATTCTCAATATTTGCTTTTTTTTTTCTATTTTAGTTTTTAATGTTTTAAAATTTTCTTTTGAGTCCTCAACGTTTGTGAAATTTTAAAGGTTTATTATTTACATATTAATACATGCCAATATTCCATTGGTTAACACATTTCTATTAAATAAATAAAATGATAAAATATAAAAATTAATTAAAGCATTAAAAATTATAGACAAATATTAAAAATAATGAAAATTTATAAAAAATTGGAAAACAAAAAAAACAGAAATAAATTAAAAAATTACTAAGATAATATATTTAGTAATATATATACACCTGTATACATATATATACTAATATTAATTTCAAAATAAATTAAGAAAAGTTAACAAAAAAGGGAAAATATTAATTTTTTGTAATTTTTAAAATTTTATTAATTTATTTTAAAATTAAAATTAATATATATATGTGTATATATAAGTATATATATTACGAAATATATTATCTAATTTTTTTTAATTTTGCAGATTTTTTATTTTTCCCAATTTTTAATAAACTTTCATTATTTTTACTATTTCTCTGTAATTTTTTAATATCTTAATTAAATTTTAATATTTTATTATATTATTTATTTAATAGAAATATGTGGACTAATAGAATGTTGCCACTTGTCAATATGTAAATGATAATTTAATGCTATCGGTTAAAGTGATTAATTTATAAATTTTTATAAACGTTGAGAATTTAAATAAAAATTTTAAAATGTTAAAGATTAAAATAGAAAAATAAGTAAACGTTGAGGATTATTTTGTACTTTCTCGATTTAAAATCTAATGCTGTTGGTTATAAGGACTTATTTGCAATTTTTTTCAAATATTGAGAATAAAAATAGAAAATTTAAAACGTTAAAGAATAAAATAAAAAATAAAATAAATTTTGAGAATTTCTTTATATTTTTTCCTTTCTCATTTTAAAGCGGTTCGATTTAAAACTTCAAACAATTAGACGTATTCAATTCATTAAAAATTTAAATTAAACCGGTTTAAATGTTGTTTGACCTCTAAATAAATCCAAACTAAACCCCGAACACCTTTAATAAATATCATCTTATTTTTTTTAATTGTGTTCATTTCGTGTGCAAAAAGAAAAAAATAAACAAAAATTATAGTATTAATATGTTACATGGATTGATAAATTATATATAAATATTAATAAAAATTTAATAAATAAATATATAAATAATATTATTTTTATTTTTTAATATTTAAATATTATTTACCATTTTATGTTAGGTATTAATATTATTGAATATTTTTTCGTAGGCCGATCTTGCTTCTCTTCAAGTTACCCAATACGGTAAGTCAGACGAGAACTTCCTCAAACATATCCTTAGTCAAATGTAACAAAAGTGTAAGTAACTTCATGTTCGTAGCTTTGTCTTGTTCCTAAGAATATAATAAAAAACTTCGTTTTCTTGACACTGTTCGTTCGAGATGCCCATGCTGCTTCCCCACTTATAGTCTTACACCTTGTTCTCTTTCTCATCTCAGAACGAATGTTCCAGTTGCTTCACCCCCTACCCCACAAACAACCCCCCAACATCACCAAATCTCTCTTTCTTCCTCCTCCAACCGAAAACTCGAAACTAGAACCGAAACTAACACTCGGATCCAAAACTCGACAAGATGCATCGGATTCGAAACCCGAGATCCAAACCCAAAACCCATCCATCTCTCTCCCGTATGATCATGGCCCGTTCCCAATCCATGAGCCCCATAATCCCCCCAAAACCCCCGCTCCATCCCCAAACCCGAAAACCGGACCCGAGCACCACCCCAACTCAACCTCCCCTTCCCCGATCGTCTTTGTCCCCCTCCCCCTCCTCCATCTCCAAGTCTGGCCTGGTCTCTGACGTGGCGCGTAAACGCGCGGCTCTCCAGTCCCTGGGCGTGCGTCCAGACCACGATGCCGTCTCACGTGCGAGGGCCAAGCTTCGGGAGATCGATGCGGCGCTCTCGAAGAAGCTGGAGGAGATCGTACTGTCGAGGAGGCCGGAGACTGTGGAGAGACTGGAGTGGAGGGCGGTCCTAGCGGAGAGAGAGCGAGTGTGTCGTGAGGAAGCGGAGAGAGAGAAAAGTGCCTGTAAAGAGATCGTGGAGAGAGATGAGGCGTACGAGAGGTGCGAGAAGATGGTGAGAGCTGCGGAAGAAAGGCTAATCAGTGTTTATGAAGGTGCGGATGTGAGCGGCCGCAGCGGTGGCAGTGGCAGCATTGATGGTTTTGGTGGTATGAATTGCGACGTGAGTGATGAAATTGGGGGGCTGGTGAAAGAGAATAGAGAAAGATTGGATCTTTTGGGTCGGAAAATTCGGGTTTTGCCGGAGGGCCTGTTCGGGAGGTTGTGTGGATTTTCAGTGGTTAATGTTTCTAATAATCAGCTCAAGGTTTGTATCTCGTTACCCAGTTTCTGAAATTTTATTTATTTATTTCTTAAAAATTTTGTTTAGTTTTGATTGTGAGTTATTATTATGGGGTTGGAGAATTCTGTTACAGGTATCATGTGAAAAATATATGATGCTTGTAGGATTGAGGGTAATTAATTTATTTTAGGACAGATATTTGGTCAGGGATGCTGGGTTATAATATTCTTATATTGTGATTAATGAATTCAAGTCAATTCTAAGATAGAGATTGTTTGTTCATGATAAGTCTAACATTATTGTTTGTTGGTTTTGTTGGTTTTATCTGCGGGTTCTGGTTGATGATTGCTACAGGTGTATTCTATTTCAATTCAGGCACGAGACTTTTCTATTAGATCAGCCTATGTTGAAGATTTGTTATGTGTGTTTTTTTTTGGTGTTTGACTGGTAATTGATTTCACCTACTGGTTGTATGTATTTGTTTTGGACCGTGAGGGTACTATGCTGGTTTGAAATTATGTAGTTGGGCTGGACCGACATAGTTATGTCGATAACTGACTGAACAATTGTACAAATCAGAGTAATTAAGAATCTAAGTCTTGTAATTTGAGTTCTGGATCTTGGTGGACATTCTATTTGATGCAGCAGTTCATCTTGAGGGATGAACTTACAATTCAAAAGCAGGTCTTGCTGAATTTTTCTATCTTTCAGCATGCAAAGGTATAGTTGTATTGTATGTCTGCTAGAAATGCTTTTTTTCTGATAGTAATATAAAGAGTGAACGAGTTTTTGAGTGATTCCCATTACTATTTCGGTTGAAGGGTTCTTTATTATTAGCGATAATGTTTTTTGGTTTATATTGATGATATACAGGCCATTCCTGACTCAATCATTGCATTGAGCAATCTGGAGGAGCTTAATGTCTCTTCTAATCTTTTGGAATCCCTTCCAGAGTCGATTGGGTCTTTGCCTAAATTGAAAGTGCTAAATGTCTCGGGAAATAAGTTGAGTGCCTTACCAGATTCAATTTGTCAGTGCAGGTAATCTTAGTTTTAAAATTAGTGTTCATTTTATACTATGGGGAGCACACATATTTGGTATCTAATGGGTTGAGATGATTCAGGTCGCTAGTCGAATTGGATGTGAGCTTCAACAACCTCTCCTACTTGCCAACGGATATTGGCCTGGAACTCTCAAATCTACAGGTGCTTTCGATTCAATTGAACAAGATATGCTCCCTTCCGACTTCTGTTGGTGAAATGTGGTCCTTGAAGCATCTCGATGCTCATTTCAATGAATTGCATGGCCTTCCTATTTCAATCGGCAAATTGACAAAGCTTGAGACCCTTAACTTGAGCAGTAATTTTAGTGACCTGACTGAACTTCCTCGCACAATTGGGGATTTAAAGAACCTCAAGGAGCTGGATCTCAGCAATAACCAGATCCATTCTCTTCCCATTTCTTTTTGTCAGCTTGACAACCTAGTCATACTTAATTTGGAAGGCAATCCTCTTGAAGTTCCTCCGATGGATGTCGTGAGAGAGGGTGTTGAGGCTGTGAGGATGTTTTTATTAAGGAGGCAGTTTAATAAGGACGAAAGTACAGATGAAGGGGAGGAACGGGCACAGAATGGGTGGTTGATACATGGCTCGTGTTGGTTAAATTATTTCCTTTCTATTATTTTGGCAAGCCTTTCCCGATATTTGAGAGCTGGGAGAAGATCTGCTAATGACCATTATCTAGATCAGCAGCTCTGATTTGATGACTGCTGCACTCTCATACACCTTTCTTCTCATGGTTTATATACATTCAGTCTAAAAATGGGCTGGTTGGTGTGGAAGATTAATGGCGACAAAAACTACAAGAAGATCTGTTCATAGATATAAATTTGTCCACACCTTACTCCCAAGAACATCTACTTGGACGGTTTTTATTTTGATAGAAGAATATCCTATAGGATTCTTGTTCTTTCCTTGAATCTTTGGCATAAATGGTGAGAGACGGTTCCAGGCCATCCTATGTCAAAATTTGGTGGATGGGTGTCCAGTTGTGCCAGTGTAGAATATGCTATTGATTTCTTTAGTGTAAGATAGGAGAGCAGTTATTCAACTTTCTTGGATTTAGGAATTATTGACAGCATGCTAGCTATGTTGTCGTTAGTAAAGACAGTGCATGCTTCTATTATCTCCCACTACATCATCTTCAGCTGTCTTAATTGTTTGTTTTAGAATGTACCAGGCAGTTATGATTACTCGGAAAAGTTAAGATATGCAGACTGAAGGTTACATATGCAGAAAAGGTTTTGAGAGGGAATACTTCTCTATCTGCTGCAGACTTTGGCTTCACTGGATGGACACCGATGTTTCATGCATAGACCGCCTACGGGAGTAATCAGCTTAGCTTGCTCCAGCTAAGCGAGAAATCATGTGTTCAAAGAAAGTTCATTAATTCGAATTTCAATGCAATCAACCTGAACTTTGCGAGCATCTCGATTATGAGGATTTCTTGATTTTCTCCGAGGCAACTTCATGTTGGTCGATGATTGTCTGCTCAAGATTAGAGAAGTTCATGTCAAGTGCAAACATCCTTTCTTGAAGGGAACGAGCACTGTTTGTCAGGGAGTTGTTAGCCCTATTCCCAGTTTCCAGGTACGTGTACATAATGTATAGATCTTAAATTATAGTGTTAATATCAAGGAGTTATCATAGTGAAATGGAAAGCCTTTTTACATTCTCTTTGGGGATTGAAAGATGGTACTCTCGGAATGGGCAGTTGTGCTTGTGCCTAATGTGGGAACATTTTTTGAGTACTCTTCTACTACATTTCCTGATTTGAAAATTTATATTGCGAGTCCATGGTGGAGTCAGTTCAGGTCCTTTCCTCCAATTGCTGCTGCTGCTGCAGCAATAGCAGCGAATGCTGTCACGTTCTGTAGATTATTCCATGACGATTGACGTTCAACTTCTTGTATGACTCTGCACTGAGGCTTTGGATGGATGGAGACTGAACATGGTGGGAATGCAAGTGAAGAGAATGGAAACAGCGGCAAGGAGATTAAGTACATTTTTGCTTGTTTTGACAGTAATTGAGATGGAAGGAAAGAAAGTGGATGGATGGAAGATTGTTATAATATTCCCCACCCACCCCTCCCCCTTATTTTTTTAAATTCATAAATGTGATATTCAAGCAGTATTTAAGTATTTCATTGGAATATTTTTTCATTTCAATCCAATTTGGAGGGAATGGTTTTCATAGGATCTCATAGGAAAAAGATTCTCCTACAAATCCTTTCCACCTTATGCCCTCCTCTCATGCTCCCCTGATGCATTCCTCCCCATCCTGTACTATCCCTAGTCCTACACTGGAACACCTTTTTTTTTTTTTTAATATATATATTACTTGATTGTATTTATAATGTTTATCTTTAGGTTTTGTTTGATGCATCTGTTTTCGATCTTATTAGTGACTTATTATTGTTTGCTTGAATATTTGTGTTTAGTAGAAATAAGATATTAAAAAGATATAAATATATTTTTTAAAAAAATATAAGTTAAAATAATCATTTCTAATATATATAATATTTTTTTTAAAATTTTTATTTTAAAAGTATATAAATTTTTATTTTCCAATTTTGATACTTCAATCACTTTTTTTATCGTAATTATAAAACAGAAATGAGAAAGTAATTTTCTGAACACTAAATTTTAAATCCATACAAATCAAATGTAGATTAAATGAAGATAAGATTTAGACTAGAAAGAAAAAAGAAAAGACCATCAAAATAGGTTTTTAGTGTATGGATGTCATGATTTGCCAAGTTGTGGAGGGTCCATATTTTTTTTTTTTTATGACATTTGAAGTAAATTTTGAAAGAAATAGTGCATCACCCGAGGAGACAAGAATATATTATGATATACTTGTCTATGATGGAAGAAAAAAAAGAGGGATCAAGCTTCAAAAAGCAATATAAAAGAAGATAAATAAAAAAGAAAGACACTATTAAAGTATAAGGGCACTGCCTGTCACTCCAGCAAGATTAGAAGACGTGTGTGATTGGACGGTGCTCTAAGTTTGTGCCTTGAAAATATAGAACAAATAAATTCGAGCGTTGACATTAGGCTCATATGCTTCCATCTATTAACTCAATGAAATCTTTAACTGTGTAAGTACACTTGGCAGCAGTCTGGCTCTTTACGATACATGTGCGTTAAGCGGTAATCTAGTTATTCAAAGTGATTAATGTTTAAAATACTTAACCTCTATCCAAGAATTTGGTTAAGAGGTAAAATATAAAGAGCTTAAAATAGCTATATTGGTTATTAGATTAAATTTATTATTTATTTAGGTTTGACTCATTAGATTATGTGATAGAAACTAAGGAGTTTGGTTTATATATTAGGATGATTTAGGGAGAATTGACTTAATATGCTCAAAATATGGATTGTTGAACCAATCTGTCAACATTTAATCTTTCTTAGATAGGTTCATGCACTTATGAGAAAAACTATTGGTCTTAAGCCTATTAATTAGCTCATTCAAGATAATCATGAATTGAGTAAGTTTTATCTCATTTATTAATCACTTAAATGATCGAATTGATGCTATTTTACCAAGAGTCTATAAATACCAAGTATTTCTTTTCATTTGAAACTCTTAGAGAAAAGAAAGAAATAACAACGTTTCACGAGATCTCTGCTCTCTAAAATCAAATAAGCAATTTAAGTAAAGAATTGATCCTATTCGCTTAAATTATAAAGTGAACGCCTAAAGTCCTTTAAAGCTGCCTTATTTGTTACTTATGTATTTAAAACATTGTGATTATCTATTCTTCTTCATTATTTCGTTCTCACCTAATTATCCTTTCAGGTAATAGTTTGGTTTTATTTCTTTGAAGTCACATATAACACGTCACTTAAGTTGTAAGCACATAACTTCTCTAATTGGACTCTTACAATTATTCTTATTTTTCTATTTTAATCTTTAATGCTTTAAATTTTTCATTTAAGTTATCGACATTTTCGAAAATTTACATATTAATTCTTTTGACTTATGACATCAAATTATCATTTACATATTAATACGTGCTAACTTGGTTAACATATTTTTATTAATTAAATAAGATGTTAAAATATTAAAAATTAAACAAAGTATTAAAAATTTATAGGCAAACATTAAAAAGTAATGAAATTTTATTAAACAAATGGAAAATGAAGAAAAAAAATGAAAAATTAAAAAAAATTACTAAGGTAATATATTTAGTAATATATATACACTTATATACATATATATATTGATATTAATTTTAAAATAAATTAAGAAAAGTAAACAAAAATTACAAATATGGAAAAATATTAATTTTCAGGGATCTCATTCGAAAAAGATTCTCCTACAAATCCTTTCCACCTTATGCTCTCCTCTCATGCTCCCCAGATGCATTCCTCCCCTTCCTGTACTATCCCTAATCCTACAATGGAACACCCATTTTTTTTTTTTAATATATATTACTTGATTGTATTTATAATATTTATCTTAAGATTTCGTTTGATTCATCTATTTTTGATCTTATTGGTAACTTATTATTATTTGCTCTAATATTTGTATTTGATAAGAATAAGATATTAAAAAAATATAAATATGTTTTTTTTTAAATATCAATTAAAATAATTATTTTTAATATATAAAATATATATATTTAAAATTTTTCTCTTAAAAGTATGTGGATTTTTATTTTTTAATTTTGATACTTTAATCACTTTTTTTTATCGTAATTATAAAGTAGAAACAAATAAAATACAAACAAAAGTAATTTTTCAAATACTAAATTTTCAATCCATACAAATCAAACGCAGATCAAAAGAAGATAAAATTTAGACAGAAAAAAAAAAAAAAAAAAAAAAAGAGAAATCAAAATAGGTTTTTAGTGTATGGATGACGTCATTTCCCTTTTCTTTTTTTTTTCCTTTAAATTTCAAGATATAGAAATATCTCATCGACTATAATAAGTGGGGATACGATGGAGTCTAGAGTTGGGTCTAAACTGTTAGACGTAACCTTAGGATTGTCTTATATGCGAAGTTATATGAACTAAGTGGGCGAAAAGAGGACTTTAGGGATCAGGACAACGTCAATGACATTGAAGTTAAAAAGGGAAGAGTATTTGTATTCTAGAAATGTTTTGCAACCTTAATCAATGTGATATTGAAAGAAAGGCCCATACAAATCCATGTGACCCTAGGGCTTTTGTTCCTATCCCAATAGAACACACAGCATCTTTCACTTTCTTCCCCTCCAAAGCCTTCTTAACCACTTGTATACATCTTGACTGATCATTGGTTCGATTGCATGAATGAATTAAAGCCTTTGTCATTCTATCACCAGCAGTGGGGAAGAAATCTGGGAAAGCTCCATTGATCTAAGATTCATCCTTCAATCACTTTCTAGGAACATTATTTAATCTCGAAATTTGTCTTTAACCTGCCTTCTCGACGAAAAAATCTTGTATAATTATTATATTCCGAGAGGGACTAGTGAGTAGTTTCACCCCCCGCTCTCTATTGGAAACTGTTTATAAAAACATATGCGCAAAACTTTGATACTCATGAACTGCTTAGGTGTAGGCCATGTCATGAACTACCTCCATATACAGTTTGTTTTAGTCTCTTAGTTGTAAAATAAATTAAAAGTTTAGAACTCAGTTTAGCATTTCACTTTTTCAACGTGTATTAAATAAATGTTAGGAAGCGATAAGGATAACTTGATAGATGCTTGAATCATTTGCATGTTTTCGACCATGGGCTCGCACCATTTTAAACTTGCTGTGCTGCATTTGACCCAAGTTACATGGTGATAGTAATAGTAACTACGGTTGTAATTTTAAGGTTTTAATGATGATAAAGGTGGTGATAGTGGTAGTGAGATAGTAATGAAAAAGAAGGATTCATTTTATTTATTTATTTTTTTTTTTGAGAGATTTTAAGTTGTTCTATTTTAAAAATTTTGTACCACCAGATTCAAAGAGTAAAAATTTCTGCAGGGGCATTATGGGGTTTTTTCCAGCGTAGATTAATTTGGTAAATCAAACATGTATCATAGGTTTTATACAATATGTTAAAAATTTGCAAATCAAAGGGCTACTAAAAGTTGCATCTTTGGCAGAGAGTTGATGTCAATTATACATATAATTAATATGTGAAAACTTCAAAAACATATGTTTGTATATAGAGAGAGAGAGACACACACACATGCGCTCAAGGAGTACACAATCCCAATGTGGCTACTTAAAAACAAAAAGAAAAAAAAAATTATTTAAGATTAAACTATAAATGATTACATGACTTAATAACTCATAATACTATTATAATAAATTATTAAGTGTAGTTTCTCATCGTTATGGCATGTAAGTAATTATTTAAAACTTTTTGTTTCATAGAAAGTATTTGTTTGAAAAAAAAAAAAAAACATCACCAATTGTCTCTAATGTCATTATAAGTTACGGTGCCTTTTTTTTTTTTTGTTTTTTGGTTTTGGTCAAAAAGTTACGGTGGTCCTTAAATAGTAGTTTTTTAAAAACCATGTTTCATGGGACGAGAAGACAAATACACTCACTTAACTTTAACGATATAGATGTGCTGAGACAGCAAACAAGCTCAATGTCATGGGATCCTGTATTCCATATGAAAAAATGGCTAACGCTATTATATAAGATAAAAGATATGTTGAAAGCAATTAGAAAAACAAGTTGAAAAATCTATAAAGGTTTTATTTCTTTCCATTTTGTGAACTGCTCAGTATCTTCCTAATGATTATGACGAATGTGTATATATTTCTTTATTTTTTGTACTAACAATTAAAAATTGTTACGAATAGCTTAACTCACTATTTCATTCCTTCAAGACGCCACGGACGGATTTAGGGGAGAGGCTTCGATAGGAGACTAAGTGGGCTGCACAAGCTTCAAAAACGAAAAACTAATTATTACATTTATTTGGAAAAAAAAAAAAGAAAATTTATATTATATTTAGAAGTAATAATTGTAGTTAAAACTTATTTTTTAATCTTGAGTTACGATAGACATCAAGAAGATCTCTTCTGCAAAATAATGTTTTGTTGTACAGCACTTCAATTTTCAAGACATTCGATTGCATTTTTGTTTCATTTTTTCCTACCATGAATCATTTTCCTTTAATCTTTGAGGAGAAGGGTTCAATTGCCACATTTTTCATCAACTTTCCTATTAGCTACTTATACTTTCTTTTCCTCCTTTATTTCTCGATATTTTCCTTTGTTTAGTTTTCTTTCTTCCACATAATTCCAAATAACATATTTCCCTCTCCATTATTTTCTTCTTCTTCTTTTTCCATACTTATATTCTAATTACTCTTAAGTTGTTATTAATTTGAATACCTTTCACACATCTTTTTAATATGTTTTAGTAATAAAACTATTTAGGCATTATATATAATAAGTTTTGAAGAGAAAGTAATAACAATAAAATTTCAATTTCTCATAAACATTAGTTAACTAAATCAAATTTTTTAACATGCAACTGTCTTAATGCAAATTAAAGGTATAACCGGTTTCTTCTCAAGAATTTAATCTATTTCTATTATATATTTAAAAAAACTGCATTCCTTTTTTTTTAATAATGTCAATTATATATATATATAATGTATTGTGATTCCAAAGATAAGTGGACATGCTCTTATAGTATGAATAATTCTATATTGATTTCAAGAAGGTATACTCGGTCTGCAATTCTTTGGTTTTGCATCCATCCTTACAAGATCTTGATTTAAAGATATATATAAGATTTCGCTTTTTTTAGCGATATAATTAATAAATTAGGGTTAAGCAAATAGATTATTCCTATTAATAATGGTAGTACTTATCATTGGCTCTCTTATTAACTTTGAGTTATCCTTTGATTACGAACAATAAAGAATGTGCATAAAGCTTTCTATGGCTAAGCCAATTAGAGCTTTTTAACGCTCAAAAGGTAAGAAAAAAATGATAAGAGTATGCTTTTAGGAGAATATAAAAATAAGTATCAATTCTTATATCTGAAAATCTTATTCTTATTTATATATTAAAGGTGATTATTTTTTATGATACATTGTAGATCTTGATTGGTTAGTATAAGATTAGATGAGATGGCATTGTCAACACTCGATGGAACATCCTTCCCTCTATTAGAGACTTAAGAGATGAACCTATCTTATCGTGGTAGGTGATCGCTCTAATTCAATGACTAAATAGTAATCTATACCATAAGTAGTTAATCGATATTAAACGAAAAGAGAAATTGGACACTAAATGAGGTAAGTGCTCGAATCATAGCTTAATGGTTTCTTTGATCGTGGTTTTTGAAGGGAACGAGAGTAAGCCTCATGCAAGCATTGTGGATAGTGAGCAAGCTTGTTCGGGGTTTCAGAAGACCTTTCGAGTGGAAGATGGGGCTTGAATTTGCTCGGAACACGTGTGAGCATGTTAATGAGTTTACATAACTTGAGCTAAGTTTTTTAGTAACTTATGAGGTTCGAGTCAGATATTTCGGTAGGCTTAAGTGTTGAGAGCCCTTACGGTGGGAATTGAGCGTAAACACATGTATATTTTGTCATATAAGTAAAAAGTATTTCCCCTTTGTCGAATAATCATTGTACTTGTTTTGTTACATTACAATCATCCAATTGGATGAATATAACAATATTGATATTACCCGTTATTGCCATTTATGAGTATAATTTTCCCACGAGCTACCACCGATACTACTATCTATTGTGTCTATGTGCCGTACGCACGCACAACCCCGGGAGTGCGTTCAGACTAGGACGTCGTCTCACGTGCGAGGTCCAAACTTCGGGAGATCGACGCAGCGGTCTCGAAAAAGTTGGAGGAGATGGTACTCTCGAAGAGGTGGGAGACCGTCGACATGCTGGAGTGGAGTGAGGTTCTGGCAGTAAGACAGAGATTGTGTCGTGCAGAAGGGGAGAGAGAGAAGGGTTTGTATAAAGATATCATGGAGAGAGAGGAGGCGTACAAGAGGTGCGAGAAGATGGTAAAAGCGGCGAAGGAAAGGTTGATTAGGGTTTTTAAAGCAGCGGAAGTGAGTGGCACTGGCAGCAGCGGCGTTGGTGGTGTGAATTCGGACTTAAGTGATGAAATTACGAGATTGCTGAAGGAGAATAAAAAAGGTTGGATCTTTTGGGGCGCAAAATTAGCATTTTACCCGAAGATGCGTAGATTGCTAGCGATTAATGTTTCCAACGATCAGCTCAAGGTTTGCATCTTCTTGCGCATTCTTTGAAATTTTGATTTCTATTAGTACTTGTGATCTGCATAGGATTTTTTATTTATTTATTTTTAAAGTTTTGTTTAGTTTTGATTGTGAAATTTTATTAGGGAGTTGCAGATTTGTGTTACAGGCTGTATCAAGCTTTTTGTCAATGCTAGGAGTATATAAATTTTATAGCATATGCAGTCATCGAAGCACCTTATTGCTGCTTCTAATAAATTGCAAGGCCTTCCCAGTTTAATATGCAAATTGGGAAGTCTTGAGATCCTTAACTTTAATTCGAATGACCTGACTGAACTTCGAAACATGATTGGGTGCTTAAAGAACCTTTAAGGAGATGGATATCAGCAATAACTCAGATCCATTCTCTTCCTGGTTCCTTTTGCCAACTTGACAATCTCATCAAACTTAATCTGTATGACAATCCTCCTGAATTGCCTCCAATGGATGTCTTGAGAGATGGTGTTTGAAGCTGTGAGGATGTATTTAAGGAGGCAGTTCAATAAAGATGTAAGTAACGATGAGTGGACAGAACAAGTGGTTCCGCTTGATTATTTTGAAATCCCTTCCCTGATATTTGAGAGTTGGGAGATGATCTGCTAATGACCATAATCTAATTTGAGAGGACATACATCTCTATCTGCTGCAGACTTTGGCTTTACCGAATGGTGATGGATGTTTGCTTTGCTTGCACTCCGTCTGCAAGAGCAAGTCGCTGACCCTACTTGGGCTAAGCAAGACTTCATGGGTTCAGAGAAAGTTCATTTGTCCCAATTTCAGTGAAACTCAATCCCAACTTTGCGGTCATAGTGATCGTGAGATTTCTTGGTAGTCTCCAAGGCAACTTCGTAATTGTTTGAGGATTGTCTGCTCAAGAACAGGGAAATTTACACCAAGTGCAAGCATCCTTTTCTGAAGGCAAGATTTTAATTCTAGAACGAGCAGTTATCGTCTCTATTCCCAGTTTCAGGTATATGTACATAATGTGTAGATAATTCTGCTGGAATGTCCAGTTGCCCATGATCTGGGGAATATATTTCAGAATCCTCTTCTACTACTCCAATCCGGTTCCTGATTTGAAATTTTAAATTGCAGATCAACATTGCTGGTGTAGCTTGCGGAGTCGTTTGACTACTCGTGTGATCCTGCAGCAAGGCTTTGTATGGAAGATGAATGGAAATGCATGAAGAGAATTAAGTTGATTTTTGCTTGTTTTGCCAGTTACTCTGATGGAAGAAAGAAAGTGGAAGAAAAGATAGTTATGGTGTTTTGCTTTATTTTTTTTAATATATTTAATAATTTAATTTTTTTGTACTAAGTATCTTATTGAAATTTATTCCTCATTTAATCCTATTCCAAAACAATGGTTTTCAGTGAATTAAAGGAAATAATTATTCATTAGGTGGTGCCATTTATTTCTTTTAGGTATGCTAACTAAAGGGGATACCTATTAGTAAGGATTTTGCTATTACCTTGTAATGGTTAAGTTCGGTATCATCATTTCATCATTTTCTGGTTTATATGAAAAACTATCACAAATGTGCTAGAATGCTTCGGTTCACTTAGTAGGTATATTTATCTAGTTGTTGGTCCACTCGGGCTGCGTGTGTAAATTTTTTTTTTTTTTTTTTTTTTTTGCATTTAATAAAAAAAATAAAATATATATTTATTTTAAACTTATGGTAAAATATTTAGTATTTACTATCATAAATTTCAGTTTTAATTTACCTATATAATTTATAATGATTTCTTTTAAAAAAATCATAGGAATAAAAGAAATTATAGAAATTGTGAAAAAAAAAGTGGCTTTATTAAAAATTGTAAAATAAAAGAAATAAGAAAGTGACAAAGAAAAAAAAGAGGGAGAGAAGAAAATAGAGTATAGTTTTATAGAGTGGAAAAGAGAGATTAGATAAGGTATTGTATGAAAAAATAATTTTATCTATGATATAAGTTATATATAATTTTATAATATTATTTTAATATTTATTTTTATGTTAAATAATATTTAATGTTGGTTCAAATAGTAATTTCAATTATGATGGATACGTAAACTTTTAAAAGCCTTTAATAATATAGATAACAAAGGACCATGCACATTATTAAAAAAGGTAAAAAAATAACTAATATGATAGGAGATAATCACAGCATTAGCATATTTAAAAAAAGGAAGTTCTCATGTAGATAAAATAAGGAAAAATATAATTGCCTTTTTAACTCATAACTGTAAGTGTGTATAGCTGAAAATTAAAAATAGGATGATGGAAAACAGGAAATGGTAAAATCTAAATAAATAGAATAAATAAGGCTAAAAGTTTAATAATATGGTTAAAAGAAAATGTATTTGATTAATATATATCTTATCTTCTATATAATTAAAGGAGTTGCACTACTTTTGGTGTCTTTGGTGCTTTGATCTTGTTTAAAGTTTTAAATAAGTGCAACATGGTTTATTGATATTGTTAAAAGGTTATACTATTCTCGGTATCATAGGTATTTTGATCATATTAAAAATTTTAATATTATACTAACAGTTAGTATACTTAGCATGTGCAAAAACCAAATTTAACTAATATTAGAAAATAGTGCATGAATGGCTATGATATCAATGAGAAAAAAAGGAAAGAAAACAATAACATTAATAATTCTTGAATAATTAAAATTGAAAGAATGCAACAACAGTAATATAGTAAAAATCCTTGAGGAATGAAATCTTGACTAAGAGTAGGGGAAAAAGTTAATGTAAATTGTATAAGTAATATGTAAGAGTTGAATAAATATAAAATATAGGAAATAATGATTAAATATTTTAATTTTTTAAATATGCTAAAAAAGATTTATTGTTATCTGAATATATTTAAATTTTTGTAAATATATTGATATAGAGATATTTGAGGCCTTCTAAATTTGCTAAAGAAGGTTTATCTGTATCACAATAACTTCTATTTATCTACTATCAACAAAGAGATAAGGAAAAACAGTTGCCATTAACAAAAAGATAGGGATGAATGTGGAGTGTGTATTATAATTTTGGAGATTTCAAACACATTTAAAATTGGAATATAAAATAGACAATAAAAAAAGGTACAAAATAAAGGTATATGATTAATTAAACTATATGAATGATCGTTAATCCAAGAAAGAAAAAATTTTTCAGCTAAAATTGCAAATAAAAGAAGAAGGAAAGGAATAATAATAATAAGATTGCAATTACTTTTAATTTACTTCATCGAATATGTAGTTATGTGCTTACAAAAACATAATTAAGAATTTTTTAGTGTAGCAATGGCAATAGCCCATTTTTTCATTGTTATTGAAAAAATGCAATTATATAGGGAATGTTAAGTTATGATTAATAATTGACTCCTTATTGAATTAACAACATTAAATTTAATTCAATATGTACTATCTTATTCATAACAATGTTAATATCTTGAGATTATATAGTGGTAAAGTTAAGTGATTATTAATACGTTACTATATTTTCTTTTCTTCTTTTTTTTTTTTGGCCCTCAATAGTTTACTCCATTGAAGTTACGATTTAAATAGGTATGTTTTTTTTTAAACTTTCACAAGTATAAAAGTAATAAAGTGATATTATATGCAATGATTGATGGATATTCATAAAGATGTATGAGAAAAAAATATGAAATGTACAATGACAATAATACATTAATTATTCATCAAATAAAAATAATCTTATGTAACAACAAAAGAGATATTAATTAAGGTTTTTCAACATTAGGAAAATACATAATTACATAGTTAATTACATGTAAGAGTAAGAATTAGAGATAAAAAAAAAAGTTTAGTAGGAAAGCTAGTGAAAAATATTAACAACAAATAGCATGAATAATTTGTCTTTCTTAATACGGTGACAATATTGCTAATTATATATTATTTGCTTCATCTTGCAAATTGTTGTATGCTTGCAAAAATAATGAAAAACAGAATGAGTTGTTTATAATTTAGGGAAGTTATTAAATAGAAACTAATTCTTTGAAATTATATCAAATAATAACTAATAACTGAATGAAAAACTAAACAATTACCAATAACCCAAAAATTTAATCACATAAATAGAATAGTCTCTCTTTTTTTCCCATTTTTCTTTACATTCATAAGAAACTTACACTCAAATAAGGTTAATTAGGAATATATTTAAAATCTTAGCATATAGATTAGATATAGCAAGAATTTTTTCATAATTTAACATGATGTAAATTTATAGATAACTAAACAATACAAAATTGCTTCAAAAATTTATTAAATAAATAGAAAATTCTCTTTTTGCCAAATTTGTTTTATATAGTTAAAAAATACATTTCCCAATTTAGGTTCATCATACTTGATAATCTAATGGCATAAACATTGATCTCCTAAATATAATAGATTAGGTTCAAATCTACCTCTTGTTGTAATCACCAAAAAAACATGATTTAAATTTAGTTAACAATTATATTTTAATAAATTTCCATATAATTCCCCTTTATACTTTTATATGAGCTACTTTCATACATTTGTTTAGATCACACGATGAAGATGCTTTTATTTAATTTTTAATAATTTACCATTATGATTATTTTTATTTAACAATTATATATATTTAATGAGTTTCCACGTAATAGTCTTATACACTTTCATATGGACTACCTTGATACATTGGTATTAATACATACACTATATATGCTTTCATTTTTTTTTTTTATTAAAGGTCGTGATATATATAGGATTTTAAAGATAATTTTTAATATTTATTTTCGTAAGTTTCTTAAATGCAATTTTTTAACTATATAATTGTTTTGCAATTGAGTCTTTGTGCATTTGATTATATATACTTGTATGCACAATAGGGTGCCCTATTTTCTAATAAAAAGTGAAGATTTTTTTCTTAATAATATGGAATAGATTAACAAATGGAAGATTAATTAATGATATTTACATTACATCCTTGCAATTTGTTTTTTTTTTTTTTGTGTATATGTATCAACAATTTATCAAAATAGGATACAGTTAAAGAAATAAGAAACTGTTTTAGAAAACTTGATGCCCTTGAACATAGAAAGAGGAAAAGGATAACAAGAAATAATGTGGAAGAGAGAAAAAATTAAAGTGGGAATAAAAAAGATTATTGAAATATAATGTAGTTTATCAAATATGGGAAACAGAGAGAGGAGAGAGAGAGGAGAAAGATGAGGCAATTATTGCAACTGGGAAAATAACATACAAAAAATATTAAAATTTATGATATAAATGTGGAAACAAATAGTAGTTAAATGATAGTTAAGTGCCCTTATTAGCTTAAATAATATAGATATAACAGTAGCAAACTTTATATTTATTCAAGATGATTTCTTGATTATCTCCATGATCCACGTTGAGAAGTTGCTATCCACATGCAAATGAGTAGTTATTCACTATACAATTATAATATCTTGGAACCTAAGAGTACCACAACCTGCCATATATTCCTAGTTTTCTAATGACACGTTAAGATTTTAAAACTAACTACAATCTCTAAAATCATTTTTAGTAATTATCATTAGGTACAACAAAACAAATTTCCACAATTTAGACCAATCACAACAGCCTAAACAACACATAAGCAAGTCATCTCTACAATAATCATACTTTAAAAACAATATTCTCATCTTATATAAAAATAGAGCCTAACAATAAATCTAAACCACATATTATCATTTAGCTCCATCAATCATTCATAAGTCACCAATATATAATTATAAATGCCTCTCAAACCCAACCTGCTAGTAGAAGTTCCAATCATGGTGTAAGTAACATCTTCACCTTAATATTTGCATTTGTAAAAATGAAAGAATGAGTTGAAATTCAATACATGATGCACAAGTACAAACGGATGTCAAGCCAAGTCATACACATGCATATAATACAAGTTACATCAAATATAAAACAAATAGTCAATTAATTATCTTGTTTAAGCTAAGAACCAACAAAGGGGTACTCATGACCCCACTAAACCTTGATTTTTATCCACATATATAGGTAGATATAAATATATATTTTCCTTTAAATCCTTTACACCCAAGTCCCAAGTCCAGAGTCCAAAGACTATAAAGCCTAGAATTGTAGCTACGTTGTCTCAAATAAAAGTGTACTAGGGAAACCTCGCATATAATTAGCAATTGCTCCTTTAAAGATTTGCTACTGCTAGCCTTTAGAGCGGGCAGGTCAAACATAGTCTGTAAACCATTCATTTAGACCGAATATCGATTAGTCTAATTAGATCTTTTCTACCCTTGTAAGTACAACCATACAAATGAGCACCACATATCAGGAAACCTGAATCTGAATCAATTATAAAGCATGAATCGAACGTAAACTCAAATCTAATGACCCGATAATTATAACAGTATACTTATCTCAATCTTTCATTCTAAACAATTTGATTCAAACATCTTAAGTAATCTAATCATCTTTGGATTACACTTCTTAAAGGTTCCTTAAACTCTTACCTTACTCTAGGATTCTAAGAATAACTAAAGTTAAATAAGAGGGAAAGATCAACATTTGGCTTAGAAAGAAATATTAAAATACTTGAAAAGAAGATTTGGAGATTTTAAGAAAGGAAGTTTCAAATGGAGTTTGATTCTTGTGAAACATGTTTGTAAATAAGTTATAATATTTAAGATGCTTGAAAATTGATGGGAATCAGGCTACGGAACCATTGACTTGTAGCTGAGTCTGAAGTCTAGAGACTGGTAAGGTGAATCTTCTTGCTTTAACCAACTTCTATCGAGGCTGAGTATCTCCTTGTTGACTAACTCTGCATGTCGAGTCGAATGACTGCCCATCTCTTGGAGATTGTATGCCGAAATGCAGAATGCCGAGACAGCAGTTAATCATCACTCTCTCACTCACTCATACTCGAGCCAACTACTTGCTCAACCTTACTATTGCTGAGAGGCTAAGAGACTGGTACCGAACTAATCCTTAGTTGCTCTTACCTAGATAAGCAATATGCTTGTACTCTTTTGTTTGCATCCTCCAACGGCATCACCAATATATCTCTGTCACGTATACAGGAACACATGTAGAATCAACTGCACTAATCATTGCTTGTCTTGAATATTCATTTTTACCCTTTCATATTCTTGTACATTGCTTCTTTAAGATAATACCCTTTTTTGTGTTTACTTTATTGGATATAAATACCCTTTGTATCTGTAACCATAATCATTAGACTGACATTAATATACTTCACATTTTTTCTCTTGTAAACATTGCTTGTTTACTTTTCATTTTACTTTTATGGTAACCATTAAGTAAGGCTAGATGACGAGTAACCTCATTGGATCAATTCGTACTTCATATCGAGTTATGCTGTGACTCCTCGAAAGTTATATCGGTGCGTTATATCCTTTAAAGCTATTCATGGGTTTTTGCCTACCCTTTTGTTCGCTCTTTTGCACATTCCCCATTACTCTTTTGAAGCTTTTGGCAAGCTTGAACCTATCCCTACGACCGACCTTGTCTATTCTTAGCTGCGATCCGCATCATTTTAATATCAGAGCAAAGGTTTCATTTGAGTTTTAGTTTTTTTTCAAAGTTATGTTTATACTCTGTTTTGCACATGTGAAACAAAGCAAGTTACTGTGTCTATCTAATTGCTATGCTCGTTAGCTGTTACTTTTTTGGTTTGTAGAAGTACTTGCTAAAATACCTAATTGAAGAGTTTGAGCTTTAAATCTACAGAGAAAATGACAGACCCAAGTGTAAACGTTGGTGTTGAAGATGACAACAATGGAGTTGTCCACCATAGTTAACAATTTCAGGGAACCCCTAAGTGCACTAACGAGAGACTTAATGAAGTGGTTAACCTCTTAGTAGATTTTAACCTAAGCTATTCATGCGTTGGCTTGCCGACCGACTGAAGCCGCATATAACACCTTACAAACTGCTCAACCTGCGAGAGGTTAGAACCTAGCTCGACAAGTTTAAGGTGGAGGAGTAAGCGAACGAGTAAGAAGAAGGATTGACTTAAGAAATTTAGAAGAAGAAGATGAGGAAGAGTATTGTGAAGAAGAAGAGCGAGTGTGAGTGCGAGCACAAGCACCCCAAGCCTCTAACCATGTAAAACTTTGGATTCCGAGTTTCAATGGGCTTGGAAGTGCGGATGAATATTTGGAATGGGAAGATAAGGTGAAGCGTGTGTTTGACTATTACCTATATGAGGATTACGAGAAAGTGAGAACTGCTGCTGTTGAGTTCTCTAGATATACGCCATGTTGTGGAAGAATTTTCAAACTATGAGAAGACGAGAAGGCTATAAAGAGATCAATACTTAGCATGAGATGATGAGAATACTCAAAAACAAGTTTGTGCCGGATACTTATCTACAAGATTCTTTTACTCAACTTTAGGAATTGAGACAAGGAGGCCGATCTATTAACAAGTATGTCAAAGAGTTTCAAATGCTTATGATCCGCTATGAAATGAAGGAACCACCCGTACGAACAATCTCTAGGTTCATCACTAAATTGAGAGGTGACATTTAGGATATTGTAGAACTCTAATGATTCACAACAATGGATAAAGCCATCCGAATAGCTTAATGAGTGGAGAGATAGAAAAGAGGCTAAGTATTGACCAGGTTGTCGACTAGCCGACTAGGATAGGAAAGTCACTGAGCTCAGTTAAGTACTGAGCCGATTCGAAAGGTGAATGTCCGAGCAGAATAGAGGGCCGACTTAATAGTGATGTGTTGACGTAAACTTATGAGAAAGGGCAAGGATCTAGTAGGAAGACAAGCCAGATTCATTGCTTCAAGTGCTAAGGGTTTGAACATATGGCTGCTCAATGTTCGAACCAAAGAACTATGATCATCAAGGGAAACGTCCTGAAGCTGGAAGTGGAGAGTACTGATGAGGAATCTGAGGAGGAGAACACTACCAAGAAAGAAGTTTATCAGGAAAACGAACTCATTAAAGAGGATGTGTTTGTTAAGGACTTAGATTAGTTGATCATGGTTATCCAACACATAATGAACATGGAACCCTTACATAAGGGTGAATGATCGGTTGAGCACGTTAATTGTGAATAGTGGAAGTTGTACTAATGTAACATCAATTAATCTAGTCATAAGGTTGAAATTGCCGACTATTGTACATCCGAGACCGTATAAGTTGCATTGGTTGAGTAAGAAGGAAGCACTACATGTCACTCAATAAGTACTACATGTCACTCGGTAAGTACTACGTGTCACTCGGCAAGTACTACTGCCGATCACTATTGGAAATTACTCCAACGAAATTCTCTACGATGTGCTACCTATATGTGTCTCACACATGTTGCTTAGTTAACCATGGCTGTTTAATAGGAGAGTTATCCATGACGAATATAGGAACACATATATGTTCGAGAAGGATAACTAAAAGATTACACTAAACCCGATGCCATCGAGTGAAGTTAATAAACTGTAGACAAAACTAGCTCACGAATCAAAAAAGGCTCTAGTGATGAGTAGAGCCAAACTCCAAGAGGCTATTGATGCTAACAAACCAACCCTTATGTTGGTTAAGCGTTTGCTAGATAAAGGAGCAGGGTGAATTACCCGAACAAGTAAAGGTGCTACTGGATGAATATGCCGATCTGTTCCTAGAAGAGTTGTCCGAAGGGTTACCCCCTGATATGGATTCATAGATAAACACATAGACCCAATATCGTAGTAACCAAAGGGGATGGGTTCAAGCAGTAAGATGGCTCGAAAAGTAAATGATAGTCGAGGGATGAGCAGGAGTTCCCGTGCACCGACGATGGATATGATGCACCAACGCCTCACATAAGCTTAGGTTATACTTGATATGACGCACAAGTACGGCCGGAGGTTACTTGCTATTAGTCCACACTTGAATAGGCTAGATAAGAGTAATTCAAGAGTAAGCAAAAGGACACTTAGCTCGAGAAAGAGTAAAAAGTTCAATATATTTTTCTGTGTATCTATTAGCTATTACATTATGCGAGTATTTATAGTAACTAGTTAGGGTAAGTCCTAAATTACAAAAAATTACAGAAATGGATCCCTACGTGCTAAGCAAAGAGAATAATTTACAAGGAAAGCATGAAATTGTGCAAAAAGAACATCCTTCGTCAAAAAGGACAGCGCGCGTGCGTTTTTACTCAATCTATAGTTTTAATAATACTGCGAGTTGAGCAAGGGTAGGACTTATGATCCAATAGGGTTAGCATTAACCATTCGGCACTCTAATCATTAGGGTCGAACAAGAGTTGGTTCAGGGACGGATCACACTTGGGTCGACCTCGGATGGTCAGCTCTTGGTAGTTGTCAGATTGACCTCAGCATTGTGGAGATAGTTGTTTTCCTTATTTGGTGCTTGGATTGGAATGTTATGGAGGGGTTAAATCCATAGGTCAGTTGGTCACCTCGACAACTTCTAAGATGGTATGGAGAACGAAGTAGCTCGGCAAATCAAACTAGGGAAAACACTACTCCTTAGCGCTTAACTCTCCTCGGACAGCTCAATGGACCATATAAGAAAGCTCTTGGGCTTAGGAGCAAGTGATCGGTTCTTGATCCTTATCATCCTCTCTGGGTTGTTTGAGATTTGGGATCAAATCTAGTTCGACTTCAAGTTGCTCATCCTAAAAAATGTAAGGTTAGAGATCGGTGATGTTAAAGGAGTCCAAGACTCCATATCCTCAGATAATTCAATCATATAGGCATTAGGATTAATCTTTTCAAGCACTTTGAAAGGTCCGTCAACTTTGGGAGACAACTTACTCTTCCTCAAGTTTGGGAACCGATCTTTGCTTAGATGTATCTAGACTAATTCACCTAGCTAAAATTCTCTCTTCCTCTATCATCTACCTCGCTTCTTGAGCTTAATATTAGCTCAGCTCAATTGTTTTACAATCTTTTAGTGCATAACTTTGATAGGCTCTAATCTTTCTACGGTTGGTTGGTCATCATCAAGCCTCGGCTAGGGTGCTTGTTCCATCGATAGCTCAAGGTTGAATCCATAGGTGACCTCAAATGGCCACATGCTTATTACGTTGTAGGCAATCCTATTGTAGGTAAACTTAATGATTAGTAGGTACAGATCTCAGTCCGCCATGTTTCGTTTAATAGCAACCCGCAGTAAAGTTCCCATGGTTCTATTGACAACCTCAATTTGCCCATCAGTCTATGGATCACAAGACGTACTATATAGTAGCTTAGTTCCCATTCGCCTCCACAGTGTCCTCCAAAAGTGGCTCATGAACTTTAGGTCTTTGTCCAAAACAATGGTTTTGGGAACTCCGTAAACCTTGATTAGCTCCTGTAAAAAAAGAAATGAGATAGCCAAAGCATCGTTAGTTTTGGAATAGGGCACGAAATGTACCATCTTACTAAACTGATCTACAACTACTATGATGGAGTCCTTCCCTCAGGACATCCTCAACAATCCTAACACGAAGTCTATACTTAGCTTGAACTATAGTTTAGTTAAGACGAGCAAAGGTAGATAATGTCTTTGCTCATCTTGGCTCTTTACTTTCCTGCAATTCGCACACCTTTCTAACGTGGACTGTACGTCTCTCATCATTATCGGCATAAAGAATCTCGCAAATAGTACTTTATGGGTTCAGCATTGGCCAAAATGTCCTGTTCATCTACCTCTATGCGCCTCGCGCATTAGTAATTCTGTTAAGGAGTAGGTTGGGATACATAGCCTCCTTTTCCTGAAAAAGTATCCATCTTCCCTGTGATAATCGTCCAATGTCTATCCTTCATTCCTCACATCGAGTGTAGATAAGACCAAAGTGTGGGTCCTTAACATGCAATCCCTTTATGGTTAAAAAACCAAGTAGCCTTGTTTGCAACTCGATCATGAGGGTATATCGTTTCGATAGGGCGTCGGCCACTATGTTGTTCCTTCCATTCTTGTTTTTTATAACATAAGAAAAACCCTTCATGAACCCAACCCATTTAGCTTGTCTCTAAGATAACTTCGGTTGGCTCTTTAGGTATCTCAAGGATTCATGGTCGGTGTAGATCATAAACTCCTTAAGCAGCAGATAGTGTTGCCATACTGTTAAGGCTTGGATTAAGAAGTAGAACTCTTTGTCATAGACAAAATAATTGAGCGTAGCTCCTCAAAGTTTCTTGCTGAAGTAGGCAATAGGCCAGCCTTCTTGCATCAACATAGCACTTATGCCTAGTCCGGATGCATCACACTTTACTTCAAACACCTTATCAAAGTTCGGTAGAGCTAAGACAGGGGCTATAGTTAGCCTCTCTTTCACTTCCTCAAAACTCCTCCCTTCTCTCTCTCCCCATTTAAATTCAATATTCTTCTTTGACAATTCGGTAAGCAGGGTTGCAATCGTACTGGAATCCTTTATGAATTGGTAATATAACGACACTAGGCCATGGAAGCTTCTTACATCTACAAAGTAAGTCGGCTCAGGCCACTCTATGATCACTCTTATTTTCTCATCATCGACTCGGATACCATCTCCACTCACAACAAACCCTAAGAAGATTACCTCGGATCAGAAAAAGTCACACTTCTTTAGATTGGCGTAGAGTTGTTCAGCTTAAAGTTTTGTAAGGACTCTTCGGAGATGCTCTTAGTGAGTCTCCAAGTCAAGGCTATATACCAAAATGTCATCAAAATAAACTACTACAAACCTTCCTAGTAATTTTTAGAGCACATGATTCATCGAGCACATAAATGTGCTCGGTGCATTGGACAATCCAAATGGTGTTACAAGCCATTCATATAAACCATATCATGTCTTGAATGTGGTCTTCCACTCATCACCTTTACGCATTCGAATTTGATGGTATCTAGATTTAATGTCAATCTTAGAGAACACTGTTGCTTCGCTTAATTCATCTAATATGTCATTGATCCTAGGTATAGGATACCTGTACTTTATGGTGATTCAATTAATCACTTGGCTATCCACACACATCCTCCATGACCCATCCTTTTTTGGCACTAATAAGGCCGGAATGGCATAGGGGCTAAAGGACTCACGCACATACCCCTTCTCCATTAGCTCATCTACTTACTTCTACAGTTTGGCGGCCCGTTCGGGATTTAGCTTATAGGTAGGCTTGTTAGGAATTGTGGCTCCTAAATGCAAGTCTATTGCACACTTAATGCTTCGGATTGGGGGCAAACCTTTCAGCAATTCATTTGGAAACAGGTTAGCAAATTCCTTTAGTAGGGTTTTTACCTCGGCAGACAACTCCTCCTCAGGCCTCATCTCTAAAACCCTTTAGATAAGCAAATAGATCGAACCTTCTAGCTTCATCTCCCTTTTCAGTTCAACTCGAGTCATTACCGAAGCCTCTTTCTTCTAGGCTCGGCTAAGTTGGGACTGCATAACCTTCACTTGTTCGGCGGTCATAGGACTTAATTTCATCCTTCTGCCTTCGTGCTCCACAGAACATGTATTCTTCCTTCCGTCATATATAACAGTTTGATCAAACATCCATGGATGCCTAAGTAGAATGTAGGACGCACTCATGGGTAGCACATCACAGAGCACTTCATTTCAATATTTGCTAATGTAAATCGGCACAAACACTTGCTTATTCACCTACAAGGCTCCTTTATCACTAAGTCAATGAAGCTTGTAAGGTTTCGGGTGGGGCATGGTTGGCAATTTCAACTACTGAACCATAAATGCAGAGGCTACATTGGTGTAGCTCTCACTATCAACGATCAATGTGAACAGTGACTCATTTACCTTGCATCCAATATGGAAGAGATTTTCCCTTTGTTCATCTTTGGGTACAGGATTGATACCCGTTGTCTTCCTCAACACTAGAATGGTTGGCATAAAGTTGCCCTCCACACTGGAGATAACTTCTTCCTTGAACAACTCGGCCCATCCATTTTCTTTCAACTCCTTTACTTCCTCATCAGTACTGTTAACTTCAACAGTCGGCACCTCACCTTGGATCACCATTGTTCGCCTGTTCGGATACTAAGCGACCATGTGCCTAAAGCCTTAGCATTCGAAACACTTGATCTCACACGTCTTCCTCCTTGAACATTGGTCTTTCTCAAAATTCCTCGAGGGTTCCTTTTTTTGGCTCAAGTAATCAAAATAGGTCAGGTCTTAATAGCTTTACTTGGTTCCGTTCGCATTAATCTGCTTGAAACAGTTCGGTTATTGCCTAATTAGCTAACATGTGGTCGAAATCTTCCTGTTTGACGCCTTTCTATCCTCTGGGCGACTCTGATTGCATCATCAAGTGTTTTAACGTCCAGGGTTTCCAAGACATCCCTAATCTTATACTTCAACCCACCAATGAATCGAGATACAGTTTGATCTTCTGTCTCGATGACTTCATATCGGATCATTAACATTTGGAATTCCTTAATGTAAGCATCCATACTCGATCCTCCTTATCTCAGTTCTTGCAGTCTTTTGAAGGCATCCTACAGATAATAGCTTGAGACAAACCTTCTCTGCATAACCCTCTATATTTCATCCCAACTCCTAATCTCTCATTCTCCTTCCCTTCTTTTGACGACTTACAAGTTCTTCCACCATAAGGCAGCATAACTAGTGACCTCCAACACAGCAAGTCTAACCTTTGCATTAAAACTTATCTACCTAATCTAAGTAGTCTTTGGCATCATTACTTCTAAAGAAATCCGGAATACGCATCCTCAATCCCTTAACTCTAGGGACTCGTACATTTCTTTCCTCAGGCTCATAGTACTCCTTTACCTCATCATCTCCTTCTGCTTCCTCCTCAATCTCTTCAAGCGCTAGCCTTCATCTAGGATCCTTACTAATTCCTTCAACTCGGGGTAATCGAGCTGAGGCGTTAACTTGGCCAAACTGACTATTGCCTTTCTCTGGCCGTTTATGTTCCCTAATAGGGCTATTTCTTGCTCACTATTTGTTTTCTTAGATAATAGTCACAAAACTAACCACCAAGTCGGTAAGCCTATCCAAGCGGTCACACACTGACTAAGGTATGAAGCATTCTTCCTATCTTTGGCCATGTCAAGCATCACTTTCTTAGTTTCCCAAAATTCCTTGAACACTTGAATCTAACATTAATGGTTACTTCATAATGACAATTATACAATAAACGAACAGTCGATCACACTCCGTTTTGCATATCGAAAACATGGGAAAGTAAAGCACCGAACAATTCTCAACTATTAAACTCCAGGGTTAACAATAGAACCGTTATCACACGAAAGTAATAACAAACCAGTATAAGAACACAGAAACAAAATGCTAGCTTCAAATGTAGCCTAGCTCTAATATCAAGATGATACGGATTCGTAGATGAACATAGTAACCAAGGGGGTGGGTCCAAGCCATGAGATGGCTCGAAGAGTAAATGATAATTAAGGGATGAGCAGGGGTTCTTGTGTACCTATGATGGATATGACACACCAATACCTCACACGAGCTTGGGTCACACTTGATATGACGCATAAGTATGGCTGGAGATTACTTGCCACTAGTCCACGCTTGAATGAGCTAGATAAGAGTAACTCAAGAGTAAACAAAAAGGCATTTAGCTTGAGAGAGAATAAAAAGTTTAGTGTATTCTTTTGTGTATCTATCGGCTATTACATTATGCGAGTATTTATAATAACCAGTTAAGGTAAGTCCTAAATTACAGAAATAGATCCCTACATGCTAAGCAAAGAGAATAATTTATAGGGAAAGCATGAAATTGTGAAAAAAGAACATCCTCTATTGAAAAGAATAGTACAGATGTCAAAAAGGACAACGTACGTACGTTTTTACTTAGTTTGTAGTCTTCATAGTACTGTAAGCCAAGCGGGGATAGTACTTAGATCGGGTAGGGTTGGCATTGGCCGATCGACACACTGATCACACTCGGGTTGGCCTTGGATGGTTAGCTCCTGGCAATTGTTAGATCGGCTTCGGTATTGTAGAGATAGTTGTTTTCCCGATTTGGTGCTTGGATTGAGATGTTGTGGAGGGGTCTGATCCATAGGTTGGTTGATCACCCCAGCAGCTTCCAAGATGGTATGGAGAGCAAAGTAGCTTAGCAGATCGGATTGGGGAAAACATTGCTTCTTAGCAATTAACTATCTTCGGATAGCTCGACGGACCATGTAAGAAAACCCTCGACCTTGGGAGTGAATGATCAATCCTTAATCCCTATCACCCCCACTCCAAGGCATATAACACTACATTAACTTAATACCCGGTGCCGCCTTGCCGAATAAGCTAGCCTATCGGATAAGTCCTAAACAGGCTTCTGAACTCCAACGTTAAGTCAATGAATTACTAGAGAGAGGGCATGTTAAGGAAAGTCTCAACTCTCGTGTTGTGTCGGCACTTCTAATGCTAAAAAAGGATAAAACCTAGCAGATGTGTATAGACAGCCGAGTAGTGAACAAGATTAGAATCAAATATAGGTATCCTATTCTGAGATTGGAAGATACATTGGATGAATTGAGTAGATATTCAACAAGATTAATCTGAAGTCTGGCTATCATCAAATTCGCAAAAGGTTAGGAGATGAGTGGAAAACTACGTTCAAAACTTGACATGAACTTTACAAGTGGATGGTCGTGCCATTTAGTTTATTGAATGCTCTGAGCACATTCATGAGACTGATGAATCATGTACTGTGACATCTAATAGGGAAGTGATAGGAATCAACCCCTTAGACCAATCACGTGTAACCGGGTTAAAGGACTCCAAGGACTCGCTCAGAGGATACTAGCTCTAGGCCATGGCCGATACGGGGATTCTTATCTTGAGCTAGTCTCCCACCGACCTAATTATCAGATCCTTACTTGTGTCAGATCTACCCCTATTCAACAGCGATGCTTTATTCCAAAAGATAGCCTAAGAATAGTTAAGGTGAGCTCCTGATCCAACTACAGGCATCCGACCCCAAATCGAGCTGACTTCTCTTCAGAAGAACTAATTGGTCCCTTACTTAGTCCAAATCAAGCCAACCCCTAACTGCCAGCACTTTCTATTTCGTCTACTTTGTATCATAGTCTTAACTCCCATGCACCACATGACACATGTCTTTTGGCATGATCTTTTTAGAAGGATTCTTCACTTTTCGCATTGAATATTATTTGTCTCTTTTGCCCCCTTTTAGTAAGTTTCATGTAATCTAATTGTAGAATACCCTTTTTTGTTTTTTCATACATGTAAAGTAACCTTAGTAGATGGGTATATAAACCCCCATTTTCTTGTATACAAAAATCAACTAATGAATACAAAATCATTCACTTGAGCAACGTTAGTATTCTTGTTATCATTTAACTTTTATCTATTCCTTTTAGTAAGGAGTAGTGGCGAGTGACTCTTTAATTCGGATTGGTGTATTATATCTGGTGGATTGTCGGCCAAGTAAGATCGAGTAGTGTGTCATATCCATTTGGTAGCTATCGGAACTTTGCTCACTTTTTCCTTGTTTGTTTTTTATTCGGTTCGTTATGATGCCACTTCATGTGTTCAACCCCAGAGACGCATCAGGAAGTGTATTGTAGTGTACTTTGATAATATCCTAGTCTACAGTGTCGACATGTTGAGTCACTACGAACATCTTCATGTCGAGAGATTATTTGGCAACCTTAAGAAATGTTATTTTTGCCAGGAGGAAGTGGTATTCTTGGGTTATGTGGTAAGTAGAGGAGGCTTACGTATGGATGCCGAGAAGATCCAAGCAATCGTCGAGTGGCCGACCCTTACCACTTGTGTCGAAGTGAGAAGTTTCAATGGATTAGCTTCCTTCTATAGGAGATTTATCAAGAATTTCAGCACCCTCGCTACGCTCCTTATCGAACTGATAAAGAAGAATATTGACTTCCAATAGGGAGAAAAGGAAGAGAGAAGTTTTTCTGAGGTGAAGGAAAGATTGACCTCCGCCTTTATATTAGTTCTACCTGATTTTGAGAAAATATTTAAGCTTGAGTGTAACGCGTTAGGCATTGGGATAGGTATTATCCTAACGTAGGAAAGCCAACCAATTGCTTACTACAGTGAGAAGCTCAAGAGACCTCAACTAAATTGCTTTGTATATGACAAAGAACTCTTAACACTGATTTGAATACTATAAGTCTGGCAGCATTATTTGTTGCTAAGAGAGTTTGTCATTTACACTGACCATGAGTCTCCGAGGTATCTCCGAAGTCAGACGAAATTGTTAAAGCGGTAGGTAAAATAGGTCGAATTCCTTAAGGGGTTTAACTTCATAATAAAATACAAACAAGGAAAGAGTAATGTGGTTACAGATGCTCTGTTTCGAAGGCATGCACTCCTAAATGAATTGCAGACCAGATTGTTTGAGTTTACAAGCATTAAAGAGCAATATTTTGGGGATCTACACTTTGAACCCATACTTATGCAATGTGTCTATAGAAGGACCGTAGATAAGTATCATGTAGAAGATAGATACTTGTTCTGAAGAGGAAAATTATGCGTATCGACCTACTCTCTTCGAGAATTACTTATCAAGGAAGCCTACAGTGGTGGACTCTCCAAGCATTTTAGGGAGAGAAGGACTTATGAACTGTTGAATAGTTATTTCTTCTGGCCAAGAATGAGACAAGACGTGTATCGAGTTGTAAAAGTTTGTGTCGTGTGCAAAAGGATTAAGTGCCAAGCCAAATAAGGGAAAGCAATGTCTTTGCCTGTTTCGATAAAAATATAAACCGGATTGAGCATGGACTTTGTTCTCGTACTACTGTGAACTACCCAAGGTAAAGATTTTATAATGGTCATCGTAGATAGATTTAGCAAGATGGCATATATTGTGCCCTGCTCCAAAACTAATGATGCTTCAATTATTGCTTCTCTTTTCTTACGGGAAATTGTTAAGCTGCACAACATGCCAAGAAGTGTAGTTTCAAATAAAGACCCAAAGTTCTTAAGCCATTTTTGGAGAGCTCTATGACAATGGATGGGGACCAAACTGCTATTTAGTACTTCTTATTACCCCCAAACAAATGGCCAAATAGAGGTAGTCAATCACACTTTGGGATCGCTACTCCAAGCTGCAGTGAGTAAGAACTTAGTCCATTAGGACGTTTGCTTTCTAGCGGTCAAATTCGCTTATAACCAAAAAGTACATGACACCACCAAGTAGACCCCCTTTAAAGTTGTCTATGGTTTCAATCCCAAGTTACCCTCGATTACATCCCTATACCTGAATCCAAGCAAAAAGACCTTGATGCTAGAGCCCGAGCACAGTCCCTTCAACACGTCTACAACAAGGTCACTCGGCATATTGATCATACTGCTAAAAGACTACAAGAGAAGGCTAAAGGTAAAAGGCTAAATAATTCCAATCGAGAGACTTGGTGTGGTTGTACCTCAGTAAGGAACTGTTCCTAAACAAGAGGAGAATCAAGATATCTGTAAGAGGAGAAAGAAGTTATCTGCAAGAGCAGAAGGACCTTTTAGGATCCTCCAAAAAGTCAATGACAATGCCTACAAGTTGGAACTGCCTGAAGATTATGGGGTATTTAACACCTTCAACATTGCCAACCTCAATCCATATCACCCTAACGAAGAGTTGACCAAAGGCCACTCAAATTTGACCCCAAATTCAAATCAACTTGGAGGGAATGATAGGAATCAAGCAACTAGATCATTGACCTACAACCGAGCCCGAGGACTAGAAGGACTGGCCAAGTGAATCCTCCTGCTCTAATTAACTCCTACTAAGGTAGAATATCCCCTTGCCGACCAACTTTGCATGTCGAGTCGAATGATTGCCCATCTCTAAGCTTATGTGCCGAAATGCAGAATGCTAAGACAATAGTCAATCTTACTCTCTTACTCACTTATGCCCAAGTCAACTACTTGTTCGATCTCACTCTTGCTAAGAAGCCGAGAGACTAATACCAGACTAATCCTTAGTCATCCCTGCCTAGATAACTAATCTGCTCTTACTCTTTTGTTTGCATCCTCCAACGACATCACCAATGTATCTCTACCATGTATATAGGACCACACGTAGAATCTACTACACTAATCATTACTTTTATTGAATATTCATTTTTACTCTTTTGTATTCTTATATATTACTTTTTTAGGGTAATACCCTTTGTTATCTTTTCCCTTTTAAGCAAATTGCCCTAACTTATTGGGTATAAATATCCCTTGTATTTGCAGTCATAATCATTAAACTGACCTAAATATACTTGACATTTTTCCTCTAATAAATATTGCTTGTTTACTTCTCATTTCACTTTTATCCTAACCCTTAAGCAAGGTTAGGTGCCAAGTAATCTCATTAGATCAATTCGTGCGTCATATCGAGTTGTACCATGAGTTCTGGGAAGTTCCATCGATACGTCATATCCTTTAAAACTGTTCGTGGGTTTTTGCTTATCCTTTTGTTCACTCTTTCACACATTCCCTATTACTCTTTTCAAGCTTTCAGCAAGCTTAAACCTATCCTTACAACCGGTTTTGTCTGTTCTTAGCTGCGATCAGCATAAAAAATGGTTTTAGAGTATAAAATATGCTCTAGGAAATAGCTTAGAACATAAGGAAGTTGATTTAAGGAAAAGGAATGAAAGAAACTTAGTTTAGCCTTCTAATGTGAACCAACTGCACAGTTTAGGAGGAACTAGCTTGTTGAACCAAAGGTTTATCAATTGATTTTGATGAGAACAAAATAAAATTAAATGATTAAACTAATTATTACTTGGTTATATTGAGTTAATTGAATAAAGTTGATTAATTTGCTTAATAATTAAATATATTAATTTACTCTACAAGATAGTTTATTTTTTAATGATGATTAAGTGATCTTGAAGTTAGATTGCAACATATAGTTGTTCTTTTTGTGTTAAAGTTGATTTCAAGAGGATTTTGGCCTACAGTCATGATAGTAAGAGGAAGGACCAACATGACAATGCAAAGCCTTGAAGAACGAAAAGGAAAGTGCTCTTACCCCAATGAGCTGGCATGACGGTGGACTTGTCGATGTTCATGCCAAGTACATTTGCTTATTGTTGTGTCGATAAGCTTGTTCAAAGTAACTATTGGAGCATTTAATGTGCAATGACGCGAAGAATTCAATGAGTTGGTATAAATGCTCAATAACATGACCAAAGAGAATTAAGAACCAATATTCTACTGTAATGGAAAGAGATTCTCTTACATTCTTTGACCTTATTAGTTACTATTTGTTTCTTATACTCTTTACTTGCAATCAAACAAAAAGAACTTAGTATGTGGTGTTTGAGTTTTAATATATTTTGAAATTTTGAGAGAAAAAAAAAACATTACACTAGAGATGGTTATGTTCAATAGTGATCATGTGAACTTGTGTAGCTCTTTAAGCATTGTATTGAGTGATTAATAAAGCGGTGTGAAGTCCATAATTGAAAGCATTTGTGAGTCCGTTAAGACTAAGAAGGGTCCAAACTCCACGTTATATCCTAACTTGATTTTCTACATCTCTTTAATTTCTATATTTATTATTAGCTTATTATTGTATCGATCATCCTTGTTATCACATTTCATTTTTAATATCGAAAAAAAAATTGCAATTTGTTTTAAGAGCTTAATTCAAGCCCCCCCTCCTCGAGCTTAGCCTAGTGTTTTGTAATTGGTATCAAAACTAGTCTTTAATCAGTTACTTAATTGCATATTAGAGTAAAAACCATGGCATCTAATATATTAGGCTTTCTAGAAAGACAAGCAATTAAAAGGCCTCCTCTTTTAACCGGTAGCAACTATCCATTTGAAAATATAGGATGTTTATATTTTTGAAAGCATAAAATAAATTATTATGGTATGCAGTTAACCACGGACCATTTAAGATAGAAAGGAAAGAAGAAAAAGATTATTTGAATAATGATTGGAAGTTACTTAATCAAAATGAAGTTGCCATGAGCATTTTACATTGTGTCATAAATGAAAACAACTTTAATTGGACATGTACATGTAAATGTAAAAGTGCTAAAGGAATATAGGATGAACTACAAAGTACATATAAAGAACTAGTAGAGTAAGGGATACGAAAATAAGCTTATTATGTGAACAATTTAAGAATTTTAGGATAGATTCAAAAGAAACGATTGATGAGATGCATAATAGATTTATCAATATCATTAATTTCTTAAGTATTCTTGGTAAGATATTTATTAATTTTGAGATAAATTAAAAAATTCTTAGGTCTTTGCCAAGAGATTGGGATGCTAAGAGAACCGCAATCGAAGAAGTCTATGATCTTAATGAAATGTCAAAAGAGCAACTCCCTGAAATACTTAAGACACATGAGATGGTAAAGAGACAATGAGAGGATTCTAGAAAGAAGACAATTGCTCTAAAAGTCATGGAAGAGAACACAAGTGAAGAAGAAAGTGAAGATGATGATGAAGTAGCAATGTTGGCAAAGCAGTTTAGAAAGTTTATGAAATTCAACAAAAGGATTAAGGAAGATAAAGATGAATATGGATCACCTTCTAAGTTCAAGAAGAAAAAGAAAGAAGTTATCAAACGCTACAATTATAAAAAACTGGGACATATTCAATAATATTGTCCTTTACTCGAGAAGACCGATAAAGAGTTAAGAAAGAAAACTATGATAACTACTTGGAGTGATGAAGATGCTAGCGACTCCAATAATGTCATGACCCGAGGGGGTTAGTCATGGTAGTTGCTGTATACCGTATAAAGGACTGTAGATTGATTTCCCTCTCAATCGACAACCCTTCATGCGATATACAAGACTACAATTACAACTAACAACCAAGAGTTGCGTAAATGTAAGAAATATCATTTTATAATAATAATAACAAGTTATTGGAATATAAAACATATATATATATATATTTATAGAGAAAAAGATGGTAAAAGTTCATATTACAAACTGTCCACATATAATGTTACATAATAAAGTTCTAAGACTAAATACAGTATCCTAAGTGCACTCATATCACCTCTTTCTCCCACATCAACCCCTTAATGTAAAACTAACCTTGGGCATGTAACAGCCCGATTCCACGAATAGATTAGCTTGCAAAAGAAGGCTACAAAGATATAAGCTAACTAACTTAGTGAGATAATTCCCTCAACCATACAACAATTAAGTTATATATTAATTAAATTCAATCAAATGAATGCATAGCAATCAGTATGCCAAACAAATATATGCAGGTGATCAGGTACTGCATACAACTCAAATTTAACGCCCTCCAAAGTCAGGATTGGAGATACATCGGCACAATTAGATTCGGGTATCATATAAGAACTTATATCATAACGAAACTCCATGTTTCGTATTCAAAATATAATGATATATCCATTCTCAGTTTTAATCAAAATCGAGTTCTATGTATGATTGTGATAGGTTTACGCAACCCTCATTCACCCCTAAACGGAGGCCTTTGGACTTAACCCTTGGTTAGGTGATTGGTGCCTCCAACGCTTAGTAATCCTGTGGGTCAAGGTAAGGCTATATCGCACGTATGCACTGTATGAAATCTATATCAACAAATAATCAACCCAAGTATGGCCTCTCGCTATCCCTGTGTAATGTGACAGCTGGAATTAGTTATGCAGTGCATGACTATACGTGTTTTGATTTAGTTATTTCAAGTCAGATAATGTTAGATCTTATTATTCAGTAATCAATAAGGTTACAGACAATCAGTTCCTATTGAATTTACTATGCAATAACCAATACATTATTATACTTTAAAGTAAATTCACTATCAACAAACAGTATCATATATAAGCATAACCCAACCCCTCCCCACACAATATTCAATTATTCTTCACAATTTATATTCACTAATTACAAATATAAGCAATTATAGAATCATTAGGAAAAACTCACTCAACCATAATTAACTCAAGGGTCATAGTAGTCTGATGATAGTTTGGGGTCAAAGTCGAGATCACTTGAGAATAAGGAATATAGAAAATAGTAAGTTTAGGAATTTAAAGCTAAATTAGTACCGTAATTCGTATTGTTTACTTAACTCAATTATGTAAAATCATCGATTCGAGCTTTTTATCGAATTACATGTAACTTTTTCAATTTAACTTTGATTTTTATGAACTTATATTCCATTTTAATCATTTTCAAGCATATATTTTCAAAACGAGATCCGTTTTGGATGTTATAATTTGCAGTTTGAATTATGATATAAAAATATCACAAAATTTATTATTTTAATTTAAAAAGTTATAAAATATTAATTTAAACTTTTTCTTAGTATATTTACGATTTAATTATATGTATAAATATTTATGATTATATTTTATTAAATTTTCTAATTTATTTAATTATTAAAGATTTTTCTCTAAATTACAGTATTCTTATATGTATATATATTTATTACCTCACTTTATTTATTAAATTATTATTATAGTATATTGTATACACTATTTAAGTATACTCGTATTTTTACGTATATGTTACTATTTATATACATACGTTTATACATATATTATACGTTGTATATTAAATTATTCTATCCTTATTTATACATTATGTATAAGTATATTGTACACTTATTTATACTTAACATATTTATGTGTATATGCGATCATAGTATATATGTATATATATACTAAAATACAAATATTAATAATAATATATATATATACATCTTTACGTCAGCACGTATATATATAATTATATATAAAAATTTCGTATACTTGGAAATTATTAAGTATATGTACATATATTATATGTATACATGTATATACTTTATTAAAATTAATGAGTACATATATATACATAAATTTTATAAATTAAACATACTAAGTATAAATATACATATGTATACTTATTATTATACACACACACACACACATATAGAAAATACGAAATAGAAATATATACATTTGTGCACATATATATATGGAATTATATAATACATGTATGTACATATTACATACTAAAATAAATATTATGTACATATACACCTTTATATATTTACACATACATATACATAATTAATTAAGTAAAATACTAAATATATATACATATATATAAAGGAAATATTTAGTATACATACATATACTATACTAATATTCCTACATATATCATATACAAAATACAAATTAAATATACATATATAATACACATACATACATATGTATAAGAGTACGTGTGTAGAAAAATATACATACTATACTACTATTTATATCTATATACGTATATCGTATATACCCAATCCTAAATACATATGTATTTACATAAATAAAGATACATACTTAATACATATATACATAAATGAAGGAAACACATAATACACATATATATATTTATCTACTCATGCATGCATATATGTATATGTAATTAAATATATAACAAAATACTTAGTATATACATGTACATACTATATGATATACATATGTATAAGTAAAATAAATACACTTACCTAATTACTTTAGTAATTTGAATTAAAAAAAAATCCCCTTAATCTTCTTCTTCTTCTTCTTCTCCTCTTAATATTTAGTAAATTGTGTGTGTGTGTTATTTGCTTTGCTTTGGTTTTCTTTTTCTCCTTTTTTTTTCTTTTTCGGTTATGTTTGCTTCCAGGTTTCGGGCGTAAACACTTTAACAAGAAATGCAACAAATAAATTAGAAAAGAAAGAAGCTAATCCACTTAGATTAGGCATTAATTATGAAAGGATATTTGCTTTATTATTTTGTCCTTTCTATTTTTAATTTGTTAACACTTGGATAATATAATTTAACACTTGGGTTATTGTATAATGCAGCTGAAAATCATGTAGAGGAGAAAGGAAAATAAGAAGGAGGAAAAAAGAAAAGAAAAAGAAAGAAAAAGGGAATAAAAAGAAAAATAAAATTAAATATATGTAATTTTTTCAAACATAAAAATCATAAAATTAATAATTATAAATTAATTTTGGGATTTTATGAAAATTTATTAATTTAATCGATACCCATTATATTTATAATAATTACAAATTATTTTAACATATTTATTAAAAGTTTTACACGATTGTAGACACCTAATTTTTGCCCTTCTATAGTCTTAATTCTTATTTTTACAAAAAAAAAAGGGTCCTAATTCAAAAATAATAAAAAATTAACAAATAATGAAAATACCAAAAAAATAAGAAAAGGAAAAATTATAAAAATTTCATAAATTTTTATGAAGTAATTTATATTAGGAATAATTAGTTTAATGTTAGTTTTAATTTTAGTTTAGTTAAAAATTTTAGTTTAGAGATTCAGATAGTTTAAATATAATATAATGGTAATAAATGTTAAGAAATAGGTCAATGGCCTAACGGATAAGTAGCGGAGTACTTTGGTGGATTTAGTTGGAGGTCACGGGTTTCGAGTCTCAGTAGGCACCTATGTCTTTATTTTTTTAACTTTGCAAAAGCAAGACGATAATTAGTTTCATATCTAATTAAATTATATGAGTCTAGTTAAATTAGATTTGAATAAGATTTGAATTTTGTTTAAATCAGATACAATAGATATGATAGGATTTGATTTAGGACTTTATAAAAGAAAAGAACAACAACATTGGTCGGGAGTCTACAGTTCTGTTCTATTTCCGAAATCAACGTTTCCGAGCTTGACGAAGCCAACGAGTTCTGTTCAATTTCCGAAATCAACGGTTCCAAGCTCGACGAAGCCAACGAAGCTCCTTCATGTATAATTAAAAAATAAATCCAACGAAAATCCGATCGTCAGTAGGAAAGCAACGTGACGCCATTCGAATTCCAAATTTCGAAGTCCTGCAACGACAATCCCATGTCGCAGCAATCCGAACCTGATCGAACGTCCAACAATTGCGAAGCTAATCCAAAATCCGGACAATTGCAAGCCACGTTCCGCGTGCTTAACGACATCCGAATAATCGCAATCTTTGCTGTTGGACGTCAATTTAACCGCATATCCTCAATCTAACGGAAGCCCCGCAGCAGCAGCAGCAATCCACACAGGATCGACAATCCCCACCCTCTAATGAATAGCAGCAGTCCACGATCGTTCCACGCATCCTTCCACACAGCAGTAGATCAGTAGCCTATTGTGACAGGCACGACAACATGACCACGGCAATTGGTGAACGGTCAGTCCCCACTGATCTGAAAACGAACACGAGCACTCTCCTTATTACACAATCAAGTGAGTTTCGTTAATTAGATAGTTAGTTTTTTTTTATTTATTACTTATTATTTGATTATGATTATTATTGTTTTTATTATCATATTATTAGTTCCTTGTTTATTTAATATAGTATATGTATATGATTGCATTAGTTTTAGGAAATCTTCAGTTATTTAATATTATACATACATTAGATTAGCTTTTATATTAGGTATATTCCCTAACATTGTTAATTCGCTTAGGAGGATAATTGTTAAATAGAAATAGTGTAGATGCATATATATATATACATATATACATTCGTCTAGGATTCTTTTACAATTAGTTTTTTTAGAAATTCTCGTATAGGAAATTATTTTTAGAAACAAAAATCAACAAAAGGAAATTTTTTTTACAAAAAGATTATAGTGTTTTAAGGAGTCTTTTGATCACTTACGAGTTAGGGCCCTTTATTTATTTATTTATTTTTTAATAAACTAAATCGGTTAAACACGTAAACTCAGTCAGTTTTCAAAATTAAAATCAACCAACACGCTAAAGTTTTTTTTGGAAAGAACTACGATCGTCTGATCCCGACTAGCGGGTACGTAAGCACTTTCGGGCGACGATAAAACATGTAATTTTTCTAAATTAAAAAATCATTTTGATGTTGATAAAATAAAAAAATCTTTAATTGACTTCTTTTCTATGGTTAGACATCTTTTTCATAGTTTAGATGTCTTTTCCATAGTTTAAATGTTTTTTTTTATAGTTTAGACATTTTTTCCATAGTTTAGATGTTTTTTTCATAGTTTAGATGTCTTTTCCATAGTTTAGATGTTTTTTTTATAGTTTAGATGTCTTTTCTATAGTTTAGGTTTCTTTGTTATGATTCAGACATCTTTTCTATGATTCAGGCATTTTTTCTATGATTAGGAAATTTTTTTTTCTTTCTTTTTTTTTTTTAATGTTTTAAGCATCTTTTCTATATAAAAGTTTCATCATGTAGAACATTGCATATTTCATAAAATCTTTAGGGTTTCTCTTGAAAATAAAAAATTATCACTTAGTTGTTTTTAAAATAAAAATCTTAATTTGGCGCTTTTCAAAAATTAAGTTTTTAGGTTTTTTTTTTTATAATTAGGAATAAAAATTAAGCTTCTAGGGATTTTTCTTAATACAAATAAAATGGTTAATAAAAATGTAAATTTAACCAATCATTTTTTATAAAAAGAACCAACACATTAAAGTTTTCGGAAAGAACTACGATCGTCTGATCCCGGCTAGCAGGTACGTAGGCACCTTCGGGGCGACAATAAAATATGTAGAAACTTAAGTTCTTTTTTTTTTTCTTTTGATTTTATTTATTTATTTTATTAAATATTATAATTAGAAAAATAATCATAATTTTGGCAAATAAATAGTGGTATCCGTTAGGATTTAATAGGTTAGCTCCCGAATTTGGAACTCTCTAATTTTTTCTTAAAATTGAAATCAAAGACCGGTAGCTAAATCGTAACCAATCCACCCAATTGGTTATGGTTTCTTTTCTTTTCCCGACTCTAGTCCGGTGGCGACTAAAAAAAAAATAATTTTTTAATAAAAAACTGGAATTTCTCAATTTCTTTAGTCGAGGATTAATATTAAATGGGTTAGGGTTTAGTATTAATCAAGAAATGAGAAATCAATTGAAATAAATAGAAAACCGAAAAATTAGACTCGACAACGATTTAGTTGATAATTGTAATCGACTACGATTATGTCACTATTAAGTGGTATTTATTCATTTTATAAGCTTGAAGTTATAGTTTTAGGGTTTTAGTTAAATTCGGATTCGCTTTCGAGTATTTGCACGTACATCGGATTTAGGGTTTTTATATGCGATTTAGGTTTTGAAAAATTTCTATGGTTTTTATTATTGATACTATATTCAGTTTCTAAATTTTATAAAAAATTTTATCATTTGTAGCCTCATTGATTCATAGTATCATTTAAGACATTTGGATTTAACTTAGGATTTAGACTATTGACTATACAGGGTTTACAGATAATGAAACTTGTTTCATGACTCTCGATGAAGAAGTATACTTTCCCTCACGTGACTCTTCCTTTAATGAACTTAGGAGTATGTATGATGAATTATTAAAAGAATTTATGAAAGTGTAAAAAAGGAATAAAGTTTTGAAGTAAATGATGAGAGAGATAGGCAAGGAATTTAATATTATCAAAAGCGAATATGAAACACTCGGTTAGTTTAGTAATTTAATCAAACCATAAAATCACTTAAGTTAGTATCGTTATAAATCTAAATTAAGGTCCAAAATTGATTATTTTAATGTCCTTATTTTATGTATGTATTAAGTATATTAAATTTAGTATTTTACATATAGAATATAACAATTTTTATTAGTACTTTACATTACGATATTTTTATAAGAGTTTATTATCCTATACTATATATATATATATATATATATATTCTCATTATAGTTAATTTTTATTTTCTTTTTTCATATATATAAATACTACCTTATATTCTAGAATCTACTCTAAAACTCTACCCTAAATCCTATTTCTTTTCTCACCGCTACCATCCTACTTCCTATTCTCTCTTAGCATTTATTTATTTTTCCCCCCTTACCTGACCATTCTCCTTCTCTCCCTTGTCCCCTGAAAATCCCCTACTTACCCCCTTATAATCTTTTTTCCTCTCATAAACGCCCCCCTCCCCTCATTAATTACCCAGACCCCTCCCCCCTCAAACTCACTTCAGCCACCATTACTAATCCATTTCCATTATCTCTCTTTCTCGGCAATTATTATTGCTTTTCAAACTTTCCCCTAATTCATACAAACCAAACCCTATTTCCCTAAATTTAACTTACAGCCACCATTCCACTTTCCAAGCTCACTTCATTCTCTCTCCCATAATATATTCTCTTCCCAACTCCTTGTTGAACAATCAAACCCCACCCTGCTCTCAATTACACCCCCAATTCCAAAGCTCGATAACATTCTTTCCCAATTGAATTCCTAGAGCAACTCATCCAAACTCAATTGATTTTTTACGCCTAATCAAATTAATTTATCTTCATTCCATACGTTCCACATTAACCTAATAAATATTATTAATTAACTACTCAAGTATATTATTTTATGAATTACAATTTTGTATTGTTGTTTATGTTAGGTTCTCATTTGTGCCATTTAGTAATCTTGTCTCGATTTAACTTTGCAAGCGATTTCCGATTTCGTATTAAGTACCGTACTCATAGTGTATTATTGCCTTATTATTTTATTTATTATTTTCGTTATTAGTGTTGAATTATGTATGGTTAGTATTCGATTACTGCTAATAAATTATTTAATTATTATGTTATATAGAATTATTTTGTATAAAGGTTACTGTTATTGTTAAATATATTTTATTATATTTTATATTATTGGTTATAGATAATTATGTTGGGGCCAAATTTCTGTTTTTGTTATATGTAAGCTGGGTCACTATTTTCTACTTAATTACAGGATTATGATAATGATTGTATTTTATATAAGAGTCCCTAGTGTTGATTTGGTGCACTACGAAGCTATTATATTATTAGTATGATTTATTATTGATATTGATGATTTAATGATTTAATTATTTTATCACGTTAGTATTATGTGTGTGAATATATATATATATATAGCATATTATATTACGCATTGTAGGTTCGTTTTATGTGTCAACTTTTATTATATCATTCCTTACGAGTTTTTACGAATCATACTATTTTCCAATTAAGTATGTATTATTTATTTACCAAATTAATTTGATAATTTATAATATTTGATACTTTAATCACGTGTCTATTTTATACTTTCTTTTATACATATAGAAAAATATATGTATAACTCTTAGGTAGGACTTAGTCTTATTTTGGAATTCTTATTTTGATTTGACGATTTTCTTGCGGGACCTTGATTGGCTAAACTATAAATTTATAAATAACTCTTAGGTAGGACTTAGTCTTAGAATACTTAAAGGTTAACGTGCTACTTGTTTTCTTTTAGATTCATGCTAATTATTGAGTTCCTTCCTTATTGGGTGGTTGGGGCTTTTTTGTACGAAACTTAAAGTTGTGGATTTCCAATTATCTGCCAAGTCGTTAGATTTGGATTCCATGATTGATTTGGACTTTGTAATTGGTTCATTTTCGACTTTCCAAGTACGTGGTGTTTGGTTATTGCTTGTGTTTGACAAGAATTAGTAATCAAACTAGACTACATTTATATTTGGCCTAATTAATTTGATTTGCTGATTTTGCTTGACTCGCTCGCTTTAGGGGCCCGTAATGGCAGTTCCCTAGAGGAGTAACTGGTGATCATATGTGGGAATTCCTTAGTGGACTTTCATATGAGACGATGCAGCTAGAATATTAGGTTTTGGATTTTGATTTTTGTGCATAAAAGACTTAAAAGAAAACATATATTTATATCCACCGATGTATGTGGACAAGGATTAATGTGTAGTAAGGTTACGAGTACTCTTGTATTGTATGTTGACCTAAATTAAAGATAATCGAACTATTATTTACTTACATTCTATTACTATTGCATTATATGCATATAAATGTTTAGGCTTGGCATCCGTTTGTGTTAGTGCACTCATATTGGGCTTTGGCTCATTCATTTATGTTTACAGCTGCAGGTTGATTTAATAAGTTGCGATGGGTATGGAAATTGCTATCCTTGGGTCGGGAATGAGAGGCAGCTAGGTCAGTATGTTGTAAAAGTTTAAGGTCTAGTTTTTGGTATATTTGGGGCTAAAGTAACTTGTCTGTAAGTCATTTGAATTAATGTATATTGGAGAATTATTGTTTTGTTTATGATAAGGGATTATTAGAAGTGGTTATGAAGATTATAGTTGGTATTAAAGCCTTAATGTGTCCTTGAAAGGTAAGGACAAGTGGCGAGTTGTAGCGCCCTCTGGTTTTGGAGTGTTACAGAATATAATAAAGTAATTGATGTAAAAGAAGGGTTAGAAGAGGATAATGGATATTTGAAAATTGAGATTAGGAAATTGACAAAAGAAAATGAAGAGCTAAGTACTAGAAACAATGAATTGATAGATGAAAATAGCGAATTGAAGGAAGCTAATGAGAATTTTGACAAGGAAATAAAAGAACTTAAACTTGAGGCAAAAAATGATGAAGGTATGGTTGACAAGCTAGGTTAACTTGAAATTGAAAATTCAATCCCAAAATCTAGCTTAGATGATTCAAGGAAGATAATAGCAAAATTTGTAGATGGAGAGCAAAACTTAGATAAAATCCTTAGCTCACAAAAGGCAAGGGCTAAACAAAATCGGAATAGGTTATATTAAAGAAAATGTGTATAAGACATACAAAAGTTATTTTTTTGAGGCCTCAAATGAAACTTACAATTATTGTGGAAGATATGGTCATATTGCATATACTTGTGCAATACGTCACAATTTCTCTTTAATTAATAAAGGCAAAATGGTTTGGGTCCCTAAAGAATAAGCTTACATTACAACAATTAACCTAAAAGGACCCAAACTAAAGTGAGTACTAAAGAAATAACCATTTGTTTTGTAGGGTCCTTCAAGGTAAAATAACAAATGGATCTTGGATAGTGATTGCTCAAGACACATGATGGGAGACACATCCAAGTTTGCATTTATAGATTTGGAGGATGGAGGAAGTGTGACTTTTAGAGATAACTAGAAGGCCCATGTTATTGAAGAAGGGAACATTTGCATTACCAATGGTTTTACTATTAAGCATGTGTTACTTGTTGATAACTTAAAGCATAATTTACTTAACATTAGTCAATTGCGTGATACAAGATACAAAATAATCTTTCATGCATCAAAGTATTCTATTGAAAACATTAACAATAACCAAATCTGTTTCAAGAGATATAGACGAGGGAACATTTACAAAATTGACTTCAATATGTTTTTATGTTGTCTTGAAACTTGTTTATCTGCTTAAAACAATGATAGTTGGTTGTGGCATAGGAAGTTAGGACATATTAGTATGGATATCTTATCAAAATTAGCTAAAAGGAATCTTGTTAAAAGATTACCTAAGATTAGTTTTGATAAAGATAGAACATATCAAGTATGTTAATATGGCAAACAAACAAAGTCATCATTCAAATTAAAAGATACCATCTCAACTTCTAAGCTACTCCAAATATTACACATTGATCTATTTGGTCCAACCCAAACCTTAAGTTCAGGAGGGAAAAGATATACATTCGTCATAGTTGATTATTTCACTAGATACACTTGGACCTTCTTCTTTGCAAACAAGGATGAAACGTATCATATACTCTTGAATTATAGCAAGAAGGTACAAAATGAAAAAAAAAAGGTCTTTCTATTGTCTCAATAAGAATTGATCATGGGAAAGAATTTGAAAATCATGATATGGAAGATTTTTGTAATAAAAATGGAATAAAACATACATTTTTTACATCTAGAACTCCATAACAAAATAGAGCAGCCGAAAGGAAAAATAGAACCCTTATAGAAATGGTTAAGACTATGCTCTATAACAATAATCTACCTAAGTATTTTTGGGCCAAAGCTATTAATACCACTTATTATAAATCAAATTGTGTTTTCATAAGACCTATTCTTAAGAAAACCTACTATGAGCTTTGGAGAAGCAAAAGACCTAACATATCATATTTTCATCTATTTGGTACAAAGTGTTACATTCTTAATAATGGAAAGGAACAACTTGGAAATTTTGATTAAAAATCGATGAAGGCATCTTTCTTGGTTATTCTCTTACTAGTAAGGCTTATAAAGTATAATAAAAGAACTCTTGTTATAGAAGAGTCAATTCATGCTGCATTTGACCATACATATGCATATAGAGAGTCTAATGATGAAATAAAGAACATTAGTGCTCAATTGGATGGTTTTGTTCTTAACAAGAATCAATCCATTTCAAATGAGAAAGAGTCTTCTAAGCAAGATAGAATAATTGACAATTCTAATATAAACTTACCTAGAGAATGGAAATTTATAAAACATCACTCTAAGGATCTAATAATAGGAGAACCATCTGATAGGGTACAAATTAGAGCCTCTCTTAAGAATCTAAGTAATGTAGTGTTCTTTTCTTAACTTAAACCAAAAAATGTAGATGAAACTCTAAATGACGAATTTTGGATTCAAGCTATGCAAGAAGAGCTAAATCAATTTACTAAAAATGAGGTATGGGAGTTAGCACCAAAACTAAACGATAGACCAGTAATTGAAATCAAATAGGAATTTCGAAACAAATTAGATGAAACTAGAATAGAAACAAGAAACAAGGTAGGTCTAATTGCAAAAGGTTATAACTAAGGAGAGGGAATTGATTTCGATGAGATCTTTGCTCTGGTTGCTAGATTAGAGGTCATTAGGATGCTTTTAGCATTTGCTACACATAAAGACTTTAAACTATATCAAATGAATGTTAAAAGTTCCTTTCTAAATGGTTATATTAAGTAGAAAGTATATATAAAGCAACCACTAAGGTTTGAGGATAATGAATTCCAAGAACATGTATATAAGCTCAATAAAGCCTTGTATGGACTTAAGCAAGCTTTTAGAGCTTGATATGAAACATTGAGTAGCTTCTTGATAAAGAATAGCTTCATTAGAGGGAAACTTGACACAATATTGTTCGTTAAGTGACTAATTGTCCAAATATACGTAGATAACATTGTGTTTGGTGTTTCTCACATGAATCTAGTTAATGGGTTTGTCCAATATATGAAAAATGAATTGGAAATGAGTATGATAAGAGAACTCAACTATTTCCTAAGTCTTTAAGTTAAACAAACCAAAGATGGAACCTATCAACCAAGCCAAATACACTAGAGAGCTCTTAAAAAGGTTTAAAATGGAAAATTGTAAGACTAAGCCTACTCCAATGAACACCACTCTAAAACTTAATAAAGATGAAAGTGGAAGAAACATTTGTGAAAAGATGTGTAGGGGCATGATAGGAAGTATTTTATATTTAACTACATCTAGGCTTGATATCATGTTTGTTGTATGTCTATATGTACGATTTTAATCTTGCCTTAAAAAATCTCACTTGAATGTGATTAAATACATCTTCAAGTATCTTGCGAGCACCATTGAAATTGGCTTGTGGTATCCCAAGTTCACCTCATTTAATCTTATTGGATATGCTAATGCTAACTTTGTCGGTTGCAAAGTTGATTGAAAAAGCATAAGCGGCACATGTTACTTCCTTAGTAAATCTTTAGTGTCATGGCATTCAAAGAAACAAAACTCAGTAACACTTTCTATCGTTAAGGCAGAATATGCGGTAGCTTGTTGTTGTTATACCCAAGTACTATGGAAGAAGCAAACATTGCTTAACTATGGTCTAGAATCCACCAATGTCTCAATAAGATGCGATAATACAAGTGCTATAAATTTGACTAAGAATCTAATTCAACATTCAAGGACTAAGCATATAGAAATTAGACATCACTTTATTCACAATCATGTGCAAAACAATGATATTTGCTTGGAATTTGTTAATACTAGTGATCAAATAGCTGATATCTTCATAAAAACCTTGAGTGAGGATAAATTTTGCACTCTAAGAAGAGAGTTGGAAATGATCATGCAAGATGAATGCTAGACATATAACAACTAAGATAGCCTTTTTTTAGCAAAAATGACATACTAAGTAGGTTGATTGGCAAAATCCACACTATGAGGTTTAAGAAACATGATCATATAGATTTTTTGCATTAAATATGATATTTAGCATGTTTTGGGTACACTTAAATTCATTCATAAGTATTCAAGTTCATATATGCACAAATTCATCATGTATTAGTTTTCATACCCAAAATCTATCCTCACGTGTTCAATTTCATCATTAAATCATAGTAGAATGATTATTCCTGTCAAACGTTGATCTTGTGCAAATTTGACTTATTAAGACCCCCATTGGACTCTTTATGCCATAAGATAAGTTATTTGCTCATTATGTCAATATTGAATATCACTTAACTTGATTATGGCACTATCGTGTCTATATGAACTATCAATTGTGAATTAATATGGAAACTGGAGTTATTTTTTGATTTGAGGCACTTGCTTGAATTTTAGTTATTCATACTCTCTATACTTAAACTCTTGGAATTCAAGTAGTGATTTTCCAATTTGTAAAGCCTTCAAGTTATAATTTGTTTCTATTATGCTCAAACATGCATTTGAACTTTGCTTAAAGTATTGGTATGCAAAAACTCAATGTCTATACACATGGTTTGCTCATATATACACATGTTTACTAAGTCATGCACTTCATAGCTTTTAGGATTTGATTTGGCTAAATCTTAGAAATCTCGCTTAAATTTAGTTTTTCCAAGCCTTAATAGACTCAAATAAACTTGTTTAAAGTGTTAGAACACTCATCAAATTAACCAAAATAAACTTAAGTTGGCATCTTGGACAAATGAAGAGGACTTAACCAAGATTCTACAAAATTGCGGATTATCGGCATGATGGTACCCACAATCACCGGCATGTTGGTATACTATTTTAAATAGAAAGATGGAATCGATTATGTTTGATTCACCAACGTAACAGTACCTACAATCACCAGCATAACAGTACCTACAATCACCGGCATGCCAGTATACTATTTTAAAAAGAAAGTTGGAATGAATTTTGTTCCACTTATCGGCATACCAACTTGCCCTACTGCCATCATGTTGATACCCTCGTTTCCAAGTGCAATTAAAAAGCACTTAATCCTTTATCTTTTTCTTAAAATCCTCTTTTCTCTCATTTTCTAACCCTAGCCTCTTTCTCTTTCTTTGATCCACCATCTCTCATCTCTCAAAATCCTATTTCTCTCTCATCAATCATCTCTACACTCGCTTAATCTGTCATCCATCTTCTCACTTCATCCTATCTCACTCTCATCTTCTCCTCACGCAACTTTCTCTCTTTACAAAACCCCATCAATCGTCACGTTATCAACCACCATTCTCATGCCTTTAACCTTCAACTTGACTTCCATTTCCCGTACTCTCCACTTCCTTACCTATCCTCTCCTCTTCCCTCTCCTTCGTCTTCACCTCTCCCAACCACCATGGTGCCGTAAATCGCTCATGGTCTTACACCCCCAACTTATGACCACCGCTTCTTTCTTTCATGCCAACACACTCAACAGTTAGAAAATTTTGCCAATTTAGAAGTCGACATTGGTATATTTTATCCTCTAAAGGTGCTCGAGGAATTTTGCATTACGATCATTCTTGGCATCATCACCAACCATGTCCTCGACATCCTTCAGCTTCTAAATGAGGTACGTGATGATGCTCTTATGTACTTCTATCGTAATATGTCTAATTCTTTAGATGATCAGGGTACGCTTAAGTTAAAAATGAATCCCAATGATGAATTTCACCGCATTGTTCTCTATACTTATGTTTATGGTACCTCAATAACCATCACTCGTAAGGATATTTGTAGTTTTATTAGCGCTTCTATTGGAGGAACTGATGTGAATGTAAATTTTTATGGGGCTAAATTCTATGAACGAGTCTTTAGATATAAAGGTATTGGAGGGAACTGGAGGGAAGGCTGAGAATTTAAAAACTATCCAATTAAACCTTAAGACTAAAATCTTCTACCATATTGTAATCCATAACTACTGCCCTCACCAAGGGCAACAGTCAAATGTTACTTATTGAAACTTATAGATCCTCTATTATCTTTTCATGAACAAACAAATCAAATTCTTTAGTATTGTGGTTCAGTGTTTTAAGCATGCTACTAATAACCTTTCTTAAGCTTTATTGTGATTTGGGTGGATAGTTATATAATTACTGATCTACAAGGGTGTTCAGTTCCTTACACCTCCACGGGTAGCTCGCATTAAGCATCTTAAACTAGTTGACATTTGTTAGGCGGTTTGGAAGAAAACTAGCAACAATTAGGTTAGAAAGAAAACCTTTTCTCCACTTGATCTTGGCTTTGAATGCGACCCACTAGATTCGATTACTTCCTCTGATAAACCAGGTAGTCATAATGGTCATACTTTCTCCAGTGCGGCTCCTAGTCATGCTGCTACTCCTCCCCTTAAAGGCTCTTCTCACTAGCCTCAACCTGATTTTAGATTTCATACATTTGATCTAGCTGCTCCCATCACGTCTCAACATCCCTTTTGTCAATACTCCAAGATGCGATTCAATCAACCTAGGGAGGACATTCATGGTCACATTTACAACGAGTTTCAAGGGCTCTACAATTACTTCTAGCTAGATTATCACTACCTATCTTGCCCTTTTTCTCCTCTAGCTTAAGATGATGATCCACTTGCTATCTAGATTGTACACTTCAATTTATTTCTTATCTTTTTTATGCTTTTTCTGTGGACTTAGCCTTTCACTACTTTATATTTCCATTATCTTATATTTGATGCACTTGAGTCCTTGATGGCCTTTGTTGATGATATTTCGCTCTTTATACCAGACATGGTTGACACTTACTTGTTTTATTACCTTATATTAATCTTGGAAGTTTTTGCTGGTTATTTATTATTGGATTGCTCCTTTTGCGTCTTGTTGTATATTTGTTCTTCCTTCTTGTAGAGGGCCTATCCTTAGGCTTAAGTCAAAACTTTACTGAAATTCTGACTCAAATCATTTTCCATCTTTACCATATGGATCATCCTTTTTTTGACAAGTCTAAAAGGGGAGAAATATTGAAGTCGTTAGAGAGTCAAATAGTATATTTTGTTTTAGTCGATTAAATAATAGTTATCTCATTTTAGCTTTTTGGACTTATATTATAACTTAGCATATCTTAAGCCCTTGTAAAATTGATATATCCAATATATGAAGTTGTCATGAAAGGAATCAATACTCTCATTTTGTAAGCATTCGCTTAATCTTATTCAATGGTCAAATATCTTGAAATCGAGTGTTAAATTGAAGGGGAGTACTAGATTGAGGGGGAGTTCTTAAGTGTATAAGAATTTTGTCTTCATCAAAATGGGGGAGATTGTTGAACTAAAGGGTCACTAATTGATTTTAATGAGAATAAAATAAAATTGGATGATTAAACTAGTTCTTACTTGGTTATATTGATTTAATTGAATAAGCTCGATTAATTTGCTCAATAATTAAATATATCAATTAACTTTACAAGATATTTGATTTTTGAATGATGATTAAATGATCTTGAAGTTTAATTGCAACATATAGTTGTTCTCTTTATGTTAAAGTTAATTTTAAGAGGATTTTAGGCTACCATCATGATGGCAAGAGGAAGGACTAGCATGACAATGTAAAGCCCTAGAAAATGAAAAGGAAAGTGTTTCGACCCTAATGAGCTGACATAATGGTAGACTTGTTGATGTTCGTGCTGGTAGTATATTTGCTTACCGTCATGATGTAAAAGTAACGTACTATCATGCTGGTAAGTTTGTTTAAAGTAATCGTTGGAGTATTTAATGTGCGATAACAGAAAGAATTCAATGAGTTAGTATCAATGCTCAACAACCGACCAAAGAGATTTAAGAATCGATATTCCACTATAATCAAAAGACATTCTTTACATTCTTTGGTCTTAGTACTTATTATTTGTCTCATGTACTTTTTACTTACAATCAAACAAAAGAGACTTAGTGTGTAGTACTTAAGTGTTCATATATTTTGTAATCTTGAGAAAAAGAAAAGTACTACACAAGAGATTGTTGTGTGCAATAGTGATTGTGTAAACTTATGTAGCTCTTTGAGCATTATATTTAATGACTAATAAAGCGGTGTAAAGTCCCCAATTAGAGGCGTTTGTAGGTTCGTTGAGACTAAAGAGTGGTCTCTCTCCCCTTGAGCTTAGCTTAGTTTTTTACAAAACCGGTTGATCCTTATCAGCCTTCTGTAACCAGAAATCAGGATACAACCAGTCCTATAGTTCTACTGGAACCAACCTTATGGTTTGCGCCGGGAAAGTAGTAAAACTTCAAAACCTCTACCAAAACAAACTTAAATCCATTTTTTTTCTTTAATCCCACTTCAAATATACTTCAATTAATCATCAACTCATCAACATAATACATTTTTACATCATCCAAACTACAAAATTTGGATTTATCACCAACTCAAAACCCCAATTCTTCCAACAACTTCAAGAAACCAACTTTAAACTAAAGAATAAGAGGAAAGATGAAGAGAACTTACTTAAAATCTTCCAAACACTTGGTGGAACTTGAGAATGAAGCTATACGCCACCTATAATCTGAATAACACTTGATTTTAAATAGAAACCTCAATAGAGTCCTAAGTTTAACTTCTCCAAATAATCAAACCAAAGAGAAAATCGAGCTTAACTTTAAAAAATTTCCATTAAACTCACCTTATACACTCAAATAAACTACCACTTGATAAGATTTTACAATCTCCACTTAAAACACCTAGAGACCAGCTGAAATCTATAAGGAATAAGAGGATTTAGAGTAGTAGAAGACTCGAAACGAATTTGTTTAAGCTTAAGCTTTAATGTTCTTACCTTAATCGCCTTGAACTTTCCTCTTGTGGCAAGGTTTATAGAGGAGCTCTTATTTTTCTACCAAAAGAAAAAAGATTTAGACTATAAGTGGTAAATACGAGGGTTTAGTATAGGAGGTAGATTAGGGTAAGGTTGTAGAAACTTTTGAAATCTCCAAAATATCCTTATTTTTTAAAACATTTTCTCTCAAATTTTCTTAGGCATTACATTCTACCCCCATTAAAAGAACTTTAGACCTCGAAAGTCATGCAATATGAAACGACAAATTATTTTCTTCTCATATATTTCCTAAACTCCTAAGTTGTGTTCTCTTTGGAGTTTGCTCGCTTAGCTGTTCTTTACATAACTATTGATTCACCTCTTAAAGATCTCTTTCTCGACACTTCCACTCTTAGTAAGCCTTTTTACTCCCAATCTAGCTTTTCAAATTCCAACCACTCTTGATTTATTTGCCTTATGATCCTTTTGATTTGTATACTTTGACTCTTGTCTCCAAAATGGCAAGGTACTTACTTCCTCACTTCTAGATTGATCAACCATTTCATATTTGTCGATTTGTTAGCCTTCATATTCTCGTTTATGGTTTCGCAACCACAATATCCATACGTTATACTTCAACACATAAATTCTACCTTTCTACTACGCTATAGAATCATAACATATGACAGTAATATGATTGTCATAAAATGTCTCCAATACAAAACTTACCTACCAAAAGATCAAAATCATTCCCAGTAACAAAAACATCAATCACTAAATGTCACGAGCCCTTAAGCGAGTCTATAACTCTAAGGTAATTAACGAATTTCACTATGTCTATGTTATTTACCAAAAGAATTCCATCTCTCAAAAGAAAACAATTCTTAAATTAGATCAAAACTCAAAGTCCAACTTTAAGCCAACACCTTACATATAAGTAAAACATGATAGAAAACATCCACATATCTTAGCTTAACTAAAACCATCTATCACTAAAGAATTTTTGGCACTTGCCTCCAAGAATCTAGTTAGATGTCACTCTTAAAACATATATCAAGCTACTAGATCGGTTACTTACTTCATCCCTTACTCTTCAATCATCTCTAATCACACCTAAATTCAAAGGTTCTCAAGTTCCATATTCGTCTTCTAGCACCGTGTCCTTTACTCCTGGATCATTTGCTATTACTTCATTCGCTTGTTCGCAAATCAAATTAAGCAGTTCTAGAATTGATTATGTTTACCGTTGATAATTTAGGTGTTTCTTAACTTATTTAATGAAGTTCAACTGATTTGTTAGTTTTATGTGATCTCCTTTTCTCAATACTCGTTTTATCACTTATATCCTTCAGTTATTATTAAAATGTTTACATTCTCTATGACTTAACATAAGTATACATATAGCGAGGCTAATATATGTCAACACATCATTGACTCGACTTAGACCGACTAACTAGATGCAACCCTTTACTAACTTGAAACAAACCGACACGACACACCAAGACATGAAAAAAGGACTCATCCATCCGTCTCGTAATAAGCCTACATATGCTAAGCTTCATCAATTCTTTTAAATCTTATTCCTTAAATTAGCTTTCTATTTTACATTCCAATCTTCCATATTGCTAGTCACTATGTAAATTTTGGTGAGTAGCCTCGCGTTTGTACAATTTGTACATAAGTGTCATGTTTATTGTTTAATAGTTGTGTCCATTTTATTCAAATTAAGTGAGTGTAAAGTTATGAGTTATGATTTGTTTCTTAGATTTGTCTCTTCTTTATTATGGGTTAGTCCTATTAATTAAGTTTCCTTAATTATTTTATGTATACTATTGATTTTTATGAATTTAATTCAATTATGTCAAAGGGGACATACTCAACTAGTCCTTCTATCATCCTCCATCTTACTTCTTTTTCTTCTTTCCTCAAAACTCAACACCTAAACATGTTACAACACAATAGAATAAGAAGGATTGAAAGGAAGAGTTAAGAGAGACGAGTAAGGGAAATAGGTAAGCGATCACAAAATCAAGATAGCAAGGAAAAGTAGGAAGATAAGTTAAGTATAAAGCAAGCGGGAAAGCTAGAGATTAAACCTATGAATGCTAGGGTTAAGGTAACTACTCATTCTTAGTCTAGATCGAACCCAAGTTTTATCTCTTTCTGTCAATTACTCACTACACTTTCGTTGTGCCACTTGGATCAATTGCCTAAGCTTTTCTAGGATCAACAAACTTAAGCATCTCTATTATCAGTCATCTTAAGTCATTAGTAATTCATCAACCTAAGTTCTCCTGTGATCAATCTTCTAAGCTATTCTATGATCTTTTAGTCTAAGTGCTTCTAAGTTCTACTAACGTAGCTTTTTGAACATTTGTTAAGTTAAGCTCCCTAGTGATCATCAAACTTAAGCTCTTCTATTCATAAGCCTAAAATTCATCTAAGGTCCATAAACCTAGCCTTCCTAGAGATCAAACAACCTGAGCTCTGATACCACTTAAGTTATAATGCCTCGAAATTTAAGAGCACCACAACAGGTCATGTGTCCCCGGTTTTCTAATGACATATTAAGACTCTAAAACTAACTACAATTTCTAAAATCATTTTTAGTAACTATCATCAATACAATAAAACAAATTTCCACAATTTAGACAAACTATAATGACCTAAACAACACATAAGCGAATCATCTTTACAATAATCATATCCTAAAAATGATATTCTCATCTTATATAAAAATAGAGCCTACAAATAAATCTAAACCACATACTATCATTTAGCTCCATCAATCCTCCATAAGTCACTAATATAGAATTATAAACGCCTCTCAGACTTGACCTACTAGTAGAAGTCCTAATTACAATATAAGTAACAACTTCATCTTAATACTTGTAGTTATAAAAATGAAAGAGTAAGGTGAAGCTCAGTACATGATGCACAAGCACAAATCGATGCCAAGCTAAGTCATACACATGCATATAATGCAAGTTACATTAAGTATAAAATAAACAGTCAATTAATTATCTTGTTTAGGCTAGCATCCAACAAAGAGGTACTTATGACTCCGTTACACCTTGATCTTTATCTACATATATAATTAGATATAAATATACCTTTTCCTTTAAATCTTTTTTGCCTGAGTCCATGGTTCGAAAACCATAAAACCTAGAATTCTAGTTGCATTGTCTCATATGAAAGTTCACTAGGGAAACCTCGCATATGATCAACAGTTGCTCCTCTAAGGATTTACCATTATGGGCCCCTAGAGTGAGCAAGTCAATCACAATCAGCAAACCATTCATTTGGGTCGAATTCGGTTAGATCTTTTTTGATCCTAGCAAGCACATTTAGGCCGATTATAGATTAGTCTGGTTAGATCTTTTCTATCTTAGCAAGTACAACCATATAAATAAGCACTACGTACTTAGAAACCGAAATCCAAATCGATTACAAAGTACGAATCAACCATGAACTCAAATCTAACGACCTAATAGTTATAACAATAAACTTATCTCATTCTTTCATTCTAAACAATTTGATTCAAACATCTTAAGCACTCTAACCTATCTTTAGATAAAACACCCTAAAGTGTCCTTAAACCCCTATCTTATTTTAGAATTCTAAGAGTAACTAAAGATAAACAAGAGGGTAAGATCGGCTCTTAGCTTAAAAAAGGAAAGACTAAAATACTTTAAATGAGGATTTAGAGATTTTAAGATAGAAAGTTTCAAATGGAGTTTGATTCTTGTAAAATATGTTTGTAAATAAGTTATAATATTTAAGATGTTCGAAAATTGTTTATTAAATATGCTTTAGGAAATAGGTTAGAACACAAGGAAGTTGGTTTAAAGAAAAGGACTAAAATAAAACGTAGTTCAACTTTTTGGTGTGAACTAATCATACAGTTTAGGGAGAACCAACCAGCTGGTTCTTACCAGCCTTCTGTAACTTGAAATTAAGATACAACAAGTCCCATGGTTCCTCTAGAACTAGCTCCACAATTCATACTAGGACGGCAACAAAACTTCAAATCCTCTCCTAAAACAAACTCAAATCCATTTTTTTTTCTTTAATCCCATTTCAAGTATACTTCAATTACTCATCAACCCATCAATATAACACATTTTTACATCATTCAAACCATAAAATTCTTATTAAACATCGGCTCAAAAGCCCAATTCTTCCAATTACTTTAAGAAACTAACTCTAAACTAAAGAATAAGAGGAAAGATAAAGAGAGCTTACTTGAGATATTCCAAACACTTAGTGAAACTTGAGAATGAGACTATACACCACTTACAATCTGAATAACACTTGAATTCAAATGGAATTCTCAATAGAGTCCAAAGTTTAACTTCTCTAAATCACTAAACTAAATAGGAAATCAAGCTTAACTTAAAAGAGCTTCCAGTAAACTTACCTTATACACTCAAATAAGCTATCAGTTGATAAGATTCCACTTGAAACACTTAAAGACCAGCTAAAATCTAAAAGGAATAAGAGGATTTAGAGTAGTAAAAGGCTTGAAATGAATTTGTTTAGGCTTAACCTTCAATGTTCTTACCTTAATCACCTTGAACTTTCTTCTTGAGGTAAGGTTTATAAAGGAGCACTTAATTTTCTACCAAAAGAGAAGAGGTTTAGACTATAAGTGGCAAATATTAGGGTTCAGTAAAGGAGGCAAATTAAGGTAGGGTTTTAGAAACTTTTGAAATCCCTAAAATAACCTTATTTTTTAAAACATTTTCTCTTAAATTTTCTTGGGCATTACAACAATACTTATCCATACCAGTTGGAACTTCTACTTTCATCCAAAGTAATTACTTTCAAATATTAAAAAGGAGGTGTTAATCACTTTTAATGTTGAATTATCATAAATAATGAGGTCTTTAAAGGTTGTTTAAGTATATATTAATAGGTGCAATAACAATATGAATTTATATATGATTATTTTATATATATGCAGAGAAGAAAGATATGAAAAAGTATTAATCACTTTAATATTATAGGTTTTAAATATAATTATCTACGCCCACAGTATGAGTGCATTATTTGCTAGTATGATTATCATTCTCTAGAAAGATATAAATATAAAATATATAGATGTTGTGAGACTCGTACTAATGCAATTAAGTTTAGTAGCCAATTTAGGGTGTTCGACAAAGTAATTCGATCGGGTTAAAAACTTACAAGGGGTTTCGTGATATTAGTCAAGTAGTTTTCATAGACTCGAAATTTAAAAGTATAATAAAATACTAAAAATATGGCTAAAATGGTAGTAATTTACTACATTATTATATTATCGATAACACATGAATTAAGGTTCGAAAATTAACAAATATTTAGAAATAAATTACAAAAGTAATATAAATAATATTGTACATAAAATAATATATAAAATACATGCATACACATCAAGTATAATTATTATATAAATACATATACCAGTAATTATTAAAAATACTCAAAATTGGGTAAAATCTACTAAATAAATTAATAAAAAATTATAGATAACCAAAAGACATCATTTTAGGCATAGCAAGAATTTGATATGCAGGAAGGTGAGGGAAACTAATTTATGGACACCTCAAGCTACACTTTTTTACATGTCCTTAGGTAGGAAAATAAAAGCAAATCAAAGGAGGCTATAAAAAAATGATACTATCACTTTGGACAAAGCTTGGTTAGTTGTGAAATAGGAGAACATTTTTATAGAGAGAAAATATTGATAGAAAGTAAAGAAACAAAAATAAGGAAAATTGTAGTACAATAAGGTTAGATTTCGAGTTTCCATAGAAGATTACCACCTGGAAGCAAAGCTAAACCACCACTCAAAGGAGTGGCTTGTGGTTGAACTGGTCGACAACTTCCCCCTCCCTTATAGTAGCTGAAGCTTGGATTTCTGATGAGTTGCCAATCTCTTCAAAATTATCAAAATTTTGGGAAAAATATAAAAAAATCATAAAAAATTTTGAAATTTGGTTTCCCTATGTATTTTTGTATGAGTAATTTAAATCTTCAATTAGATTTTCAAAATTTTAAGTATAGATCTAAGATCCTTAAGAAAAATGTCTTGCACAACAATTTTCGACTGGGTTTTTGAAAGATCAATTCATGTAGTTTCAACTTGAAAATTCATTGATATACTCTTAAGATGTTATATTTTGATGTGGTGTGGTCAAATTTTTAAAATTAAGTTGTCGAATTTTTAAGAAAATTTCGTTTTCGTGTAAATAGTACATTGGACAAGTTATTTTGCTAAAAGAGATTGATGAAAATTTCTAAAACTATGGTTTACCCTAAATTTCCCCACATACAGTAGCTAAAAGTGATTTAACATGAGTTTAGGAATGAATATTTTTGGTGAAAATGGATGATTGTTGGTTTAGGGTTAATTCTTCAAGTTTTATGAAATTGTGGATCGGTGGAAAATATAAGGGGAATGGGAATAAATGATTATGGTACTTAGTTAATATTTACTGTATATATAGGGTTAAACTTCTAGAATTGCATGGTAAGTAGAGTATATATGAAGTAGTTAGATGTATTAGTAGCAGTAAAGTCGGAAATTGTGTCAGAAAGTAAATGAGAATGTAACTTAGTATGAATATATTGAAGACACTAGGAAAATTGGATCCGGATAAGAACATGACTTATATTTAGGCTCTACACAATTTCTAAAGATAAACTATAAATTAGAAATTTCCTAAATAAAAATCTAATTTTGGATGGTGAAACTTTATTAAAAACTAGGTCAGGATATAATCTAGTATTGAATATCCTCGATCATACCAAGAGTCCAACAGTAGATCAACTAGTGATTTGTATATGAATTATATACCTTTATCAAAGTTAGAACATGGGATAGAAGCCACTCAAACAATAGGTTATACCATAAGACTAGGTCAAAATCGAAATCATAAACTCAATTATAAAGTAGTTAGAAGTAAGATGCAAAATGTTGGAGCAACTAGAAGTTTGAAGATGGTTGGTATTGAATATTGGATCATTGGGAGATAGAGAGTAGATTAGAAAGTCGCCTAATTATACCTTCTAAGAATTTTCCGTAGTTAGAACTTGGGTAAAAAACTAAGGTCATAATCTTAGTCAAAATGTATCTTACTTAACTAATACCTAATAAATACCTTAAAAAACTTACCTAACACAATTGAAAACATACTTAAATGTTCACCAAGTTGTAGAATGTCTTTTTATGCCCAGAACACATATGTTATATATTAGATGGATACTAAAGATGTCATATTAAATTTTAAGGATAATAAAGGAAGTCCAGAGCAATGTATGGGGAGAATGAGCATTAGTATCTAGGTAAGTGGGATCGGTGTTTCACTGCACTTTAAAGTACTGTTTAAGAATACTTATGAGACCTTAGTATATGTCTTATTTATGGTTGCAAGATTAGTTGCTTGTTCCCATGTAACATATGTGCTTAAATATTGTTTTGTTATTTTGAGTGTTAGACTTATGTATCGATTGTTTTATGATATTACTTGCTTTGGACTATTTGAAGTTGCTTCATCGTCTTAAAAGTAATCTAACATAAATTCGACTTAATTACTAATTGGACTGGTATTACAACCTACTAGAGGAAATGACTAGGATTTTCTAGCTAAATATGGATCATTCGATGAGGATAGCAGAAATAATCCTCTCCCTACCCTTAACCTAACTAAGTGATAGGAGAGGAGGTCTCAATAAGATTGGGGTCCGTGGTTTGAAAGTAGTCTCAGGTAGAGGGTGTTTTTAATTGCATAAGCCCCAGTTTCGTTCTGATTTGTAAGTGTACAGCGTTAAACTCCTCAAAACCTGGATTAAGGCGGGTATAATTTCTCTGATCTTACAATAATCGGTCAACGTCGTGTGATAATATTTACTTGAATATGCATTGCATCTAATTAAATTTGCTTGAAAACCCTGATTGCTTTGTATTAGATATGTACTATTATTTTCGTCTCACTTACTGAGCAAGTTGCCGCTCATTTCTTTGTAATTGTTTTATAAGTTTTCCTAATAGATTCACTAATATTACTTCAAGTTTTAGAAAATTAGAGAACAAGGTCGACGAGTGGGATTCAAGATTACCTAACTAAATTTTTATTTGGTTTATCGACTGTACTAACTTTTAAAAAACTAATAGGGTCTTCTCAGGTGACCCTTAGTTTTCAACTAATAAGATTTAATCTATACTTTATAAGCTTATGGATTTTAGTAAGATTTAAGTAGACATTTTATCTTTTCGTAACAACATAGGTCTTGAAATTTTTATAAAATTCAAGGTTTCATTCTTCATATAATTTGGAAAACTTAATTTTTCCTCGAATATTTAAGTTATATAACTATTTTTATTAGTTATTTAAAAAAGTTATACCACAGGTTAATTACTTTTGACGCTTTCAAGTAATGGAGTAATGAATGCCTTATGTAGGCTATACCTACGTTAATAGTTAAGGTAGCTAACTTTTAGTGTAGGTTGGATTATATAGCGGGGTTGTTACAACTCTCTGGTTTAGGGCGTAACAAATATATATTAATTATTTCTAATAATATAGTTAATAGTATGATTATTGATATATAAAACTACTTAATTGATTATTGAAATCTTGATTAGTATTGATTATTATGAATGAAGGATGTTGCAACTACATCTCGTGCATGAAAATAGTAATATATAATTATTATAAGAATTATATATGAGATTTGTTATAGATTGAAAATACATTTTTCTTTTCACATGCTTCCGTGGAATTACTCTAAAATAATTTAGTTCCACCAATTTGCTATAAGTCTTGTGGTTACTTTTTAATTTATATCATGTTTAGTATGGGGAAGTGGGTTAGAATGAAATCGTGATTCTAAGTTTTATTCTCATTTCTCTTATTTAGAAGTACAATTTGAATCGTGATTCCATAGAATCGGTGATTCCAGCTTCAAGAGGGAATTTCATTTCACCTTTAAGAGGGTGGAATTGTGATTTCAATTTCACTTCATTAATTATGATTAATTAAAATTACTTTTGTAACCTTCAAAGAAATTATAATATGCAATAATTAAGCGTATTTTTTACAAATAATACTATTTAAGCATTTAATATTATTTCATTTTATTCTATTTCGTAACCATTTCTAAATATAGGAAATGATTTCTCACTTAGATCCTTATTCCAATCAATTCTATTTCATTCTATTCTAGACCATTCATTCATATTAAACATGACATTAATGTTTTATCATCTCAATTAGTTTATTTTCATTATACCATGCTAAATGTAACATCTTCCATTTTCTCTCATGGACTCTTTTTAACAAGAAAGGCTTCAATATTACTAACATATATTATGTGAATCAATAGGTACCAATAAAAATTTGACACGTAAAAACATAATTGGTACTTTTGAAAAAGTATATTCCTTAATTATCACATGTTAAATTTTAATTTTTATTTATATTTACATACCACTCATTGATCAACGTGGCTATTTTGCATTTTTTTTTTGTGACCAAAAGTAATTAATGGCATAAGTATCTTATATTTAGAGAATCATTAAGGGGAGCCAGGCAGTTGAGTTTTATAATTTTAAGGACATTATTGCAAATTACACTTATACTTTACCCTTTTTGTTTATTTTACAACTAAACTTTTTATTCGACCAAATATATACTTAATTGAATATATATTTGTCCTAGTGTACACCTTGGTTATCTCTCACTAACCTCATTAGTCTAATTAGTGTTATGAACCACCGTGTGTTTTTTTATTTTCTAGTAAGCTATTTTGTTTTGCAGTCAACATCTATATTGGAAAATAATATCCAAATCAAAAGATAATATCCACATCAGAAAATGGAGTGAAGCAAAATCAAAATTAAAAAAGTATATTATAGAAAATAAAAAAAAAAGGAAAGTTAAACAAAAAAATTAACAACATCGATCTTTTAAACGCAAATAACTTCAAGTTGGACAAAAAAATTCCAATATTTTATAACAGTAAATAGTAGTATGGCAACAACTACTATATATTCAGCACAAAACCGCAACATCTAAGGGCCATGTCGGACATACATGATAGTTACAAAGGCAACACCTTTACCCCTAATTGGACCATAAAAACAAATAAAATAAACACAATCTACTAAGAAAGATCATACTTGCCATCATGCCCCCTAAACAAACCATATTCCTCACTAATGAGTAAGTCAACCTAAAAAATTTTTAGAGTTTTGCATTGTGTTTCAATCTTAGGTTTAGATAAGTGAATGTGATAGAAAAACAACTGATTAGTATATATTCAATTGAGTGTATATTAGGCTATGTCAAAAATTCAAATATAAAATTAAGAAAAATGGGTAAAGTATAGGTATGATCCATGTTAATGCCTCATAATTTTAAGTGAAAAGAGAAGGTAGGAGAGTAGATTGGTTTTGTTTCTTTTGTTAAGATTTTTTCTTTCACAACCTCTTTTTCTTGAGGGGTTATGGGAAGGTTTGTGATTAGGCATCTAGTCTATCAATCTGGATACAATAAGATATAATGTGATATAAACAAGTTTATATTAGGAAAATTTAATACGATTAATAAACAGATTAATCCTATTTGTACTTGTCAATAAACGTGTATGGATTTGAGTTTAACATTTAAAAGCCACCTTATGAGAATAAATTCTCGAAAATTATATTTGAAACCTATCTTATGTCCATTTAAAAACCATCTAGTGGAGTATAGTAAGATTGCTTAATAAGTTACTAAGTCTCGTTCCATCATTAGTTTAAGGTAAGTTTCATTTCTTTATTTGAAATATATAATTTTTATATCATAGTTATTAAAGTGTAATTAGGAAAAAAGTGTAAAAATAAACCTGCCAATTTTTTAAACTATCTCATAACAATCCTTAGCCATTATAATTTAACTTAATTGCTTATTGGAGGAACAAGTATTTGTGATACCAATTAAAAAAATAAAAAATAAAAGAAGTGTTTAAAATCATTTTGTATCATGTATCCATTTAAATAAAATGTTGGTTTCGAAATAAAAAAAAACCACTAAATTTATGACTCCCTATTAATGCTATATTTTGGAGTAGGTTGAATTTAAATTGTATTATAAAAAAAAATATGGAGTTAAAAAAGTTAAATGGGGCTACATTATAAACTATAATGAAATGATATTTGTAAGCCTATCATAAATACATGCATTAAATAAATCGTTAGACATGGTATGATATCTCATAAACTATTATTTCATATTTATTTAGGGAAAATGGTTATTTCACTATTATTATTTCTAATGAAATAGCTACTATATATTCTCTCATGATAGTTATTTCATGACAAATCCCCTATAACTTACATGCTAAATAGGGACTCATGACACACTATTACCTATCTAGATGCACTTTCCGTGGCTGCATTCGGAATGACAAATCTCACTTGTTTCACACTATTACCTCTATGGTAATATAAATAATAATATTATAAATATTAGCAAAGTATGAATAACTTCAAACTAAAATTATGATATTATGCAAAACTTATGTATATATATATATTATTAGCAGTCAGTGCACATACGTTGTGTGTACAAAAATTAAATTTTAACTAAAAAGAAAAAATAATGCATAAATGGCTAAGATATCTATGAAAATAGGAAGAAAAAAAAAAAGGAAAGGAAACATAACATTAATATATTAAAAATTTGTGAATAATTAAAATTGAAAGAATACAACAACAATAATACACAAAAATCCTTGAAGAATAAAATTCTTCATCTAGAATAAGAGTTAGGAAAAAAAAAAGTGATAAAAATTGTATGAATAAATAATTTGTAAGAGTTGAATAAGTTGAAAGTATAAAATATAGGAAATGATGATTAAATATTTTAATTCTTCAAAATATGTTAAGAAAGGTTTATTATTGAACGTTTTTTAATCCTTTTAAATCCTTGGAAATATGTTGATTTGTAGATATTTGAGGCCTTTTAAATTTGTTGGAGAAGGATTGTCTTTATCTAACAACTTCCATTTTACCCACTATGAAGAAGAGATAAGGAACAAAAATTGCCATCCGCACATTACCAACAAAGAGATGGGGATGAATGTGGAATTTGTATCATAATTTTGGGATTTCAAACACATTTAAAATTGAAAAATATAAAATATTTAATTAAGAAAAATATAGAATAAATATGTATAATTAATTTAACTATAGGAATGGTTGTTAATTTAAGAAAGCAAAATTTTGCATAAGTAGAGATAAAACTGCATATAAAAATTATATTAAGAAACATACACCCAAATTAAGTTCATCAGTAATATATTTATAATCTCAGTATATAGATTAGATATAGTAAATAATTGAACATGATGTAAATTTATTAGATAGTTATGCAATAAAAAATTGCTTCGAAAATTTATTAGATAAATAGAAAATTCTCTTTTCACTGAATTTGTTTTATATAGTTAAAAAACACACTTCCTAATTTAGGTTCATCATACCTAATAATAAAATTTTAAAATAAAAAAAAAACTTATCCTCATTAAAATTTATAATATTTAAAATTGAATGAAAAACAAATTATTTCACCTTGACGTAACCATATGAAAAACTAAAAAACGACCAATAAACAAAAAAAATTCAATCTCACAAATAAAATACTCTCTCTCTTTTCTCTCATTTTTGTTATGCTCATTAAGAATATATTTATAGTCTCAGCACATATTTTAGATATAGCAAAAGTTTTTCATAATTAACATGATTTAAATTTAGTTAACATTTACATTATAATGAATTTCCATATGATTCTCCTTTACACTTTTATATGGGCTATTTTGATACATTCCTTTTACCATTATATTTATATTTACTTAACAAATTATATATATTTAATGAGTTTCCATATAATAATCTTATACATTTTCTTATGGACTACTTTGATACATAAGTATTAATACATGTGCCCTACAAGCTTTTATTTATTTATTTATTTTCTTAAGGCCGTGATATATAATGGATTTTAAAAATAATTTTAGCATTTATTTTCTTAAGTTTCTTAAATGTAATTTTTTAACTATATAATTATTTTGCAATTGAGATTTTATGTATTTGATTATATATATTTGTATCCACATCATGATGTGCCTCTTTTTGATAAAAAGTAAAGTTTTTTCTTGATAATATGGGATAGATTAACAATATAGAAGATTAATTAATAATACTGACATTATGCTTTTGTAATTCATTTTGTTTTTGTGTATGTATAGGTAATGTATCAGAATAGGATATAGATAAAGAAGTAAGAAATTATTTTAAAAAACTGCTTACAGTTGAACATAGGAAGAGGAAAAGGATAATGAGAAACTAGTGAGATTATGCACTCGTAATACATATATTTTATAAAATGTAAATTTTTTTCTTTCTATATTTTAAATGGTGAAGCTAGTTTATGAAATAGACGGGAGAGAAAAAAGCCTAATGGGTTAGTGGAGATATTAGGTTAAGTTTTTTCTTAATGAAAGGAATGCAAATTCGAAAATAGAAGTTATGGTTATTTAGTTTAGTATCCTCAACTACATGATTTATTTTTTAAATAAATAATTAGTTAAGAATCATTTTGTAAATTCAAAAATAAAAACTATTCATAATCACTAAAGATATCAAAAGGTAGTTATTGAAGGCTCTTTTCCTTTAATAATATAGATAATAAGATATTATAAAATTATATAAATAAATATTTATGATATAGTTTTTATATCTTAATAAATATTAGAAAAATATGAATAACTTCAAACTTAAATTAAATATTAGTAAAACTTATATGTATTATAATATAATATCATAATATTATATAAGTAAATATTAATGATATAATTTTTATCTATATTATTAAAGTAGATTGATCCTTAAGTAATTATCTTTTTGAATATTACCATTCAGCCCTCCAATTAAAATTTATAATAAAAAAACCAACAATAATATAATCTATTAAAATTATAAATAATGGTTATATTTATCAATTATTATAATCTTTTATTTTTTATACTTTGCAAACAGTGCCGACATAACTACTTATATTTGCACGTTGGCCAAATAACCATGCATGTTTCCAACCAAGCTCTCTCTCTCTCTCTATCTCTCTTTTCATGATCATGTGCTGAGCTACCAATTCTTCTTATTCCAGTTGTCAAAATCGCATCTTTTTCAATTTGCAAAATTCACTAAATTCAACCCTTTAACATAATTTAAGAGATCATAAGTTTTATTATTTTTCATTTAAGTTTACATATTTATTATTATTTTTTTTATGTTCTTGCAGCACAACAGGGAAATTGAGTTGCATTATACTAAAAACATTATAATGTTGCAATAAATAAATATAATCGAAATAAAAATCGTGATTAAATGGAAGTTACATTACAATTAGAGAAAAGTAGGAAAAAAGTTACAATAAATATTATATTTAGATTTTTATACACCCATAACGTGGGTGTACTTTTTGCCAGCATTTTAATAAGCACCAGTGATACATATAGGCCAGTAAATATAAATACATATGTATACCAAACTATAATATTTATTCTATAATTAGACATTACCTATTAATCTGCAATGATCTTGATATAATATTTAAGAAGTGATTGAAATTATAACATTATACTTAAAATTAAATTTTATGCCATGAATATCAATGTTAACAAATATGAATAATGTCTAATATGTCATATAAAGAAATTACATGACATTTAATAATATGTAAATATATCACATGAAAATGACATAAATAAAAATAAGAACAACATTATACTTATATAATATGAAACAATAAATTTAATATAGTCATGTGATTCAAATTATAATTTTTGTAATACTAAATAAAAATAACATTGTAGTTAAAATAAAGTTTTATATCATAAATATCAATAATAATAAATATAAATAATGTTTAATGTATCATTATAAAACAATTACATGCTACTTAATAATATATGAATATGCCATATGAAAACCACATCAAAAACTATATTATTATTATTATTATCACAGGGTAATTATCATGGGTAATTAAAAAAACATCAATGTGTTTTTGTGCACTTTTTGAAAAGGTCGCAATTACATATCGCTTTTTTCATTTTGTAAGATAGTGATGTCTCGTTACGATGGTTTGATAAAAGTATGGAGACAGGCATGTGGTAAGAATCGAATGGCTATCTAACTCTATTTTCTTTTTATCTTATTATTTATCTTTTTTTTTTCCATAATTCATTATATCTTTGTGTTTAATCTCTTTTTTTTCCTAAGGGTATTCACATATTTAGTATGGGATGTTGACTTTTTAAGTCTAAGTAATATGTATAAATTATTTTTGTTTTGACATGAAAAGGAAGTCTACTAAATTAACAAGAAAGAGGTTGATCATAATATTCCGAAATTCTTTCAGCATAGTGGTTTTGTAAGCATTTGAGGTGAAAAGTACAGTATTAACAATTTAATAAGAATGACTTTCTATCTTTTTTTTTAAATTTTTTATGGTCTAGGTAGGATTTTCAATTTTTTTTTTTTTTTTTACAATCATCAAACATATGAGTTAACTTTTAAAATATTATCATCAGATTCAAGTTTAACATTTTCTTCATTTCTTATGATAATTATAATAATTAAGAAGTTTAGTCTTTTTCTTTATTTATTTTTATATGCATTGCAAATACATTATTTGTTACATATAATATGCAATGCCTACACCAATTTAAGGAGTGTATGCATAGTTTGTTAGTATGCATATAATATGCATAAAATTGTTGAGATAGAGATGTAGTAAGAATTGAACGGTTATCTTACTTTATTCTCTTTTTAACGCGTTATTTTTCCTTTTTTCTTAATTCTTTATATCTTCATGTTTAATCTTTTTTTTTCTCCTTGAAGGCATTCACATATTTAGTACGGGACATCGACTTTTTAGGTCCGAGTAATATATATAAAATGTTTTTATTTTATCATAAAAAGAAGTCTACTAAATTAAGAAGAAAGAAGCCGATCATAATATTTCGAAATTCTTTTAGCATTGTGGATTTGTAAACGTTTGGGGTGAAGACTACCGTATTGAGAATTTAATAAGAATAACTTTTTCTTTGTATTTACTTTTTATTTTTTATTTTTATAGTTTGGATGGAATTTTCTTTTTCTTTTTATTTTATATCCGTGAAACATATGACTTAACTTTTAAAATATTATCACTAGATTTATGTTTAATATTTTCTTCATTTCTGATGATAATTATAATAATTAAGAAGTTTATTTTGTTTTTTTATATATTTTACACATACAACCTATATACATCGTTTATTAACATACATATAATATGCGGTGCGTACACCAATTTAAAGAACGTATCTATAATTTTTCTATAATATTAGATACTAATTATATATAAAGCTCCGAGCAAAAGTCATTTTAGTCGCGGGGGGCCTCTTGGGGGTTGGGAGGAGGGGAAACCTATGTGGCGTGGTAGTATGTCATCCAATCAAAACGGTGATCTCGACTCTTACCATGGTCCGCGCTACATACAGTCGCATTCCCGTTCCTTAATGGCATAACCTTCCATATATTTTCTTCAGGGAGAAGATAAACCAAACTAAATAAAAAATTTTATCTTTCTCGCCAAGTCACGAGACCGACATTTTAATTATAAGATCCCCATAAAAAATATGGTGTGTGTGCGCTTCCGAATGTGAAGGGCTTTGAATCAGGAAAGGTTTTTTGAAAGAGAAAAGCGGATTACGGGTACGCTGTGTAGGGGTTTCTTATACAAGAAGAAAAGAAAAACCTTCTATAGTTAGAGTTTTCTTCTACGATTTTCTGTGAAATTAGCTTTTTGCTTCAGTAGTTTGTGGTGGTTTTCGCGGTTTACAGGGACGTTGTTTTTTCTCTTAAAAATCATGGAGTCTGCCCTCGTGATCAAGGTATTTATTGTTGTTTATTCTTGCATAGATTCTATGTATGATTTTCGATCGTTTACTGAGAAAAGTTTCAGCAAGGTGTCGTCTTTTTACCCGTATCGTTGAGTTGTGGCTGTTTCACTTATGAGAATACTAAAGTATGCACATTTCTCTTGTTTCTATTATTTTTTATGGTATTATATGTGATTGATGAGAAAAAGAACTCTTGCTTTACAACTTGGAAGTCATAGATTAGGGTTTTTTTTGTCTAATTGGGTAGACATGGCCCTCGGTTGAACTGTCTGATTCTGTCTTATGTGTGGTGCATGAGCCGTATGTGTGATTATGTCCGCTTATTATGCAAGAGGTGTGACTAGTAGTTCATGCAATTCATTGTATCAGTTGTTGGTTCTGGTCATCTTGGACATTTGGTGTTAATGGAAACGGAACGTCTGGTGATGGAGTATAATTTTTGAGAATTAACTTCTTTCTTGATAATTTCTATGTCTGGCGATGTAGTATACAATTATGTTTTTCAAAATTTTGTTACTTACATATATAAATTGGAAGAAATTTATAGTGTGGGCATGATTTCAAAAAGAAAGGGTTTGCTTTATTTCTTTCACTGATGAAGTTCATCGGTATAATCTTACATGGAGCTTTTGGGCATGGCTGTAGGTCCAATGTGGAAAAACTCTGAGGCGTTTCAACGCCCGGGTAGATGAAAATGACAAGCTGGATCTGGATATGCTTGGGCTGAAGACCAAGATCTTCAGCCTCTTTGATCTCCCACCCGATGCTGATATCACTATGACTTATGTTGATGAAGATGACGACATCATAGCCCTCGTCGATGATGATGATCTGAAGGATGTCATGAGACAAAGGCTGAAGTTTCTGAAGATCTTTGTGGTGCTTAATACAGAGAAAAGCAGCAAATCATATGCTAGATCCAGTGGTAATTCGACCCCCTCCATGTCTCCGTGTGTGGAGCAACCATTAATAAATGTGAATGCTATTGTTGCTGAAGCTCTGAAATCAGTGCCAGAACCACTATGTGAAGGACTGTCAAAAATTCCTCTAGATGTTGCTTCTAAAGCTGCTTCCTCTAGTCCCGCAATTGCTGAACTTATTGAGTCCTTTGCTAAATTGGGCCAATCATTTATGACTTCAGCTTTTCAACCTCAAGATTCTGCTTCTGACTGTTCTGTGACTTCACCTGTGTGTAAAGAACTGGATGCTTCAAAGGAGGATNTAATACATATATTTTATAAAATGTAAATTTTTTTCTTTCTATATTTTAAATGGTGAAGCTAGTTTATGAAATAGACGGGAGAGAAAAAAGCCTAATGGGTTAGTGGAGATATTAGGTTAAGTTTTTTCTTAATGAAAGGAATGCAAATTCGAAAATAGAAGTTATGGTTATTTAGTTTAGTATCCTCAACTACATGATTTATTTTTTAAATAAATAATTAGTTAAGAATCATTTTGTAAATTCAAAAATAAAAACTATTCATAATCACTAAAGATATCAAAAGGTAGTTATTGAAGGCTCTTTTCCTTTAATAATATAGATAATAAGATATTATAAAATTATATAAATAAATATTTATGATATAGTTTTTATATCTTAATAAATATTAGAAAAATATGAATAACTTCAAACTTAAATTAAATATTAGTAAAACTTATATGTATTATAATATAATATCATAATATTATATAAGTAAATATTAATGATATAATTTTTATCTATATTATTAAAGTAGATTGATCCTTAAGTAATTATCTTTTTGAATATTACCATTCAGCCCTCCAATTAAAATTTATAATAAAAAAACCAACAATAATATAATCTATTAAAATTATAAATAATGGTTATATTTATCAATTATTATAATCTTTTATTTTTTATACTTTGCAAACAGTGCCGACATAACTACTTATATTTGCACGTTGGCCAAATAACCATGCATGTTTCCAACCAAGCTCTCTCTCTCTCTCTATCTCTCTTTTCATGATCATGTGCTGAGCTACCAATTCTTCTTATTCCAGTTGTCAAAATCGCATCTTTTTCAATTTGCAAAATTCACTAAATTCAACCCTTTAACATAATTTAAGAGATCATAAGTTTTATTATTTTTCATTTAAGTTTACATATTTATTATTATTTTTTTTATGTTCTTGCAGCACAACAGGGAAATTGAGTTGCATTATACTAAAAACATTATAATGTTGCAATAAATAAATATAATCGAAATAAAAATCGTGATTAAATGGAAGTTACATTACAATTAGAGAAAAGTAGGAAAAAAGTTACAATAAATATTATATTTAGATTTTTATACACCCATAACGTGGGTGTACTTTTTGCCAGCATTTTAATAAGCACCAGTGATACATATAGGCCAGTAAATATAAATACATATGTATACCAAACTATAATATTTATTCTATAATTAGACATTACCTATTAATCTGCAATGATCTTGATATAATATTTAAGAAGTGATTGAAATTATAACATTATACTTAAAATTAAATTTTATGCCATGAATATCAATGTTAACAAATATGAATAATGTCTAATATGTCATATAAAGAAATTACATGACATTTAATAATATGTAAATATATCACATGAAAATGACATAAATAAAAATAAGAACAACATTATACTTATATAATATGAAACAATAAATTTAATATAGTCATGTGATTCAAATTATAATTTTTGTAATACTAAATAAAAATAACATTGTAGTTAAAATAAAGTTTTATATCATAAATATCAATAATAATAAATATAAATAATGTTTAATGTATCATTATAAAACAATTACATGCTACTTAATAATATATGAATATGCCATATGAAAACCACATCAAAAACTATATTATTATTATTATTATCACAGGGTAATTATCATGGGTAATTAAAAAAACATCAATGTGTTTTTGTGCACTTTTTGAAAAGGTCGCAATTACATATCGCTTTTTTCATTTTGTAAGATAGTGATGTCTCGTTACGATGGTTTGATAAAAGTATGGAGACAGGCATGTGGTAAGAATCGAATGGCTATCTAACTCTATTTTCTTTTTATCTTATTATTTATCTTTTTTTTTTCCATAATTCATTATATCTTTGTGTTTAATCTCTTTTTTTTCCTAAGGGTATTCACATATTTAGTATGGGATGTTGACTTTTTAAGTCTAAGTAATATGTATAAATTATTTTTGTTTTGACATGAAAAGGAAGTCTACTAAATTAACAAGAAAGAGGTTGATCATAATATTCCGAAATTCTTTCAGCATAGTGGTTTTGTAAGCATTTGAGGTGAAAAGTACAGTATTAACAATTTAATAAGAATGACTTTCTATCTTTTTTTTTAAATTTTTTATGGTCTAGGTAGGATTTTCAATTTTTTTTTTTTTTTTTACAATCATCAAACATATGAGTTAACTTTTAAAATATTATCATCAGATTCAAGTTTAACATTTTCTTCATTTCTTATGATAATTATAATAATTAAGAAGTTTAGTCTTTTTCTTTATTTATTTTTATATGCATTGCAAATACATTATTTGTTACATATAATATGCAATGCCTACACCAATTTAAGGAGTGTATGCATAGTTTGTTAGTATGCATATAATATGCATAAAATTGTTGAGATAGAGATGTAGTAAGAATTGAACGGTTATCTTACTTTATTCTCTTTTTAACGCGTTATTTTTCCTTTTTTCTTAATTCTTTATATCTTCATGTTTAATCTTTTTTTTTCTCCTTGAAGGCATTCACATATTTAGTACGGGACATCGACTTTTTAGGTCCGAGTAATATATATAAAATGTTTTTATTTTATCATAAAAAGAAGTCTACTAAATTAAGAAGAAAGAAGCCGATCATAATATTTCGAAATTCTTTTAGCATTGTGGATTTGTAAACGTTTGGGGTGAAGACTACCGTATTGAGAATTTAATAAGAATAACTTTTTCTTTGTATTTACTTTTTATTTTTTATTTTTATAGTTTGGATGGAATTTTCTTTTTCTTTTTATTTTATATCCGTGAAACATATGACTTAACTTTTAAAATATTATCACTAGATTTATGTTTAATATTTTCTTCATTTCTGATGATAATTATAATAATTAAGAAGTTTATTTTGTTTTTTTATATATTTTACACATACAACCTATATACATCGTTTATTAACATACATATAATATGCGGTGCGTACACCAATTTAAAGAACGTATCTATAATTTTTCTATAATATTAGATACTAATTATATATAAAGCTCCGAGCAAAAGTCATTTTAGTCGCGGGGGGCCTCTTGGGGGTTGGGAGGAGGGGAAACCTATGTGGCGTGGTAGTATGTCATCCAATCAAAACGGTGATCTCGACTCTTACCATGGTCCGCGCTACATACAGTCGCATTCCCGTTCCTTAATGGCATAACCTTCCATATATTTTCTTCAGGGAGAAGATAAACCAAACTAAATAAAAAATTTTATCTTTCTCGCCAAGTCACGAGACCGACATTTTAATTATAAGATCCCCATAAAAAATATGGTGTGTGTGCGCTTCCGAATGTGAAGGGCTTTGAATCAGGAAAGGTTTTTTGAAAGAGAAAAGCGGATTACGGGTACGCTGTGTAGGGGTTTCTTATACAAGAAGAAAAGAAAAACCTTCTATAGTTAGAGTTTTCTTCTACGATTTTCTGTGAAATTAGCTTTTTGCTTCAGTAGTTTGTGGTGGTTTTCGCGGTTTACAGGGACGTTGTTTTTTCTCTTAAAAATCATGGAGTCTGCCCTCGTGATCAAGGTATTTATTGTTGTTTATTCTTGCATAGATTCTATGTATGATTTTCGATCGTTTACTGAGAAAAGTTTCAGCAAGGTGTCGTCTTTTTACCCGTATCGTTGAGTTGTGGCTGTTTCACTTATGAGAATACTAAAGTATGCACATTTCTCTTGTTTCTATTATTTTTTATGGTATTATATGTGATTGATGAGAAAAAGAACTCTTGCTTTACAACTTGGAAGTCATAGATTAGGGTTTTTTTTGTCTAATTGGGTAGACATGGCCCTCGGTTGAACTGTCTGATTCTGTCTTATGTGTGGTGCATGAGCCGTATGTGTGATTATGTCCGCTTATTATGCAAGAGGTGTGACTAGTAGTTCATGCAATTCATTGTATCAGTTGTTGGTTCTGGTCATCTTGGACATTTGGTGTTAATGGAAACGGAACGTCTGGTGATGGAGTATAATTTTTGAGAATTAACTTCTTTCTTGATAATTTCTATGTCTGGCGATGTAGTATACAATTATGTTTTTCAAAATTTTGTTACTTACATATATAAATTGGAAGAAATTTATAGTGTGGGCATGATTTCAAAAAGAAAGGGTTTGCTTTATTTCTTTCACTGATGAAGTTCATCGGTATAATCTTACATGGAGCTTTTGGGCATGGCTGTAGGTCCAATGTGGAAAAACTCTGAGGCGTTTCAACGCCCGGGTAGATGAAAATGACAAGCTGGATCTGGATATGCTTGGGCTGAAGACCAAGATCTTCAGCCTCTTTGATCTCCCACCCGATGCTGATATCACTATGACTTATGTTGATGAAGATGACGACATCATAGCCCTCGTCGATGATGATGATCTGAAGGATGTCATGAGACAAAGGCTGAAGTTTCTGAAGATCTTTGTGGTGCTTAATACAGAGAAAAGCAGCAAATCATATGCTAGATCCAGTGGTAATTCGACCCCCTCCATGTCTCCGTGTGTGGAGCAACCATTAATAAATGTGAATGCTATTGTTGCTGAAGCTCTGAAATCAGTGCCAGAACCACTATGTGAAGGACTGTCAAAAATTCCTCTAGATGTTGCTTCTAAAGCTGCTTCCTCTAGTCCCGCAATTGCTGAACTTATTGAGTCCTTTGCTAAATTGGGCCAATCATTTATGACTTCAGCTTTTCAACCTCAAGATTCTGCTTCTGACTGTTCTGTGACTTCACCTGTGTGTAAAGAACTGGATGCTTCAAAGGAGGATGTATTGCAGGATGCTTGTGGTTCAAATCCTGCACCGAAAGGCTTAAGTTCTGGGGATACCCAGGTTAAGAAGCGAGGTAAGGCAGTCTTGGATCTCAATGTTGATGCCTCCAGGGATTTGATGCAGCAAAGTGACAAGAGAAAAGTAAGAGTTGAGAAGGAAGCGAAGGAGGAGAAAACTGGTGATGCAACAAAGAGAAAAGTAAAAGTTGAGAAGGAATTGAAGAAGGAGAACACTGGTGCCACTAATTTTGCAGCCTCTAGTGGCAATCAATCTGGTTCATCTAGCGCTGATGCTACTGTAACGGGCAACTACAGTGAATGTCCATTCGGTGGATTGCCTGTTATGGGGGGTCCAACTGCTTTTCCTTCTCAGTATGGTTGGTTTCATTCACATAAGAGAAACTGCAACCGACCTGATGCCCTTGGTGGCATATTTCACAGAGGTGTTCGATGTGATGGCTGTGGGGTCCATCCTATCACTGGACCTAGATTCAAGTCAAAAGTGTAAGCCTAGAGAAGTCACTTATCTTGATTACTGATAAGAAATACTGTGAGAAACCTCCCTTATGTCCTCTTTTATTCTTACAGGAAAGAAGACTATGATCTCTGCAGTATCTGCTTTGCTGAAATGGGAAATGATGCTGACTACGATCGGATAGACAGGCCAATTTCCTTTAGAGCTGCAAAGTTCTTGAAGGGATTTGAGCAGGTTGGTTCTTCTCCATTTAACTGTTTTTAACTGTAGTATTTTTGACTGATTTTATTAAATACACTTACGAAATGATTTCAGCATCCATGGGCTCCCATAACAACACCCCCACCACCAGTCATGCCACCAAGGATGTGCCAAATTAAATCTCATAAGCCAAAATTGGAGAGCCGCTTCATTTCAGATGTCACTGTAATGGATGGTACTGCGATGGCCCCATCAACTGCTTTCACTAAGATTTGGCGTATGCGCAACAATGGAAGTCTTGTTTGGCCTAGGGGAGTCCAGCTTGTCTGGATTGGAGGAGATAAGTTCAGCAATGATCTCTCGGTTCCACTAGAGGTTTGATCATGCAGCCTTAACTTCTTTCTTTTTTCCTTTTTCCTCCCTCTCCATGTACCTAATAAGTTTCTCCAAGATGTCAGGTTCCAGTGGAAGGTGTTGCTGTGCATGCTGAACTTGACATTGCAGTCGACTTCACAGCTCCGGGCTTGCCTGGTCGCTACATCTCATACTGGAGGATGGCATCCCCATCAGGTCAAAAGTTCGGGCAACGTGTCTGGGTACTTATTCAGGTGAACATGCTTGTTTCAATCTCATAACTCATGTAGTGTTTGTTACTTTCCTTTATGGTTGCTTCTAATCCCTCCACTTGTGCAGGTTGATGCGTCTCTGAATGAGAATGGCAACAATTCCCAGGGTCTGAATTTGAACCTGCCTCCAGAAAACCATGTGCCAAGATCTTCTGAGGTCATAGACATGAATGTTCAACCTAGTGGAGCTGCTGATTTCTTCGGACCCAGCTATGTGAACGCTAATGCTGAAGGAGAGAAGCCTGTGGTTGATGAACAATACAAGAAGGATCAAGACATCAATTTTCCCATAAATGATGCTCTTCTAGTTGGACAAGGTTCATCATCAGCCCCTCCCGTGGAGATTTTATCATCTGTTTTATATCCTATTATTGATCCTCCAAGTGCCGTCCCTATCGTCTCTTCACATGCTGAACCACCTCTTTCAGCTCCAAATGCTGACCAAGTTGCAAATGCAGTATTCTCTGAAAGTGCCAACAAGAGTGGAATCAGTGAGCTGACGCAAGATGTGCCGATCCCTCATCCGAAGGCTCCGTCTTCAGTTTCATATCCTGTTATCCATAAGTCTCTGCCCATTTCTGTTCATTCCCATGCCAAAGACTTAACCTCGTCTGCAACTGTCTTGCCGGTTGAGGTTGTGTCTGCATCGCCTTCATCTGCCCCCTCCCCTGTTGTTCCTGCAGCGGCATGGTCCGGGAGTACCGGCAAGGCCACTGAATCTGTTGAGAAGGCTGATTTTGAGATGAATCTCTTGAAGGAGTTGGAGGCAATGGGCTTCAAGCAGGTCGACTTGAACAAGGAAATCCTGAGGAGTAATGGGTACAATCTGGAGCAGTCTGTTGATGATCTTTGCGGTGTCTCTGAGTGGGATCCTATGCTCGAGGAGTTGCAAGAAATGGTAAGCGTCAAACCATCAGTAGCTCTGGCATTTTTCATCTGTTGTGCAATATCTTATTATTATTATTATTTTTAAACTTTGGAATTTCAAACTGCAGGGTTTTCTTGACAAAGAAATGAACAAGAGGTTGCTGAAGAAGAACAATGGAAGTATCAAGCGCGTTGTCATGGATCTTCTCTCTGGGGAAAAGGCTTGATCAGGAGATTGAAGAACCTATTTCCTTATCTCGTATAATGTTTATATAAATAAAGTTAATAGCAAGAACCTGTGCTCACCCTTGAATCAGGTGTTTCCAGGTTATCTTAGGTGCAGTTTGTTGCTTCTCTTTAAGTCTCTTAGATGAATGTTCATGGGCGTATAAGGAGCTTGCTATGTTTGTAATGGGCGCCTTTACTCCTGCTTCCGTTGCCATGCTCGGTTTGATCTACTTGTTGATGAAGTACGTATTACCTGTTCATGAATGTGTTTATTTTAAAGTATTACTCTTGGATGTCTTTTGGTTTTTGGTTTATTTGAGCTGCTGAATACTTTTCCATTTTTGCATTTGGTAGCAAACGATTTCTCGATAAGTGCTTCAATAATAGGCGCCTTCAATACTTAATTTGTTGGGTGTGAAAACACAGAGTGAGTTCAAGCTTGACTTGATTACTTGAAGTTGCCTACTTGAGTGGAGATCTTCGTTATTGAATAACAGTGTTACTTTTTTAATCAATGCATGTAGAAATTCAAAATCGATCTGGACTTGTTGATTTGCTCGAGGCTAACTCTAGTATGGTTGTATTCATGAACTCATTGATCTTGAACTCGATCGGCTTTACTTAAGGATTTGAGAATGACTTTGATCGATATTGGACAGATCAGATGTATGGGATAAGAAAGTAATATCTTGAGAAATGCAAATTTTATGCCGTCGGGTTTGGTGGATATGTCATGTTTATTTTGTTATTGCCCTTTACCACTTTGCTTATTTCACCACATATCCAATTCCTCTCTAAATTAGCAGCAGTCTTGTTCTTGCCAGTTGTTACCCTCCTAAGATTCATATTATCCACCTTACCTAAGCAAGACAATCCTAGTATGTGTCGCTGGATGTTCTTGAAATACCAATCAAGTGATCAAATGGATTGCCGTTTTTACGTTAGTTCTGTTATGATTACAGTTTTTCCCTTAGCACCTTTAGTTGTGTGTTGATTTCTTGAAAATTACAGCTCCTATTCCTACAAGAGTTTCATGTTATGGGTGTTTGTCCATTCCGACTTCTATGAAATCACCCTTAGCACAATTGGTTGCGTCAATCTTTCTGCATACTTTATGTGCATACTCATTCCCGTGCATACTAGCTATTATTAAGATTTGTGCTGGTGTCGGTTGTAAATCATGAACCGTAGATTTGTGCTAGTGTACGTTTTGAATCATGAACCGACTTAGTGGGCCTTCAAATTGGTCCATTGGGTTAGATGGGAATGGGCCTAAACTGGCCAAGGAACCGTGGGCCCCTAAGGCATTGGGCGGTTTGGCCTTTGGAGAATTGCCCACTTGATGAGTTGTTGAACCAGCTTGTCGATTGAACTAGTGATTCGGATTTGTAAAAAAGCAAAATAAATTAAACACCATTATGCAAATGTAGTCCATATTAATCATTTTAGAAACGAAAAAAAAAATTTCAAGCGAAAATAAAAGTAAACTATTTATACATTATTATATGTTTACGTAAAGTATTAGGATTATTTGGAAAAAAAAAGTACAAGTAACAAAATATTAATAATAATTAATTAAAATGTGAAAAATTAAATTTGAAAAACATAAAACACTCTTTAAAAACTTTCAAATTAGCTCTTGAACTGTTGATTCATGTGAATCGGTTTGAGCCCGTTTGAGCTCGTAGCTTTAAAGGTTGGGTTCAATTCAACTAGTTGTCAACTTATAAATTAGCGGTTGAGGGCTAATTTTAAATTGGTTCAGCTTAGTAGGCACGTTTACCTTTACCTAGAAACTACATGCTTCTTATATTATAGGCTTGTCTATCAAATTTATTGTTATAGAAAAATGTAATCTAACCTTTCTTTTTCTTTTCTTATAATTATTATTATTATTTTATTTATTTATTTATCGTTGCGTATGTCGTCTTTGCTTAACAGTAATATTTACAAAACGTGTTCACATATTGTTTCACGCAAAATATAAGAAAATTGAACTATCTTTGCTAATTCACCCCCATTGACTATATTTTCAATTTAATAACTATGTATTATATAATAGGAAAATTTAACTAGCACATTGTGCACTTGTAAAGAGTACAAATAAAATGATATTTTACTTTTGTATATACTTTTTCATAAATCATATAATTAATATTAAAAAGTATCAAACGTTTTCTTTTTAAGTTTTTAACGAGTATTGGTGATATCCATTAATAGTACTCCCATACATGTGAAAATACAGCATCAAATAAACTGCTTTCCATTATATGGTATTGTTCTACATGTTTGTGAATAGATTTCCATAAAGTGAACATGAGTTCTCAATTTTTTTTGTTAACCATATGAACAAAGTTCATCCACTTTTGCCTCTGCTTCCACTCTGTTATGCTTCACTATTCTCAATATCAACGTCACTCTGTTACCAATATTATGAACGTTTATTCAACCACAAGCCAAAAATTACTAAGGCAATAGAATATTATATATATGCAGGAGCTTTGGCAGTTGGTCTTTACTTGGTTCTTTTTGAAAGTGTAAATAACATCTTTTCCTTTTCCATCAAGACCCATCTAAATATCTAGAAAATAGTGGGAGTGTATCTAAATTTCCCACTGTTTTCACCATTTTTCTTCCAATTTAATATTAAACAAGCCAAATTAAAAGGTTTGTTAACATGTGAGAGTCTAAAAGCAAAACATTTTACATTTTCCAACACTAGTTACACCATTTATGAAAAAACAATTTTATAAAAAAAATGTTATATTTTTTCTTTTTCAATTTAATTTCTTAACAAGTATTGAGGATCCATTGAAATTTCCTGAAAAAAGTAGGAGGCAATCTGAAATAAATGAGCTGATTCAAGTTCCAAATTATAGTTTTGAATTGTATGTTGATAATCTAGAAAATTAGAGCTCCTACTCCTATAAAAGTTTTATGTTATACGAATTTGTCCATGAAACTACTCTTAGAAAATTTCCGCATACTTTATGTGCACACTCGCTCGTATGCCTACTTACTTTACGCCTTTGCATATCGTAGGCTTGTCTATTAAATATTATTATTAAAAAACATAGTAAAATTCGTTTTTTTTTTTTTTTTCGTTATCATCTTTGCTTATAAATAGTATCCACTAGACTGTTCTTTGAGTTTATTTCATGTAAAGTCGATTATAAGAAAGCTACACTATCTTTACTATATTTTCATTTCAAAATTATGTATATTAATTATATATCATATTCAAACATTAACAAGTGCATTAGATAATGTGAGCTCCTATTCCTATAAAAGATATATGTTATGCCTTTTGTGTTTTGTGCATTCCGACTGCCTGCTACACATAGTGTAGGCTTGTCTATCAAATATTATTATAGAAAATGTAATCTAATCCTTTTTTTTATTTTTTCGTCGTCTTTGCTTATAAATAATATTTACAAAACGTGTTTATGTGTTTGTTTTATATAAAAGACAGCTATCTTTGCTAATTCGCCTCATTTCACTACATTTTTCATTTAATAACTATATAAAATATAATGGGAAAATATTAATGAGAATATCATGTATATATTAAGATACTAAATAAAATAAAATTTTATATACTTTCTTATAAAACATATAATCAATATTGAAAAATATGAAAGATTTTTTTTTTAAACTTTTAATAAGTATCTAAAATATCTGTTAATTGGATCCTATATAGTAAATACGAAAATACAGCATCTAATAAATTACTTTCCATTATATGCTATTACTCTATATCTTTGTGAATAAATTTCTATAAAGCAAACATGAAACCCTCAAATTCTCTCGCTCTCTCTCTTTTTTTTTTTTTTTTTTTTCTCCATATCAACCAAGTTCATCCACTTTTGCCTCTACTTCGCTTGCTCTTTCATGCTCAACTATTCTCAACATCAACACGGTGTGAAAGTCTGGATGACAACATCTTCTACAACGTTTTCTCTGGCAAAATAATGTAGCAAGCTCGACCCAGCTTTTTACTACATCATTGTTGCAGTTGTTTACTAATGTTATCAAAGTTTATTCAACCACAAGCCGAAAATTACCAAGGCAATAAAATATTACATTTATGCAGGAGCTTGACAGTTGGTCTTGCATAGTTGTATTAGGTAGTAGTGTTAAAAACATATTTTTAGTTTCCATCTAGATCCATCCAAACTTCTAGAAAATAAAAAGTGGAAGTGTATCTAAATTTCCCACCGGTTTTCACCATTTTCCTTCTATTTTAATCTTACATTGATCCTTGAACCAGCCGAAATAAAAGGGTCCATAAACATGGGACGGTCTAAAAGCAAAACATTATACATTTTCCAACACTAATTACACCATTTAAAAGAAACATGTATATAATAAATATATTATATATTTTCTTTTTTAGTCTAATTTTATAATAAGTGTTCAGGATTCGTGAAAATTTCCCAAAATGCAAAAGGTAATTTGAAGAGTTTTAGAGCACATATGTTTTTATAGCAATTCGTTTTTTGTTTATTGATACTGTATTAACATATTAAAAAATTTTCTTTTTTAAATAATTATTCACTTTATCTACATCATGAGTGGAATGATGTGATGTGACTATAGGAAGAGTCATAGAGATTTTTTATTGTTTTATGAGCACCCTTTATAAGAAATTATTAAAATTTTTTAAATATCACATCAATAAATAAAAAAAATATATGTAAAAATCTTTTTATTTTGTTTATATATATATTTTTAAAAAATTCTTAATATTTACTTCCATTATTTATGAAACCTACAATATGTAAATTTAAACTAATATAACACTAAAAATAAAAAAATAATAAAGTTTCTTTTTGAGGTTTTTGTTTAATAATATCTCTTCATTCGTCACGAATCTTAAAAAGAAGATTCTTTAAATTAGTCCTTGTACAAAGAATCTCGGATGCTGATGTCTTTATGAATGCATTAGTACATATGTTACCATAAATGGGAGTCCTATTTAGTGAGAAATCATTGAGGCTGTAGAAGCAAAGATTTTTTTTTTTCTTTTTATTTTTTTCAGTCATATTACAACTTAGGGGAGTAGATCCAAATTGAATTTATCCTATACGGAAACCAAAGTTGATATCACCATTTACACCAGCAATAAAAATTTAAAAGTATGACTTCATATTCCATATTAAATAGAATTTAATTCATCTCTCGTATTAGTGACTAGAATTCGAAAGCATTAGAGAGATACCAAATCATAATTATAGTCTAGATTATCAATTTTGTTTTGAAATTCAATGTAAATCTGATATATCAGAAACTTATTGTTTGATCAAGATAGAATTGTCTTCACTCATGTTCTTGCAATCCTCTTTGAGATTTTACATACCCAACTTGCCTAAACAAAACAATCCTAGTTTCCATCATTGGATGCTCTTGAAGTACCAATCAACAGATTAAATAGATTATAGTCTTACGTTAGTTCTCTTATGAGTACGCTTTGTCATTCAGCACTTTAATTGTGTGTTGAATATATCTGAAAAATTAGAGCTCCTATTCCCATAATAAAAGTCTTATTACAAGTAATATCCATAAGACACGTTCATGTGTTTATTTCATCTAAAGACGATCATAATAGGAAAGCCAAACTCTCTTTATTACTAAGTCACCCTTATACACTATTATTTTTCATTTGACAATTATGTATATTGTATAATATGAAAATATTAATGGATATATTAGACTATTGTTAAGCGACCAAACAAAAAAAAAAAAAAAACCTTTCATTAACTCTACATACACTTTTTTCGTAAAGTGTGTAATCAATGTTGGAAAGAGTATAGTTTTCTTTTTAAGTTTTTAACAAATGTTCGAAACGCTCATTAACAGAATCTTATATAAACTACTGTTAATGATCATACGGAGATATTCTACATCTTTTTGTATATATTTCCATAAAAAGAACATGAAATCCTCTCACGCAGACAAGGTTCATCCACTTTACTTCACTCTGTCATGCTCATCGCTATTCTCAACATCAACACCACGCGAAAGTCTCGATGATAACATCTTCTACGACGTAATCACCATCGAAACAGTGTAGTATTATGTGCAGTGGTTTACTAATGATATGGATGCCAAAAATTACCCTGCAATGGAGTATTATGGGCGGATATGTAACGATTAGCTTGTAACTACCTTCTACAGGCTTTCTTTGTTCTTTACTACTCTCTTGAGATTCTTAGTATCAAACTTACCTAAGTTTCTATGTTGAAATACCAATCAATAGATCAAATTTATTACAGTTTTTCGTTATGAGTACAGTTTCTCATTGGGCACTTTGCGTGTTGATATATGGGAAATTAGAGCTCCTATTCCTACGAAAGTTTCATGTTATGCGAGTTTTTGTCCTTTCGAGTTCTATGAAATTTACCCTTCCATCATAGGTTGTGTCAATGTTTCCACATGCTTTATGTGCATGTACTCATTTTCATCCCCACTTACTATACATGCCTTCACATACTATAGGATTGTTTATCAGAATGTTATTTTAGATTATTCAACTGAATACATTAGGCATCTATTAAGGGATCAAATAAAATAATTTTTTTTATCTTTTTAAGCATTTTTTTTTCATAAATCATATAATCAATGTTAAAAAATATGAAAAGTTTTTTTTTTAAACCTTTAATATGTATTTAAAACACACATTAATGGGATCTCATATAATATATATGAAAAAATCACATAAAATGAAACTGTTTTTTATAATTATATATTAATATTGGACACCTTGTGAATAGATTTTTCATTAAGTGAGTACGAAATTTCAACCTTTTTGTTAACCATACAAGATTCATTTACTTTTCCCTCTACTTCTCTTCATCAACACTTTGTGAAAGTCTCGATATGTTAATATCTTTAACAACGTTGTGTTTAGCAAAATCATCATTATTGCAGTTGGTCTTTTGCTTGTTCTATTAGGTAGTGTTTAAAAACATTTTTCACTTTTCCATCTAGACTCATATAATTATCTAGAAATTAGTGGAAGTGTACTAAATATCCCACTGGTTTTCACCATTTTCCTTCCAATTTAAATACTGACAGATGAGGGAAGCTAGTGGAAAAGCAAGGCTTTCGACTTGGTGGTGGAGGCCATTTCTAGCTCTCAATTTTTTAGGTTATTGGTCGTCCAAATATTTCATTAACATGCGAGAGTCTAAAAGCAAAATATTCTACATTTTCCACTATTAGGTACACGATTTATGAAAAAATAAGTATATAGAAGTATAGATTTTATTTTATTTTTTAATTTGACCATTTCTTAACAAGTTATTTGGTCACTCCTTAACAAGTGTTGAGCATTCGCTAAAATATCCCAAAATGAAAAATAAAATCTGAAACAAGAAAGTTGATTCAAATTTCAAACTGCATCATTATGGGGAATGTACTTAGATCACATTTATTCTTAGGAACTCCAAAAGGTTTAACTTTATAGTTTGGAAGTCGCAGATCTTTTTTATTGAATAACAACGCTACCTTTTCAATTAATGTACATAGAAATTCAAATTCAGATTTGGACTTCTTGATTTGCTCAAGGTTGACTCTAGTGCCACTGCATTTGTGAACTCATTCATCTCAAACTTGATTTGTCCTTTGCTTAAAGATTCCAGAATGATCACTATTAGATGAAAAGCATCTCGAGAGGATAGGATTGGTTTATGGGCTTATTTCCAAAATGGACTGGCACGACCAATTCTAGGAATCGGATTCTGGGCCCGTTTTGAACCAAACATTAAAAAGAAGAAATTTGTTCTACTTGTGAACCAAGGGTATACCTATGTGAAATTTTGCTTGAGTTTTACTTGAATTTAATTTAATAATAATTGAGTTAAATTTGAGCTCAAGTTACTTGAATAACAAATTGAGCTGAGTTTGAGTTTGATGATACTAAGTTTGTCAATTTCACAAGCTTAATCGAGTCTAACATAATTCTTTATTTTTTAAATATAAATGATTTTAAGATTATTTAAGAAAACTTTATAAAAAAATTCTAGCTTAATTGAATTAAATGAGTCAAATTCCAGCTTACTTTATGTATCTTTAGGTCAAGCATGAAATCAAAATTTAAAGATTGATCAAACTCAAATTAAACTTGAGCTAGATATTAATACTATTTTGGCTTGATTTAACTTGATTATACCTTTACTGTGAACTGAACCGGTTCAGAATCATCTACTAGGTGCATGTGTTATGGACCTCTCGTAGTGGGCCATACTTAGGAGGTTCCTAAGGCCCAAAGACGAAAACCCAAGCCCACTAAAAGCTTCTAGATGATGAAATGTTCTAGAAGGTTCTAGAGAAGACCAGAATATTGTAGTTGGTAAAAGTAGGTGAATGTAGTAGTTGGGAATCAATTGTAACCATTAGATCGAATTGATCCTGACCATTAGATTGTAAAGGCTTTCTGTATATATAGGGGTATTCCTCTCAGATGTAACACACAAGTTATTTGAGTGAATATAGTATACTATCAGAGTTTCTCTCTCTACTTTCTCTCTCTAACATTGTGAGCGTATTACAGGCTGACTTAGCCTTCCTTAGTGAGGTCAGGAGCGCTAAGTGCTGCACGGGGTCGAGCGACGGAATCCGCCCGTGACACATGCCCAATCCACACTTATTGACTCACAAAGTATCCAGTGTAGCAGCTGCTCATTTTACAGTACTACATTACATAAGCTTAACTAATATATTGACCAACATCCGTCTTCATCGTCTGTGTCTCCAACTTTACAAAGTTGAGCTGGATTTGATAAGATTATTATCGAGTGTGGTGCCTTTGACTAGTTGCCGAACCTGAAAGGTTAAGGGTCGTTCTGTAATTTGAATCCCAGATCTCTTTTTAAAGGTGAACATAGTTGTGCTTATGAAGTGATAGGAACAGGAATAGTTTTCAATAATATGTTGTGATAAAAATAACCCTCATACATACACAACAGGTCGTGATTTATACAACACAATACGAGGATAGGAAACATTCCGAGAAATGCAAATTTTATATACTTTTGGGTTTGGCCGATATATAATTACGATTAGTTCATAAATGCCTTTTACAGGCAACTGCTTGTTTCACACAAAAAATCTAATTTCTCTTTGAATTAGCGACAATCTTTTTCTTGCAACCCTTCCCAGCTTCGTAGTATCAAATTTACCTAGCCCAATTTCTACCTTGAAATACCAAACAATAGATCCTATAAATTGCTTATATATATATATATATATATGAGTATAGTTTCTCATTTGACATACCAAAAATTAGAGCTCCTATTCCTATAAAAGTTTCATGTTATGCAAAGTAGGTTGGGATTAAGTTTTGCATATTTTATGATCACGTTTTATATATAAGAATGATTTGAAATAGAATGAAATGAGTAGTAGAATAGTAATCATTTCTCATGTTTGGAAATGTTTATGGAATAGGATGGAATAAAATAAAATTAAATTTATGTGTAGTAATAATTATAAAAAATATTCTTAAATATTGAATGTTATAATTAAATAAAATATTAAATAAATAATTTGGTTAATAATAATAGATGTGAGAAGAATAGAATCGCCAGCAACCACCTATGATTCCATAGAATTAGTGATTTCGGTTTGTAAATGTATTTCCAAATATAGGAAAAGGGAATGTAATATAGAATCACGATCTCATTTCGGTTCATTCCCCTGTATCATGTGTTTGTTTTATGCAAAAGATAGTTATAAGAAAACTGCACTATGTTTTACTAACTCACCCCAATTCAATCTTTTTCATTTAGTAACTATGTATTATATAATAGGAAAATATTCATGAGTGGATTAAGTATCGGTTAAATGGATCAAATAAAATAACATTTTACCCTTTTGAACGCTTTTTCATAAATCATATAATTAATGTGAAAATGTATCAAAATTTCTTTTTTATAGTTTTTTAAGCATTTAATAAGTGTTCGGAATACTTGTTAACGGAAACCTATATAATATATATATGAAAAATATAACATCAAATAAATTACTTTCCCTAATTATACACCAATATACTACATCTTAGTGAGTAGATTTCCATATAGTGAACATGAAATCCTCTTTTTATTTATTTATTTAATTTTTTTGGGTCGTTAACCATACAAACAAAGTTCACATACTTTTCCATTTACTTCACTCTGTCATGCTCAACTATTCTCAACATCAACACGGTGCGAAAGCCTGAATGACAACATCTTCCACAACGTTGTCTTTAGCAATATGATGTAGCTAAGCTCCACCCAGTTTATTACTGCATCAATTATTGCAATCGTTTGCTAATACTAAGAAAATTTATTCACCTACAAGCTAAAAATTACCAAGGCAATAGAATATTACATATATATATATATATGCAGGAGCTTTGGCACTTGGTCTTTGCTTGGTTCCACATCTATCAGAGCATCTTTTAACGCTCGTGGCTTGACGACCTTTCCAAGAGCTACGAACAAGTTTGGCATTTCTTCACCAGTATAGTGAACTTTTTGAAAATACACATAATATATAACTACTAATTAGATTCAAATATATAGATTAGTGATAAGTAATTAATTAAAATTTTACTATCTATATTGCTAAATGTTTGGATAATTATCTAAAATCTTACTATCTATGTTAAATGTTTGAATATAATTGATAATTACATATTACATATACTTCTTCGTTGTATATACTATCATATTGAATCTTTTTCTCTTGTAATAGAAAATCAAAAAAGGTCAACTCTTTTTTTTTTTTCAAACTTAGAAAATTTTGATCATAGAAATGTGTTATTGGGAGTCTAGGACCCATAAAAATATTTAAAGAATTATTAAGAATCTATTGTAAAGGAATTAAGGGATAAATGAGTTTTTTGAGGAAAAAAATTTCTTAAAATGTTGATATAACATATAAAAATACGAAATGGATTCCTATAGAATAAAGGGTAGTATATCGAAGCATCCACTGGTTTTCACGATTTTCCTTCCAACTTTAATATTAGATTGATCCTTGAACAAACCAAAATAAAAGTTTCTTTCTGTAAACATGTGAATTGTGAGTCTAAAAGTGAAAACACACATTTTCCAACACTTGTTACACTATTTATAAAAAAACAAGTATAGAAGAAATATGATATATATTTTTTTTCATTTTTAATTTAATTTCTTAATAAGTATAGAGGATCCGTTAGAATTTCTCTGAAACAAGCTAAGAGAACCAATCCAAGTTCCAAATTATAGTTTTACGTTAGTTTTTATTTTTATTTTTCTATTATGAATACAGTTTGTCAATTGGTACTTAATTTTGTGTTGATATCTGGAAAATTAGAGCTCCTATCCGTTACACGAGTTTGTCCATGGAATTACCCTTGCACATATAATTGCTGCATCAAAATTTCCGCATACTTTATGTGCTTACTCACTCCTATGTGGGGATGTTAATTAATTATTATTATAAAAAAAAAGTAGTAAAATTTCTTCTTCTCCTTTTTTCCCCTATCAACTTTGCTTTCAAATAACACCCACAAGACATGTTCATGTGTTTGTTTTATCTAAAAACAATCATAAGAAAACTACACTATCTTTACTAATTCACCCTTACATATTTTTTTTCCATTTAAAATATATGTATATTATACAACTTGAAAATATTAACGAGTGAATTGGACAGTTATTAATAAGCGATTAAAATAAAAATAACATTTTACTTTTTTATACTCTTTCTCATAAAACATATAATCAATATTGAAAAATACAATTTTTTTTTTTAAACTCTTGCTAAATATTTGAGACATTTGTTAACAAGATCCTATATAATATGTATTATAAAATAGAATTAAAAAAACTGCTTTTCATGATTATATGCTTATACTGCTACAATGTTATGGATATATTTCCATTAAAGTGAACACGAAACCCTTAGGTTTTTCTTTTTCCTTTTTTTTTTTGTTTTTTGTTACCCATACAAACAAAGGTGCATTCGCCTTTCCCTTGAGATATACATACACAATTACACTTCACTCCGTCATGCTTGTTACTATTCTCAACATCAACACCACGTGAAAGTCACGATGACAACATCACCACTCCGACTTCTATGAAATTACTATTGCATCATTCCTACGCCTATAGAAAATATAATACCATTTTTCTTTTTATTTACTATTTTTCGTCTTTGCTTACGAATAATGTTTATTTAAAAGTCTTGTTCATGCATTTGTATCATGCAAAAGACAATTGTAAGAAAACCACACTATCTTTACTAATTCACTCCTATTCCCAATAATTTTTCATTTAAAAACTATATACTACGGAATATGAAAATGTTAAGGAGTATACTAGATATTTATAAGTATTTGCAACACTGGTTAACGAGACTTATATAATATATCCAAAAAATTGTAATTAAAAAAAAAAAAACTGCTTTTCATGAAGAAAAACAAGACTCAAAATATGTACTCAAAGCTTTCAGACTCGTCGGTGCGAAGCATTTCTGGATCTCTATTTTTGGTATTGGTTATCCAGACATTAGATTGATCCTTGAGCAAGCAAAAACAGAAAGAGATTTATTGGTAGGACTTAGTAAGAGTCTAAATGGGCAACATTTTAAGTTTATTAGGAATAATTACACACTTTATAAAAAGATAAATGAATAAAATTATAAAGAATTTCTTTTATTTAGTTTCTTAACAAGGTTTCAAGCACTTATTAAGATTTTTTTTAATGAAAAAAAAAAAAGACCAAAAAGCTAATTCCTATGAAAATACTCTTGCATCATTCCTACGTCTACTAAGTACTAACTGCATGCCTTCACATATTGTAGGCTTGTCCATCAAATATTATTATTATTATTATAGAGAATACGATACAATTTTTTTGCTTACGAATATTATTTACTAGAAGTCACGCAAAAGATAATCATAAGAAAACTGTACTATCTTTAGTAATTCACCCTTATTCACTACATTTTCACATAAAAATCATATACTATGTAATAGGAAAGTGTTAATGAGTATATTAGATATTTTTTTATAAGATCGAATAAAGAAATTATTTACCTTTTTATATACTTTTTCATAAAATATATAATTAATATTGAATTTTTTTTTTTTAAATCTGTAATAGGTGCTTGGAATATCCATCCATTAAAAGAGTCCTATATAATATATAGGAAAAATTGTATAAAAGAAATAAAGCTGCTTGCCATGATTATATGCTGATATCCTGCACCCATGTCAATAGAATTCCATAAAGTGAACACGAAACCCTCATTTTTTATTACCTATACGAACTAAGTTCCTCTTCTTTCCCCCCATGCTGTATTTACTTCTCCACTCTGTCATCATGAAAGTGAACATAAAACCCTCAATTGAAGTCGTTATTATTAAAGTTTATTCAACTCGCTAGTGGAGAGCATTTTTAGTTCTCAATTTTTGGACATTGGTTACTCAAATATTACATCGATACTTGAGCAAGCAAAAATGAAAACAATTCTATTAACAGGACTTATTTAGAGTCCCAGTTGGTAAAATTTTAAGTTTTCTAAGCACTTTAAAAATAAATAAATAGAGAAAATATCAGAAAATTATTATTATTTATTTCTTAACGAGTATTCTCAGTATCACGTTAAGATTTCAAAAAATAAAAAGAAAAAACAAGTCGGACTTGGAAATACACTTGTAACCTATAGTAAGGGCAGGTGTTAAGGTGTGTAAAAAAAAATTATTATTATTCCTTCTTTTTTGGTTTTTTTAGGTAGAACACAGTACTTTCTTTCATTTAGCAATAAAACGATGTACAAAAGTTCCAAACTTAGTTGAATAGGACATTATGTTGCCCAGATCTCGGCAGTAACAAAATTTGTACATCCAATCTGATTACCAAAGCCAAATATCCACCAATTGTTGTCTTTCTTGTTAACACATTCACAAAAGCATCAGTATTTAATTTCAGAAAACCATTTCTCGATGCTTCCCAACTTTAAACAACTATATTTACAAGTAGTTACATTTTTCTATTTGCAAAGATATTCTGATGGTCAAGTTCAGTCCCATGATTATTATTATTATTATTATTAAATAACTTATTATACCGAGCAATCTAGACAATATAAAAGCAAAACAAAATGCTTGTGGAGGATGAATCTCTTTCTACTTGTTTTCGTGACATATGACGGTCTAATTCAAACCAGGCCCCCTATATGCTGTAATTTCCGGTAGGCATATTTTTCCCATCGTTTAAAAACTTGTTCTTTTCCAGGACAATTTATAAACACATGCTCCAAGTTTTCATCTGATTCATCACAATAAGGACATGTAGGATCTAATTTTATATGCCTTTTCCTTTAAGTTTGCCGTAGTTGGAAGGCTATTTGCTTGTCAACCACCTTGAGTGTTTAACATTCACATTATGTTCGTTCTAGTATTTCATCGTCATTCCTTCTCAACTTTTGCATTCGAGCTCTCAACGCTTTTTAAAAGAACATTAATTTTTCTGTTAACAAACATGTCGCACGGTCTCTTTCCACGTAATTACATTAATTAAGTAATAAAAAATATAAAATAAAAGAAAAGAAAAATAGAATTAGAAAAAAATTATTAGTTTTGACCATCCCATGATGGGTGAGTGAATTGTGCCATCCCTTGAGTTTGCTACTGCCACCACTTAGTCATGTGATGGCTAAAAAGATCAAAAGGACCAAGTTAGTCATGATTTACTAACTAATGTCGATTAATTTGACCTATCGGATAAAATCGACCCATTTTAGTTAATAGGTCACCATATACGTTATTTTTTGGTTATTATGGTATAGTTGGAACTAATTTTTAAAAATTTTTATTTTTCTAATACTCACTTGTTTGTCCTTTATTAAATTTTTTATTTTTATTTATCTATATTTCATTATATTGTTTAATTTATATAATTATATGACCTAATGGAATGTCGCCACGTGTCATTTATTTTGAGTTTATTTGCCAAATTCTTTCCCAATAACAGGCGCCTTCAGTATTTGTATGTTAGGCGTGAATGGATTAATGGAACTATTTTGACATTAAAATTGAAAATACTCGATTGGTTGTCCACCACTTAAGTGGAGATTCGGCTAACCTTATTCTGGCTTCTTGTGCCGTCGTTGATGACGAACTCGATAGCCTTTACTTGAGGATTCGAGAATTACTTTGATCATGTTTAGATGAAAAGCATATCGACTACTACCGGGAGAAAAAGACTGGACACTTTTGGAATCGGCTTTGGGCCCCTTCACTGGCTACATGCCTTCACGTTGGCCCAAGAAAAGAAAAAAAGAATCTTCATGCCTTCACATACTATAGGCTTGTCTATTATTATAGAAAAATATAATCTCACTTTTCTCATTATAGAAAAGTATAATCACACTTTTTTTTTTTTTTCCATTTTGTTGACCCCCTTTACTTACAAATAATATTTACAGAGGTGCTCACGTATTTGTTTTATGCAAAACACGGTAATAAGAAAACTGCACCATCTTTTACTAATTAAACTCTATTCACTCTTTTTTTCATTTAGTAACTATGTACGGTATAATAGGAAAATATTCACAAATGGATTAAGCATATGTTAAAGGGACCCAATAAGATAACATTGCACCTTTTTGAACGCTTATTTGTAAATCGTATAAATAATATTGAAAAGTATAATTTTTTTTTTTTATTTTAAACTTTTAACAATTATAGAGAATATCCATTAATGAGATTTTATATAATATATATGAAAAATATACCGTCAAATAAATTACTTTCCATTCCATGATTATATGTGAATATTCAACATCTTAGTGAAGAGATTTCCATAAAGGGAACATGAAATCCTTTTTCTTTTTTGTTTTTCTTTTGGTTAACCATGCAAATCAAGTTCATCTACTTTTCCATCTACTTCCCTCAGTCATGCTCAACTACTCTCAACATCAACACAGTGCGAAAGCCTGGATGGCAACATCTTCTACAACGTTGTGTTTAGCAAAATAATGTAGCTAAGCTCCACCTAGTTCTTTACTGCATCGTTATTGCAGTCGTTTACTAATACTATCAAAGTTCATTCAGCTACAAGCTAAAAATTACCAAGGCAATAGAATATTATATATATGCAGGAGCTTTGGCAGTTGGTTTTTGCTTGGTTCTATTAGGTAGTGTTAAAATCATCTTTTCCTTTTCCATGAAGACCCATCTAAATATCTAGGAATTAGTGGAAGTGTATCGAAACATCCCAATGGTTTTTACCATTTTCCTCCCAATTTTAATATTAGATCAATCCTTGAACAAGGCAAAATAAAATTAACACCTAGGGGGGATGCTGCTTTCCATGCGACATGGTTGACGCTTAGTAATCGACATCATGAATGGAAGAAAGAGATTTGCCAATTTTTTTTTTTTTTTTGGGTGAATAAAAAGAGACTAGACATTATATGACCTTAATCGGTTTATTTTATAGATGGGATATCATGATTTATTATCGTATTTAATGAGAAATCAAGTAATATTGTTAGAATAAAGATTATAAAACATGATTTTATATTCCACATTATCCCATACTAGTTAATGGGATTTGAAAGAACCGGGAGCTACAAAGCCGTAATTGTAGTCTAGAATACTGATTGTGTTTTTCAATTCAAGTAAATCTGATACATCAAGGAGGACTGGAAGGGGCCTCAGCCTTGCAAGCTAAAAAGCTAAAAGTGAAATTAATCATTATAATTTTCTATTAAAAGGAGAAAAATGTATTATATTTATATAATTAAAAAGAAAAAAAAAAAACCATATCACTAAAATGGACATCGTTAAGAGGTGAAGTTCATAGTTCACAGATTCAAAGTCCGTAAGAGTCATTTTAATTTTTTAAGTTACATTTATTGTTTGTCTTTCGATGAATATATTTAATTTCCTTTTTGTTTTCGTCCAAAAGAAAAAACTAAATTTTATTTATAAAAGATAATGATTGATTAAATAAATTCTCATCAGAGCTCTCAATTTAGTTGTAGCAATACCATAAATATCAGTGACATTGTTAATGTGGTAAGCACTTCGGTCTTATCAAAATAAATATTGTGAAAATGAATAGGTATAATTAAATTATTGATTACTTATCATTTATATTAAAAATGATAGTTAAATAGCTTTTTGTTATCTAGTTTGTAATAACAAACTTTATACAAGTTTTATGTATTTGTTTCATTTTTTTATAAAATGATAGTTAAATTTTAATTGATACATATACCGAGGTGAAAGGTAAAAAATTTATTCTTTTTGTGTTTTATGAAACACATTGAGCAGCCATATTCATTTCGTAAAAAAACTTTTGTGTTCCCTTTCTATTTGTTATGAATGGTTGCAGGTACACTTGTTAATTTTTTTTATTCTTTTTTTACATATATGGGATGTATTATAATTATAATAACAAGTGAGTATTTTTAGAAATAATTCTGATGTTACTCAAATAAAATAAATCCGATTTCATTTCATGATTATATGATTTTATGTTGTCCTTGAAGACAACCACCTTATTCGAATAATATTTACAAGTTGTGTTCGTATATTTGTTTCATGCAAAAGACAATTGTAAGAAAACCACACTATCTATACAAATTTACTCCTTTTCACCCCATTTTTCATTTAAAAACTATATACAACATAATAGGAAATGTTAAGGAGTATATTAGATGGTCGTTAAGAGGCCAAATAAAAAAATATTATACTTTTTTATACATTTTTTTTATAAAGTATATAATTAATGTTGAAAAGTATGAAAAGTTTTCTTTTTGAACTTTTAATAAGTATTTGAGATACCTGTTAACGGGATCCTATATAATATATACGAAAATTTTGGATTAAATAAAAGAAAAAGAAAAAAAATGCTGCTTTGCATGATTATGCTGATATCCTACGTCTTTATGAATAGATTTCCACAAAGTCAACACGAAACTCCCAATTTTTATTACCCTTAGGCTCTAGAAACAAAGTGCATCTACTTTACCCACAAGCTATATTTACTTCACTCTGTCATGCTCAGCTACTCTCAACAACACTGCTTGAAAGTCTCAATGATAAACATCTTCAACAACGGTGTCTTTACCAAAATAATTTAGCAAGCTTGCTCTGCCCGTTTCCTTTGATTTCTAACAACCCAAATGCTCCGATACACTGAAGGAAAAGAAAGTGAAGAAAAAGAAGACTCCAAATATGTATTCAAGGCTTTCAACTTGGCTGGTACTGGGCATTTCTAGATCTTAATTTTTGGGATTGGTTATCCAGACAATAGATTGATCCTTGATCAAGCAAAAACGAAGAGGGTCCTATTAATAGGAGTTAGTAAGAGTCTAAATGGGCAACATTTTAATTTTAATTTTTTTTTAACAATATTTATACACTTTATAAAAGGATGACTGAATGAAAATATATGAAATTATTTTTTATTTGGTTTCTTAATGAGATTTTGACTGTCTATTAAGATTTTTCGAGTGTTTTGACCGTCTATTAAGATTTTTATTTTTGTTAACAAGTATTTTTTTTTATTTGATTTCTTAACGAGTATTTTGATCATCCATTAAAATTTTCTGAAATAAAAAGATGTATTGAAGTATGGACAGAAAATACACTTATATATAAAGTAGGTGTTAAATTGTCTTAAAAAAGAGACCAAAAAAGCTAATTCGTATGTAACCACTCTTGCGTCATTCCTACGTGCACTAACTACATGCCTTCACATTTTATAGGCTTGTCTATCAAATATTATTATAGTAAATACAATACAATTTTTTGCTTACGATTAATATTTACAAGAGATCACGCAAAACATAATTGTAGGAAAACTGTACTATCTTTACTAATTCATCCCTATTTACTACATTTTCACATTAAAATCATATACTATGTAATAGAAAGTATTAATGAGTATACTAGACATTTTTTATAAAACCAAACAAAGAAAATTTTCACCTTTTCATATATTTTCTTATAAAGTGTATAATCAATATTGAAAAATATAAAAAAATTTCTTTTTAAGTTCTTAATAAGCGATTAAAATATCCGTTAATAAGTCTTATATAATATATACGAATAATTATATAAAAGAAATAAAGCTGTTTGCCATGATTATATGCGGATAACCTACATCCGTGTGAATAGAATTCCATAAAGTGAACATGAAACTCCCACAATTTTTATTACCTATACGAACAAAGTTCATTTACTTTCCCCTCATTCTATATTTACTTCTCCACTCTGTCATTGTGAAAGTGAACACATAACCCTCAATCGAAGTCGTTGTTATGAAAGTTTATTCAACTCGATAGTGGAGAGCATTTGTGGTTCTCAATTTTTGACATTGGTTATTCGAATATTACATCGATACTTGAGCAAGCAAAAATGAAAACAATTCTATTAACAGGACTTATTTAGAGTCCAAATGGGTAAAATTTTAAGTTTTCTAACATTAATTACACGCTTTAATAAAATAAATAAATAAAAATATAAAAAAATTTTTTATTTGATTTCTTAACGAGTGTTTTCAGCGTCTCATTAAGATTTTAAAAAATAAAAAAATAAGTTAAAGTAAGTATAGGAAATATACCTATAATCTACTTGGAAGAGTATGTGTTAAGGTCTGTAAAAAAGAGTAATCCGACTTCTGGTCTTTTTTAAAATGAATAATAATAAAAAAAAAGGTAATAAAAAAAGAAAAATCAGTCGGCTCTTGCCTGCATGTGCTTGCCATGGGCTAGTTTTTTCCATTTACCTGTCACTTGAACCACCCTGCGGCATGCACTAAGCATTGACATTCACCTTAATAATTGCGTGTAGGTAACTGGAAAATTAGAGCTCCTGTTCCTACAAAAGTTTTATGTCATGCATCAAAGTTTCCGCATACTTTATGTACATACTCATTTGTAAGACTACTAACTGCATGCCTTCACATAGTGTAGGCTTGTCTATCAAATATTATTATAAATAATGTAATCCAACTAGTCTTTTTTTTTTTTAGTCTTTGCTTACAAATAATATTTACAAAATGTGTTTATGCCTTTATATCATACAAAAGTATTATAAGAAAACTGCAAGATCTTTACTAATTCACCTCAATTCACTATATTTTTTATTTCATAACTATATACTATGTAATAGGAAAAATATTCACAATAACAAATGCATCAAGCATCTATTATGAGACCAGATAAAATAACATTTTACTTTTTAATATGCTTTTTCATATATCGTACAACTAATATTGAAAAGTAAAAAGAGTTTTTTTTTTTTTTAATTTTTAACAAGTGTTTAAAACATCCGTTAGTAGGACTTTATATAATAAATTTTTTTTTTTTTAAAAAGGTATAAAATGAGACTGCTTTCCCCAGTTTATGCTGATAATTTACATCTTTCACATGAAATCCTCGATTTTTTGTTACCCAAACATACAAAGTTGATTCACTTTTTCCTTTACTTGTTCTGTCATGCTCAACTGTTCTCAACGTCAACACAGCGTGAAAGTCCCGATGACAACATCTTCTACAACGTTATCTTGAGCAAAATATATAATGTAGCTAAGCTCCACCCAGTTTTTTTACTGCATCATTATTGCAGTCGTTTACTAATACTATGAAAGTTTATTCAAACGACTAGCCAAAAATTACCAAGGTAATAGAATATTATATGTATGCAGAAGCCTTGGCAGTTGGTCTTTGATTGGTTCTATTAGGAAGTGTTAAAAACATCTTTTCCTTTTCCATCGAGACCTATCCATATATCGAGAAATTAGTGGAAATGTATTTAAATATCTTGCTGGTTTTCACCATTTCCTTCCAATTTAAACACTCTCATAATGGAAGGGAAAAAAAAAAAAAAACACTCCAAACACGTAACCAAGGCATTCAATTGGGAGGTGGAGACCATTGCTATTTCTCAATTTTGAGATAAATATTATATCGATTCCTGAAAAAGCCAAATTTAACATGAAAGACTCTAAAAGCCAAACATTTTCACATTTTCCAATACTAGCTACACCATTTATTAAAAAACAATTGTGTGTAATAAGTATTAAGTATTTGTTAGAATATCTAATATTATAAGGTAACATCAGTGTTAAATTGTTCTTGTCTTAGGGTAGTTCTTGCTATTTGCTTGTCAACCACCTTTGAGTGTTTGACATTCACGTTAAAATCGATACAAAGTTTCCATTAAATCTTATGAAATATATATTAGCTATTATGTTTATTTTAATATTTCACTGTGATTCTATTTCAATCATAAACTTTTCATTTTTTTCATTCAAACTCTCAATAAATGAGCTTGTATTAACAAGTAGATTTTTCTGTTGACAAATTACATGTGGTACGGTCTCATTTTCCACGTAATTATATTAATTAAGTAATAAAAAATATAAAATAAATAAAATTATAAAAAAAAAACAAAATATTAGAAAGAAAAATTTAGTTTTGGCCACCACATGATGGGTGAGTGGATTGCATAATCCCTTGAGGTTATTGCAGCTATCCTCAATCATGTGATGGTTAGAAAGGCCAAAAGAATCAAGTCAGTTATTAGGGTTGCAAATAAGATGAATTGCTTGCAGGTTACACGAACTTAGATTATCTTAAGTTTGGCTCAGCTTGAGCTCGATTAGTAAATGAGCTGAGCTTGAGTTATAAATCACATTTGTGAGGCTGTTTACTTAAATTCGTGAGTAAATTTGAGATCGGTTCGCTTTAAGCTCGGTTTAACTTGATTCTGATTAAGGAACGAATTAAATTTGAGCCTAAATTGCAGGGTTGATAAAAAACTCGACCATAGCTCTATAATTTTAAAATGAACTAAGCCTAAACCTTTAGAAATTTAACTCAGTTTGATTTAGCTCATTTATAGCTCCATTGATCATAATCTACTAACTAATGTTGATTGATTTGACTTCCTTTTAATAGTGGACGGCCACTCTCAATCGATGATGGGTAGAATCAACTTAATTTAGTTAATAGGTCATTGCACACCTTACTTTTTGGAACTATTTTTTTATTTTTTTTCAAATATTCACTTGTTTTTCCTTTTTTGAATGTTCCGTTTTTTATTTTTATTTATATATATATTATTATATTATTTAATTTATATAATTACACGAACTAATGAGATGTTTCCACGTGTCATTTATTTTGAATGTATTTAGGCTATCAAATTCTTTCCCAGTTATAAGCTCCTTCACTATTTGTATCTTAGGTGTGAGCGGATTGATGGAACTATTTTCACATAAAAATACAAATCCAAACTTGACTTAACTAAACAAGTTGAAATCGACCACTTAAGTGGAGATTCAACTGACCTTATTCAAGATCCTTTACGGCATTGTGTCCTCGTTGATGGCGAACTCGGATTCGAGAACGACTTCGATTATATTAGATGAAAAACATCTCGGCTACAGGCGTTTATGGGCCTGGCACAACCACTTGAACTTCTTTTCGTTTTTTTAATTTTTTTGGGCCAAACCACTTCTTGGCCTTTAACCGGGGAAAAAGAGCAGAACACTTTTGGAGTCAGCTTTTGTCCCCTTTTTCAATAAAAATTATTAAAAAAAAAAACACATTGGACCTGTGAACCAGCCCCCTATCGGATCATTTAAATTTTTATTTCTTATCATTTGCTACTTTTTTTTTGTAATTTGGCTTCAATTTAATATCACCCTTAGTGGTAAAGTTAATGGTGGTTATAATTCTTAGTATTTTAGTATCTATACTTTAGTTATAATCATATTTTGATATGTATATATTATTTTTTATTCATTTTAGTGTCTGTTCACTAGTTAAATTATAAAAAATTAGCTTATGATTTTTCTTAAATAATATATTACTTTAAAAATTAAAAAATAAATTTGTTTATGTCCAATAATTTGAATTTTGCATAAGTTTTATAGGTGATGTCCAATTTTTGTGAATCTTATGTTGTTGAAAATAATATCTATTATGTGTTTTGGATACATAAGTATTAGATTTTATTTTCAAATAAAAGTGTATTTTATGAGCTTTTGAATAATATAAAGTATGCTACAATAGAATATTGCATGCAAAAGTTATGTACGGTACAAATAATTGGCATAAAAATAATTTTTATTTAATTTTAAAAATAATTATTAATTTTGAAATATTAGAAAATTAATTTTTACCAATTAATATGTGATCAAATATTAAAACACATCAATATTAACGTACAAAAAATAAAATACAATCAATACTAAAGTATAGACACTAAAATACAAAAAAAAAAAAAACATAAAGGTTGTTAACTTCTTATTAACAGAGATAATAAATAGAAGCTAAATTGAAGAAAAAAAGTACTCAATTGTAAAAAATAAAAGTTTAAACATTAAAGTACAAAAAGTTGAAAATATAGACACTTTCAATACCTTTATCTTGGTAACTACATATTTTACGGTAAATTACATAACTTTACTGGAATGTTGACTAACCATTTATCTTCATCATCTTTGTCTCCAACTTTGAAATGTTTAGCTGGATTTAATAAAATTAATAAAATAATTCGATTTCTGTGGGTTCTGTCACGCCCTGAAGCGATAGAATTGTAATAATCCCGTTATGCAAACTATTCTAAGACAGAAGCTAACTTTACAACTGTTATCTTAGACTTAATTTATATAAAGCGTCCATGATTAATCCGCTTTAAAGTAAACAGTTTATAAATTAAATATGTTATTTACTTATGAAATTATGAAAAATATATATTTACACTAAAATAATTTGAGTATGTTTACAAGATTTAGTAGCTTAATCATAATTTAGTTAAATAATACATAAATTAATATTAAAAGCTTTAAAGATAAAATTCAAACTTGAGGGTGTATTTAATCCTTAGTTTTATATCCTCACTCCCCCAAGATCCAATAATTACTAGTTTCAAGCTAATTATAAACCGTTTTCTAGCTAGCTCCTACAATAATATCATAGAGATATAAGCAATCAACAACTTAGCAAGTTAGGACGGCGATTTAAAACTATACATCAAATATAAATAGGGTTATCAACCAAATTAATTAAATACAATGTATGTACAAGTAAATGCCATCACATAATATTGTCTGATCTGTAGTGAAATTAGAAAAGTTACACTCACATTAATCTAAGTTGAGGAGTTTTTATATTTATACAATAGCTTACAACTAAACCTAAGCTTATGTAATGCAAACACCTCTCCTCCCATAACTATCTTCAAACCATTGACTTCACTAATGCTGGGACCTCCTCTTCTGTCATTTAGTTTGACTAAGGATGAAGAAGGAATCCATTATATTATCCAACGCTATCCCTTTTAAAAGGGTCTGTAAACTCTTAAGATTTTTAACCTAATACCTAAAGTAGACCTTAGTATGCTACAGGACTCGAAAAGTCAACAAGACTAGTTAAGAGAAGAACCCTAAAATAACAATATTAGTATTATAAATTGTGCTATAAGCAATGTTAGTATTATAAATTGTGTTTTTCATCCTAATTACATTAAGTATGATACTAAATCTTATATAGGGATATAAATATTTATAAAAAGATTGCAATAACTATTCTTACTAATTATTTCATTTAACTTCATATCTCCTTTCATTTCCTTAAATTTTCTCCTAATTATCCTTAATTTTCTTATTATGTATATTAATTTCATACAAATTTAAGAAAGTTGATTAAGTCAAATGTTGATAAGCTAACAAATGTCATTTTTACTAGAAATTTCTTCTCTTTCTTATCCTCTTCTTACCGTCTACAATTAAAACATCCTAGACCCCATTTGTCTCTTCCATAAAAACACAAATTGAGACACAAGAAACCCCTTTTCTCTCTCAACCAAAACCGTGACCCTTCCCTTAACTTTTTATTTCCAACACTTTCTTAATTTCATTTTCATAACTTCAACTACCACCATAAACTACTATACTATATATACTTGCTTTCATTTTCATATTATAAAGGAGAGAGATGTATATTTTCATATGATCTTTCATTTTAATTAGTAATTAGTTGTTTATATTATGTTAATTTTAGAGTTATCATGTGATATAAACATATATGTTATTGAAGATATAAATCTCTATACCCATACATAGAAGTGTAGAAATACTTAGGTATAAGAATAGAAATGCATAAATACATATACCATATGGATACATGTAAGATATTCATGTATGAATTTTAGTAAAATATTTAGTATAGGTATAGGTATATACATACATAAGCTTAAGTATATTTATACAAGGGTATTCTTGACGTACATATGTATGGATACCCTTATACATAAATATTTTTTATGTACATAACTTAAAATAAGGAAAATACTAAGTGTACATACACATGGCCTACTAATTAAACCCATAAGAGGCAAAAATATGGATTACATAAAGATTTCTTAAAAGGGTATGGAGGATATACGAAAATATATATGAAAATACATATACAACAGTATGTATGTATCGATATATGTACAAGTATACTAATATACATACAAGTATATTAGAAGTATATATATACACATGACATACATATAAGATATATAAGTACATAAGTATAAAAGTTGTACATAAGTAAATTATAACATAATTACTTAAAGTACTACAAAATAGTATAATAAAATAATAAAATATATAATATATACACATGTATACATATGTGGGCTGAAACCACTATAAGTCCATAACACACATATCAATTTAAGTTAACCTCATTTAAGTACATAGCAAAATCATTAAAGTATAAGAATCCAATGGTTAATTAAATCATAAAGTATTAAAATAAGATATAAAAATAGATAATAAGAACGTTCAAGCTTCAGTAATTAAAATTTTAATAAATTAAACCTATATCGTGAAATACAAGTCTTAACGTCCAAAACGGACTTTATCGTGTGAACGTACATCCGAAAAGAATGAAAAACGACTATAAGCTTGTAAATATTGGAAATAAAATGAAAAAGTTATAAACAACTAATGATAAAGCTCAATCGGATGAGAAACTGTAAGTAATTATCTAGAATTAGGTAAGTAATTACTTATTATCGTTTTATCTCGTAATGATCAGGTAATCCCGATGAGGGTTTGAATCTTCTGATAGATTATTATGATTAGTGCGAGACGATATGATCGAGTGAGTAATTTCCCTGTGATTCCATGCTTGTGTGTGCTTTTAGCTAGTGAACTTAAATGACATTATTAATTGAATATTGTGTGGGGTCGAGAAACACTTGTGTATGCTATTATTTGTTGAATTGTAAAACTACTTTAAAATGTTACTAATGACATGCTTGGTGCATAGTAACTGGATAGTAATTGTATTGTTTGTGATATTGTTTGGTTAGATAATAATTAAACCTAACTATACCTGATTGATGAGATAAAATTGGAACATGCATTGACATATATCGTATAAATTAACTCCGATTGTCACATCACATAGAGGTAAAGAGAGGTCATATGGGAGTTGTTATTTATAAGTATAATGGTTTAGTATGGTACACTTGTACTATATGACCTTGCCTTAGCCTGCAAGAACATTAAGCATTAGAGATATCAACTACCTGACTAAGAGTCAAGTTTAGAGGCCTCTATTTAGAGGTAAGTGTGGATTACGGAAGCCCACTCACGATTATACTTAGAACTTGATTTTTTATTGAAATAAAAGAACTTATTTATATAAATACGAAACGTGGAGTTTTGTAGAAAAGTAAGTTCTAGTATAATACTCGGGTTTGATTGGTGTCGTGTATTCTCCAATCTTAACTTCGGAGGGTGTTAAATCTGAGTTGTGTACAGAAACTAGTTAGCTATATATAGTGATTTGGCATATTAATTGCTCATTCATTCGTATGCTTATGTAATGTATTATAACTTGCTTGTTGGTATAGTTAAAGGTTTTACTCACTAAGCCTTTAGTTTACACCCTCTTAGGCTTTTGATGCAGAATTATCTTTTTATCGACGTTGGCCATAGGATACCAGAGATTAGCATGGAAACTCTAGGCAGGAGTGAGCCATTCGGAACGTCGAGAGAACATTAATATATAGACTTTTATTTGCATTTCATTTTGACTATGTTATAGATACTGATGTACTAGATCCTAACTTAGTGTAAACTTTATAGTTTAAATGATATATATATATATCAATATGAAATATGAGTATGTGATGATATCATTTTAATCTATATATTCTTGGGAAGCTAATGGTTGTAGAAGCCTTGTATATTGTATGAAAGGTCCATGATTGAAAGGGTAACCAATCTGTGGTCTTTCATACTATATATGGCACCTGCCACGACTAGACCGTTCCCCAAGTTGTGATAAGGTCAATATTTGGCTAGAGAACCATAAACATTTCCTTATTGGGTTACTATGCAGGTTTGTTTTAAACTTACAAGTTATATATTTAGTTATATTTAATTTAAGGTGTTTAACCATTTCAAACAAATCACACAAACACAAGCCAGGACAATAAACCAAAATCATATCATCAAACTTAGGAACAAGCATTTACAGGCATATACATAATCAACTATCTAACAAACACAATTAAGTACAATCTTAAGCCTCCAAGTATTATAAATTAGTACTCTGAAATATAATAATGTATTAATCTTAACTTTCCTAGACTCCTCACTTACTTACTCAAGATACGACTCATATAGGGCATTGTCGATGATCCTTATAATACAAAAGTTATTTTAGTTTCCACATAATTACCATAGATAAGTTTTATCTTGTAATTGTTATTGTCATCTTTAGTTTAATGTTTTATTATATCTAATTATTCAGGTTTTTAAATCTCTTACAATTATTCTTAATTTAGGCTAAGTTATGATTTAGTTTTCAAATCAGTTTCTAAATTAGGTTTTAATTTAGTTTTCGATTATGGGTTTTATACGTGAACCATAAGAACTTGTTTAGAACCATTATGTGACATTAATCACATTACACTTGAGTATCCTGAATCTCCGTTTTAGCCTATAACTAATGTTTGGTTGGTACGGTATAATATATTCCTAGTTTTACTATCGAGTTAGTTTCTGATGTGAGAAAATTTTATATTTTTCACATAATTACCTAAACTTATATTTCATATCACATTTATTCTATATTGTTATCGTTATCATATTATCAATTTTAACCTAATATTTTTCTACTCATTAATTTACTATATTTACATATTACTCATTATTACTTAATATGTACATAATATGTACATCTAACATTCCCAACACTAAAATATCGTCTCTCATCACCAACTAACATCTTAAAATATCTAAATTTATCCTAAATCAAAATTTATACTTAATTAATCCCCAACTCACAAAATTAGCTCAATTATTCCATTTTTACCCATTATTCATCACATAATACACATAATACATACTTCTAATACTTCAAATGCTACCGATATCATACTACATCAGCAATTAATATCTTAAAATACATAATTACATAGTAAATCAAAATTTCACTAAATTAACATTAAAATACAAATTTAGGGAAAACTCTTTATAACACTATTTTAAATATTCTAAATAGCCTATACAAAAATTTTGAGCTCAAAACTATATTATTAAGATCATTGATTTCTAAATTGAAAATAAGCTTGGATTTTAGGGTTTTTTTTAAGTACTATATATCACGATATCTAATTTTATCAAAATAATATTATTCTTAAAAACTACATATAAAAATATGATGCGAATTGAGACAAAAAACAAACAAGGCCGGTCATTGGATGCCGATCGTTGGATGGGTTCAAATTTGAAGAAAACTCGAAAAAGGAAGTGATGAGGAATGGGCGAAACGACAAATGGGAATGAAGAGTAAGCAAAAACCTACGAACAGCTCCAGAGGATATGATGCACTAATGGATTTTCTGAGAACTCACAGTACAATTTGATATGACGTACAAATCGGTTTGGTAAGGTCACTCGTCATCTAGTTTTATTCAAGAGTTAAGATAAGAGTGATGCCGAGAGTAAACAGGTAGTATTTACGTAAGGAAAGAAAAATACTCAAGTGTATTAATGATAATTTGTTTCATGCAGCTACAATTACAATGGTATTTATACCCATAAGTTAGGGTAACTAGCTTAAGAGGGAAAAGATAAATAGGGCATTTTCTAAGGAAATAATGTACAAGATACAAAAGGGTAAAAATGAATATTAAAAATAAAACAATCATTGATGTAACGAATTCTACACATGATTCTGTACATGTAGTGATGTTGTATTGGCAAGGCCGTTGGAAGACGCGGATAAAAAGTATAGTCAGCTTACTTATCCGAATAAAGGTGGCTAAGTCAGTCTGAAGTCTCTCTATCTCGGTAAGGGAGATGCCGAATCATTGGTCGACTCGGATACGAGTGAGTAATCTACAACTTGGCGTACTACGGAGAGATGGAGAGTCACTCAGCTTGGCATAAAGAGCGACTTGGTAAAGAGGTACTCGACTTCAAAAGGAGTCGGTTGGAGTAGAAGAATCTGCCTTACTAGACCTTATAATCCTCAGGCTTGGCTACGGGTTAGAGGCCCAGTAGCCTGATTCATATCATTCTCTTTAAGTTGATTTGGATCTAGGATCAAATCCGAATGGTCTTCAATCAACTATTTATTAGGGTAATATAGGCTAAGGTCGGTAAGGTTGAAGGTGTTAAAAACCCCATAGTCCTCAGGCAACTCTAATCTGTAGGCATTATCATTAATCTTCTAGAGGATTCTGAACAATCCTTCAGCTTTGGCAGTTAATTTGTTTCTCCTCTTACTTAGAAACCGTTCCTTACTGAGGTGCAGTCATATCAAGTCTTCCTACTAAAATTGTTTAGTCGTCCTACCCTTAAACTTCTTGCGCATTCTTTTAGCAGCTTGGTCGATGTGCCAAATGATTTTATCATAGATGTGCTGAAGAGATTGTGCTCTAGCCCTCATATCAGGGTCCTTTTATGTGGGTATAGGTATAAGGGTGTGATCGAAGAGCAACTCATGATTGAAACCATAGATCACTTCGAAGGGAATCTACTTAGTGGTGTCATACACTATTCAGTTATAAGCGAATACGACTACTAGCAAGTAGATGTCCCAATCAGCCAAGTTCTTGCCTACTACAACTCAGAGTAATGATTATAAAGTGCGATTAACCACCTTTGTTTAGCTGTTAATTTGGGGGTGACAGGAAGTACTAAATAGTAGTTTGGTTCCCATTCAATGCCATAAGATCCTTTAGAAATAGCTCAAAAACTTCAGGTCTCTGTTAAAGACTACACTCCTTAGCACGCTGTGTAACCACACAATCTCTTGCAAGAAAAGAATAGCCATTGCCGAAGCATTGTTAGTTTTAGAGTAGGATACAAAGTATGCCATCTTGCTGAATCAATCCATAATAACCATTATAGAATCTTTACCTCGGGCAGTTTATGGTAATCTAAGAACAAAGTCCATGCTTAATTCGGTCCATGGTTTCATCGGAATAGGTAATGGCATTGCTTTCCCCTTTTTAGCTTGACACTTTGCCTTTTTGTACACAGCATAGCTTTTGATAACTCGGTATGTATCTCTCCTCATTCTCGACCAAAAAATCGACCATTCAACAGTTCACAGATTCTTCTTTCTCTAAAATGTTCGGAGAGTCCTCTATTGTAAGCATCCCTGATCAGCAACTCTCTTAAGGAACAAGTTGGTATACATAATTTTCCACCTTAAAACAAGTACCTATCCTCTACATGATACTTGTCCATTATTCTTCCATTGACGCACCGTATAATTATGGGTCCAAAGTGTGGATCCTCATAATACCATTCTTTAATATTTGCAACCCTAAACAATCTGGTCTGCAGTTCATTCATAAGTGTATATCTTCTCAAAAGAGCATCTACAATGATATTGCTCTTTCTTTGCTTATATTTTATTACAAAATTGAATCCCTCAAGGAATTCAACTCATCTCGCCTGCCACTTTGATAACTTAGTATGACTTTAAAGGTACCTTAGCGACTCATGGTCAATATATATAACAAATTCTCTCGACGGTAAATAGTAATGCCATACTTATAGTGCTTAGATAAGCACTAAGATTTTTTTGTTATATACGGAATAATTCAACTGTCATCCTTTAAGCTTCTCACTGTGGAAGGTAATTGGTCAACTTTCCTGCATTATGACAACGCCTATTCCAATGCTCGATGCATCATATTCCAGCTCAAATATCTTCTCGAAGTTGGGTAGAACTAAATTCGGGGTAGAGGTTAATCTTTCTTTTACCTCAACAAACCTCTTCTCTTCCCTTTCTACCCATCAGAAGTCAATGTTTTTCTTCGTTAGTTCAGTAAGTAGTGTAGCAAGGGTACTAAAATTCCTAATAAATTGTCCATAGAATGAAGTCAGTCCATAGAAACTTCTTATGTCGGTGCAAGCAGTAGGAGTTGGCCACTCGATAATTACTCAGATCTTCTCATCATCTATTCGTAAGCCTTATCCATTGACTACATAGCCCAAGAATACCACTTCCTCTTGGCAAAAGCAACACTTCTTAAGATTGCCGAATAATCTCTTAGTACGTAAGACATCCGGAATAGCTTGGAGATGTTCACAACGACTTAGCATGTCGGCATTGTAAACTAGGATGTCGTCAAAGTACATCACGATATACTTCCCGATCAAATGTCTCAGTACATGATTCATTAGTCTCATGAAAGTGCTTGAGGTATTCAACAAGCCGAAGGGCATGACTATCCATTCATATAATCCATGTTAAGTCTTGAATGCTATTTTCCATTTGTCTCCTGGCCTCATGCGAATCAAATGGTAGTTAGACTTAAGGTCAATTTTGCTGAAAATCTTAGCTCCACTCAATTCATCCAGCATATCTTCCAACCTTGAGATAGGATACATGTATTTGATTGTAATCTTGTTTACGGCTAGGTTATCTACATACATTCGCTAGGTTCCATCCTTCTTCGGTACTAGAAGTATTAGTACAACATAAGGGCCGAGGCTTTTCCTAACATATTCTCTCTCTAGTAACTCATTGACTTGATGTTGGAGCTCAGAAGTTTACTTTAGATTCATCCGATAGGCTAGTTTATTTTGTAATGTGGTGCCGGATACTAAGTCAATGCAGTGCTCTATACCTCAAGTAGGGGGCAGCCCTTCAAGTAATTGCTCTAGGAACAAGTCGGCATACTCATCCAGTAACTCTTTGAATTCTTGGGGTAGTTCACCCTACTCCTTCATCTCTAATAGGTGCCTAACTAACATAAGGGTCAGTTTATCAGCATTGATAGTGTCTTGAACCTCGGCTCTACTCATCACTGAAATCTTCTTCAATCCACAAGTAAGTTTTTGTTTGCAATTTACTAACTTCTCTGGGTGGCATCTGGTTCAATATGATATGCTGGCCATCTTTCTCGAATATGTACATGTTCTTATAGCCGTCATAGATACCTTTCCTATCAAATAGTCACAACTTACCTAGCAATACGTGAAAAGCACACATGGGCAATATGTCGCAGAGAATCTGGTTAGAGTAATTCCCTATAGTGATCAGTAGTAGTATTTATCGAATGACATGTAGTGCCCCTTTTTCACTAAACCAGTGCAACTTTTATGATTTTGGATGTACAACAATTGATAACTTCAATTTTGAAATAAGATTAGCTAATGCCACATTGGTGTAAATTCTACTATTTACAATGAAAGCATACACTTGATTATTCACCTTATAAGTGGTGTGAAACAGATTCTCCTCCTGCTCCTCCTTTTATGAGGGTTTCATATTCATTGTACTTCGAACAATCATGATCATCTGGTCTAAGTCCTCGATGAACACATCTTCTTTAATTAGTTCTTTCTCGATAGGGATCTCCTCCTCCTTGGGCTTCTCATCTGTATTGTTTACCTCTAGCTTTAGGATGTCTCTCTTGATGACCATTGTTCATGGGTTTGGGCATTGAGCAACCATGGATCCGAACCCTTAGCACTTAAAACACTTGAGCCAGCTCGTCTTCCTACTTGATCCTTACCCCTTCTCATAAGTTTAGGTTAGTACTTTAGCATCAGGTTGGCCTTTCTGATTGACTCAGACATCCATCTTTTGGCTCGGCTTGGTACTTGACTAAGCTCTATGACTTGCCTACCCAGGTCGGCTAGTTAGCATCTTGGCCGGTACTCAGCTATTTCTTTACCTTTTTACTTACTAGGTTATTCTAATGGCCTAATCCATTGTTGTGAATCGCTAGTATTCTACAATGTCCTAAATATCACCTCTCAATCTCATGATGAACCTAAAGATTATTGGCGTTGGGGGAGGCTCCTCTACTTTACATCGAATCATGAGCATTTGGAATTCCCAAACACACTCATCAACTGTTTGGCCTCCTTGTTTTAACTCCTAAGGCCGAGTGAAAGTATTCTGTAGCTAAGTTTTATGTACAAATCTATTTCTCAATATTCTCTTCATCTCAAGTCATGTATTAATCTCTTGGTATCCCTTTCGCCTCCTCATAGCTTGGAAATTCTTTCACCACATGGCAGCATATCTAGAGAACTCAATGGTAGTTGTTCTCACTTTTTCGTAATCTTCATACTGATAATAATAAAAACATGCTCCATTTTCCCTTCCCACTTTAAATATTCATCAGCATTTCCAAATCCATTAAAGCTTGAAATTTGAAGCTTTACATGGTCGGATACTTTAAGGACTTGGACTTGCTCCTCCTTAAAATACTCTTTCTTATCCTCTTCATCCAGTTCCTTCAGGTCTATCCTTTGTCTAACTTGTCCGCCTACTCCACCTCAAACTGGTCGAGCTGGGTTTTAGCCGCTAATAGGTCGAGTAGTTTGTAGAGTGTTTTGTGCAACCTTAGTGGGTCGGCAAGCCAATGCATGAACATTTTGGGTTAGATCCACCAAGAGGTTAGCCACCTCATCAAGTTTCTCGTCAGTACTTCTCGAGGTTTCTTAAGACTGTTATCCATGGTAGATAACTCTACTATTGTCATCTCCTATACTAACATTTACACTCGGGGTCTACATTTTCTTCATAGATTTAAAGCTCAAACAAACACTTTAGGAAATTAATAGCTTGCAAACACAAAAGCTAAGATGAGTACAGTAACTTGCTCTGTTTTATACATGCAAAACAAAGTATAATAGAACTTCAAAAAGAACTAACTACAGCTCACATGAAACCTCTACTCTAATACCAAGATGATATGAACTAAGATAAACAATAGATAAGGCCGGTCGTTGGATGGGTTCAAGCTTATAGAAAAGTTGAAAAAGGAAGTGATGAGGAATAGACGAAAGGACAAATGCGAATGAAGAGTAAGCAAAAACCTACAGATAGCTCCGGAAGATATGACGCATTAATGGAACTTCTGAGGACTCACAGTAAAATTTGATATGATGTACGAATTGGTCCAGTGAGGTCACTTGCCATCTAGCCTTACTCAAGAGTTAGGATAAGAATGATAACGAGAGTAAACAGGTTGTGTTTATGTAAGGAAGGAAAAATACTTAAGTGTATTAGTAATAATCCGTTTGATATAGCTATAATTATAAGGGCATTTATGCTCATAAGTTAGGGTAACTTGCTTAAAAGGGAAAAGATAAAAATGATATTTCTTAAGGAAATAATGTATAAGATACGAAAAGGTAAAAATAAATATTTAAGAAAAACAATCATTGGTGTAACAGATTTTATACATGATTCTGTATACGTAGTAATGCTGTATTAGCAAGGCCATTGGAAGATATAGATAAAAAGTACAATCGGCTTGCTTGTCTGAGTAGGGGTAGCTGAGTCAGTCTGGAGTCTCTCTATCTCAACTTCTCGGCAAGGGAGATGCCGAGACATTAGTTGGCTCAGATGCAAGTGAGTAATCTACAACTCGGTGTCTTATGGAGAGATGGGCAATTACTCGGCTCAGCATAAAAAGTGACTCGGCAAGGCAAAAGTCGGTTGGAGTAGAAGAATTCGCCTTGCTAGGCTTTTCAGTCCTTGGGTTCGGTTGTGGGTCAAAGGCCTAATAGCCTAATTCCTATCATCTTAGAGTAATAAATTTTATAATTTTTTATGATTATTTAATATTTTTAATAAAAAAAAGAAAAATTGGAGGGAAAGATCGGACTCATCGACGTTAGTTGCTCCAACTACCATAGACCACCATAGCCTTATTAGCCGATCTAGGTGCTGTTACCACCGTCTTGTAGTGGTGGTCGTCCACTCTCATGTAGTGGTGGTCGTCCACTCTCATGTAGTCGTCGGTCTTAGTTTCTCCTTATAACCCTTATTTGTACACTACTTTTCTAATTTTTTGTAAATTTGATTTTTTCTCTCTTATCATCTTCTCTTTATTTTTCTAAGTTCCTAACATGTTAAAATGAATTTCAGATGGTCTTTCCCCAATTTATAGAGCCGTTTGGAAAGGTTCATGAATTAATTTATGACATTTGTCTCTTATCCTTTTCCAATTTACTTTCTATTTGTTTTAATTTTATTGGTTCACTTTTTCTTCTTCAATTCCAGCACATCATGCCTCATTTCTGGAATTCTCTTCACTTTTTCATTTTTTTCCTTGATTTTTATTTAACTATTTATGAAGTTTCTTTAATTATTTAGTATTATTTTAGTATATTTAGGATATTTTAAATAATTTCGCGTATTTTTACCTACACGTAAATATATATATGGTACACATAAATACATATATGGTATATATAATTTATCTCTATTTATTCATTAGTTATCAAAATTCATTTTATGCAAGTAATATATATATATAATTCAATATTGTAATAATTAATTATTTTATTATTTATTTTTTTAGATCCAAATTCATGGGATTATTTTTACTAACATTCTTAACTTCATTGTAAAATTTAAGTTTAATTGGACAACTTATTTAATCGCTCTAAATTTTACGAACTGAACTTCGAACACCCAATTGTGAAGCTGACAAATTGTACTAATTGTCAAACTTAAGGAGCATGATATCTCATTTTGTAATTTGAATCCCTTATCTCTAGAGTGAACAAAGTTGTAATTATCAAAGTGATGGAACTTCAGGAGTGATGGGATAAAAATATTCCGTTAGAGCTTTTACTCTTATAAAAGTTTAATGTTATGCAAGTTTGTTCATGGAATTACTCTTACATAATTAGACACTATCTTTACTAATCAACTTTATACACTGTATTTTCCATTTAAAAATTATGTATTCTATAATAGGAAAATATCAAAGAGTGCATTAGATAATTGTTAAGCGATAAAATAAAATAACTTTTTACCCTATCACACACTTTTTCATTAAGTATATAATTAATATTAAAAGTATGAATGTTTTTTTTTAAAGTCTTTAACAAGTGTTTAGAATCTCAATTAAGGGAATCCTAATACATACCAAAAGAAAAAAACAAAAGTAACAAATAAATTGCTTTCCATAATTTATATGCTAATATTCTAAATCTTTGTGAAGGGATTTGCATAGTAAAGACAAACCCTCCTTTATTTCCCCCCCC